>CAMAPE010000011.1:6690000-7272500 GCA_945859875.1 Cuscuta europaea | reverse complement strand
AGATAATTTCAGTCATCTTCACAAAATTTTAGAAATCTGTTGAACTTCTCAGTTAAGGAGGGAACCCAACACGATCAACTGCGACGATCATCGTTCGATATATCATCTTCCTCCTTTTGATAGATCATCTTCCTCCTTTTGATCGATAACCTGCGACGATCATCGTTCGATCAGTTTCATCTTCGACCGTATTGTTTCAGCAGTTCGAGTAGTTTCATCGTTTTCATTGTCTCAAACTTTGACTCATGTAAGTTGTTTATCTTTGTATTTAATTAATTTAAATCAAATAAACCTAAAACCCCCCTTGTTACTATTTCATTAAAAGCGAAATATTCCTCTCCCTGCATATACGAACCTTACTACGCTATACTACGGTATTAGTGCGAGTATTGTATTTATTTTGAGGCACACAACGACTATAGTGCCGTCAATTTTCAAAACCCCTTTTTCATAGTCCCAAAAATCATGGTTTCAAGTTAATACATAATGAAATAAAAACCAAAAAATAACAATCTCATTAATCCATCATTTTTATAAAAGCTTAATTTTATAATTCGTTCGTTAATAATGGTTCACGACCAATAATAATATGTTATAAACTTATAGCAAATCATTTTTAATTAGGAAGTGCACATATTCTATAAATAAGCAAATAGAAACTTGTGTTATACATGTGTCAAGTGTGTCATATGTGTAAAACAGTTATAAAAAATAATTTGGTATAGGCATTGATATTTTAAAAAAGTTAGGTTTTTTAATTGTATTTTTCATAATTATGGTAGTGATTTTAATATCACTAAATAAAAGGTAAACAAGGAAGATTATTATAATACCACTACATAATCAAGTGTTTTTCAAAAGCAATGTGTAGTACTAATTCCGTCTCTAATTGAGTTGCAAAATTGACTTTTTTAGGTAAAACAAATTCATTGTATTCACTTAATGTGAATATGAATTCTTAATTAAGTTTTAGTTTGAATTCCGCAACTTTATAGAAATGTTAATATAATCTCTGAATACATAAATTTCTATTATTAAAATTGAATTAATTAATTTTCAATATGGGGGGTGTACTTTATTATTGGTTGACAAAAAATGGTTATTTCACAAAACACTTTGGAACAAATGTAGTATATAATTATAAAATGATAATAATGGTAGTGTATAGGTTGCAAATTTCACAGATGTAGCAAGATGTTGTAATACTTTTAGGTGATACATGATAGGCTGAAATGTAATAGTGATGTGATGCATTGGTTTCACCAAAGTATTTATCAAGCACAATGTCTAGATTTGGGTTCCAAAATCTATAAGATATATTTGCAAATGAAAATATACCTACAATCTCTGCCCTAGACAAAGCACACAATTCACTAGACCTTTTAAAAAACCCGAAGGGAAGAGATGCAAATATACCCATGAAGTATGTGTGGAGGTGCAAATATATAGTAAACTTCTAAAAGGTGTAAAAATACCTCCAATGTTTCTATAAATTAGCAAATTTACCCTTATTTACTTTAAATAAATAAAATAAATTTCAAAAACAAAATATAAAATATAAATTTGAGTTTTGAAATTGAAAATTTAAAAAATTAAAGTGTTAAAAATAAATAATTATTTTTTTTGTGTCAAAATATCAACTCTTTAATTTTAAATTGAAAATTATTATTTTTCCCTTGTAATTGAAAAACTTCAAATTCATAAATATCAATTTTAGTCTTGTTCCAAAATTTCGAACACATTGTTACATTTTTTGAAATAACACTCTTTGGCTTTGTTTAAATATGATAAAATTAAATTCATTATTTTGTGGTCTTAGGCTATTTATTTTGTAATTTTATTGTGCAAATAAAACAAAAAATTGATTTTTTACATTGCAACACATATGTTAACTTTTTTCTGAAAGAATCATAAATGTATAGTAAGGTTTCGAAACATTATTTTATATTAACTATATGAAATTGTGATATAAAAATAACAGAATGGAGAGTTGGACACAAGTAGATTTTTTTAAATTTCTTGTTTCAAATTCATAATTTATTTATGTTGTTTTATAAAATTAATTTTTTATGTAATATCAATAATCGTAAATTTGCTCCATTATCGGAGCATGAGAAATATTTTTGCACCTTTTAGAAGTTCAGGGATATATGTACACCTCCACATATACTTGAAGGGTATTTGTACCTTTCCCCAAACCTGAATGGCGTTTACAAAACATTAATTATTTTATTATGTGTTACATTTTTAATCTTGGTGAGATGATTTCTTTGGCGACCTCTAGTGAGCCTCTTATTCACAATGTTGCTAGACATGATAAAACTAAATAATGTATTAGGTTTAAAATATCATGCAATCAAGTATAACTTACATAGAAGTTATAGATCATATTTGTAGCCAACTAGTGGTGCCACTTTGGTGTTTTTTATGGCATGTTAGGTTACGTATTAATTGAATATTCCGTACAAACTAAATCCACTTTACGACTTTGCCAAATGGATTTTGATTACTATTGTGTAGGTATGTTCCGACTATGCTAATATTCATTTACATTTATGGAGAAAATGTTATGATTGATCGGAGAACATAAATAAAACCTTGTCAATTTATTAGATATTGCAATTACATTTTGACATCGTCACTTAATATTATCACTATTATTAGCAATGTCGCTAGACATTTTCAAAATAGAAGTGTTTAAATTTATTAATATATTAGATTAACTATTTTGACAATGTAGAAGTTGGAATATCGTTATGGTGATATTGTCGTGAGTAAATACGCATGATCTATTCTTGTATGTACGATATTAAGTTAGTACACCTCCAATAGCCTTTAGAACTTCTACTCCAATTATGTAGTCGAGAAACTACATTTAAATTAATGGTAACTAATCTAATATTTTGGCTATTACATTTTTGAACCATTAATATTTTGTGTGTTTATATAAGGGTGTTTTGCCCAATCACACATTATTAATCCTATTTAAAGAACTCTAAACATCGGCTCCTGTTTTGCATTTTAGTCTTGTTTGTCTTCTATGGTGAGGATTTTCTCAAATTTAATAGAACTAATTCGTATTTTTTTTTTGAAAATTTCTTGGAACAATGTTAATATCAACAAACATCTAATCTGTCTTGAAAAAAGTATTTAACAACATCTAATAAAATGAAAAGCACTAATTTTACTCTCCCATGACAAATTGTCTAAAGATGTAATGAATGTATTATATTATTAGCATTTTTGGATCATACCGAAGTAAGATATTCAAAATCCGAACTTTGGAAAAATTAAAACCATAATTTAAATATTAGGGAATGTTAATTTGATACCATATTAGTCATGTCCTATGAAATTACAAACATCGCATCACGACAATAGTTATCTATAAATAATACTGTCTATAACTGTATACACCTTCACCATAGTTATCTTAATACTTTACTTCAACCAAATATATCATATTGCTTTGGAGAATGTCTAGCAATAATGAGAATAAGAGAGTTAGTAGGGGACGCCAAAGGATCCTTCTCACCAATATTGAGAATGAGATTAACCGTCAAGTAACATTTTCCAAACGTCATTCTGGAATATTCAAAAAAGCTAGTGAGTTGTCTACTTTGTGTGGTGTGGATATTGCTATGGTGGTATTTTCACCTGCAGACAAGGTTTATACTTTTGGAAGCCCAAGTGTCGATGCAGTGCTTAACAAATACTTTATCGGGAAAACGCCACACAAGAGACAAGTGTGACCAATGAGATTATTCGTGCACATTATGAAGACAACATGAGAATCATTACACCCCAAATAAGTGACATGGAATCTCTTGTTCATGATCTAACGAAAGAAAGTCAAGCTCACTCTGAATCTGAAAAAGGCAGACCACTCATTTCAAATCTAAAATTGCAGGAGTTGGAGAATATGAAACATAGCTAGGAAACACTTTCTTCTCAAACTTATGGAACACTAAAGGAACCCTTGATGCAAGTTCAATCTCATGACTTAGCCACTCCCATGGATAGAGGTAGCTTCCATGGCCCCTTCTCATATGTTAGAATCAATAATGACGGTTCTGGACTAAGTGGAACTAGCTAGTTCATAACTAAAAGGGTTCTTTCAGCATCATGCATGGATGAAGAGAGTTATTTCGCTATAGACACATGGAACTAGCTAGTTCATAACTAATGTTTTTATTTGGAAAGGTTACGTTAATAGACACATTATTTGGTCTCTATTTCTTTTTTAAGAAATTCTACCACTTCATTTTCTTCACCTTCAAGTCTCCCACATGAGAACTTGCAACGGAAATAATCATTTCTAGTGATTAGAGAAGGAACTAATGAATCACTCAGTGAGTACATTCTAAAAAAATTTAAAATACTACTTCCTTAGTAGTATAAAGTTTGACCATATAAACTAATTAAAATATTTTTATGTACTGTTGGTCCCGGTTATATTGGGTACAGTCTAGAGGGGGGTGAATAGACTCTACTGGTTTTAAAACTTTTTCAAGCTAAATACCAGATTTAACAGAATAGCCTGTTCTGTTGGCAGAACAGACTGGCAGCGGATGGGGTTCTGGTAGGAGTTCTGTCAGATTAGCCTAAGAGAAGCAAAGGCAGTAGGCTTCTGTTAACTCACAAGACACATTCTGCTGAACACAGAGACCAAGTCTTTGGAGTTAATCAGTTCAAACAAAAAGCGATATATAAGTGCAGTAAGTAAATGACACCAGGGATTTTTATAGTGGTTCAAGGAACAACTCGTTCCTCTAATCCACTGTTCCACTAAGCTTGTAAAAACGTCCGTTTACAACGCCTTAGTCCTAGCATTTAAGAAGCTCTCCACGTCTTCTTCAAGTCTAGATGTTTCCTGGGATGCACTTTCTGGCTTCCTTTAAGACTGGTCCTTTCGCTGAGCTTCCCGGAAGTATTACCACTTCACTGCTCCAGTTACTTGGATGTCCTTCTCGTTAAAGAAGAGTTTCTAGATGAAACAGGGGTTCCTCCAACTTGCTTCGTTACAAAGGATGTATTTGTTGAAGTGCTTGAAGTGTTGAAGAACAAATGGAACTTTGCTTGAGTTGGAAGATAAGAATCTTTCCAATGTCTGCCTTCTCTTGTAGAGGATGATAAGGATTTGATCTCAAGGAGGCTTGTGCGTTTTTGTGTTTGAATGTCTCTGTATTCGCACTATTGTAGCAAAGCTGTCTTGGTTGTTCTTCGTAAATATCTTTTATACTGAGGTTGTCTTCCCATTGGAGGAGGAGGAGGACAACTGCATTAAATGAGTGAGCAATTGACTTAACTAGTAGACCCCGGCAAAGTTGGCGGGTTACTATTTTGGGATAGAGTTATCCTGACATTGCGGCCAATCATCTGCATTTACTCTACAGAGTACGTGAGGCATTAAATGTGCATTTAATGCGTGTACTATAGCTTTTCCGTTCAAGACTCCTAGCCGTTGAGGGAATCTTCAGTTGGTTTATCGGCTTGGTAAAATTCTCTAAGTGTCAGGCCTTCTGGTGTCTTCAGCAGAGAGTCGATCAGAGAAGGTTTTGAGCACTTCTGTTGGAAAAGGCTATCAGAGAGTCTTGAAGGTTTCTGTTGAAGTAAAGTTCAACAGAGAACCAGGAGGGTTTCTGTCCGTGTAAGGACTAACAGAGACCCGGAGGTCTTCTGGTCTGAAGCAGAGTGCTAAAGGTCCTCTGTTAGACAAAGCCTATAAGAGGGTGTTCTATCAGGAGGTCTTCTGTGAGGAGGTCTTCTGTCAGGAGGTCTTCTGTCAGGAGGTCTTCTGCCAGTCAGCTACTCTAAGAAACTTTTACAAGGAAAATTTCTAATACATTAAAATCAAAGAAGGGGTACTCTAAAGTCCTAATTAATATAGCATCATCAAAATCTAATTACAATTATTCCTTACAATTTCCCCCTTTTTGATGATGCCAAAACACTTTAACTATTTCCAGAGAAGTGCCTTCACCATTAAAGAGTTAAAGTTTAAAACTTTCATTAAAATCTTGGTGGGCAACTTGGCATAGGAAAATAGTAAGAGTACAGTACAATCAGATAGCAGAAAATAATCAGGAAAACAAACACACAATCATAATCAGAGAAAAGAGACAGATATGAAAGAATTGCCTTACAAAGTGAAAGGGAGAGATGTTCTTTTATAAATTGATTACAAGAGTGTTCTCTTACAAGTTCTCCCTTTCAGCTGCATCTAAGGCTTGATCTTCCAGTTCTTGTAATCTTCTTAGCTCAGCATTGACAGCTTCTTGAATTCCTACAAGATTCCCAGAGCTCTGGTGTGAGGCTCAGATAGGTGAGAGCTTGCAATCCAGATAGCTGAGAACACCTTCATGAATGTCCTTTCCGGGGAGAATTTTGTTGAGGTACCAAAACTCAGCTTCTTCTAAGGAGCTACCATGTCTGACCTTCACCAGACATCTTTGTCAAGATATAGGTTCTGCTGCTGCATTGAGGTCATCTTCTCCTTCATTTCCTCAAACTGATTCTTATCCATTTTCTGAGAACCACCCAATCTCCATTCTCTGAAGTTCAAAGTCTTCTTCTTCTTGGTGCCCTTCCTGAGAGGAGATGGGGGTCTCTGAATGCCGGCTAGCCTCTTCTTCTGAATGCCAACTTCAAAATATGGTGCAGGATCAACAATTGGGTCAGCAGAACAAGATGCTCTGACAGAAGTCCTGGTAGGGCGAGGCTTAGGGTGATGAGGATCTTCTTCCCCTTTTTTGGCATCATCCAGATCGCCAAGCATCAAGGAAAGCTTCTGGAACTCTGACACTTGAGTAGAAGCAATCTGTTCAAGTGTTTCTGGCAGAGTTTGAATAACAGAGGTCAGGCCCTCTATTAATCCTTGCTGCTTCTGAATGGCAGATATTATGTCTTTGTTACTGGCTTCCGAAAGTACCATTTTTTGATACCTGTCTTTGTCAGCAGCCAGGAGTAACTTGCCTTGATCAGAGTGTTCCTTGCAAAGAGTGTGAAGATTCTTGAGTTTCTCTTGGAGTTGGATATGAGACCTCTGTAGCGATTGAACAGCTTGAGTGAGGGTTGTAATAGAGGTATGCTGAGAGTTGAGAGTTTGATTCATGGTAGATAGAACTGTCTTGACATTGACCACTTCATTTGAGATGGCATCACCCTTTGCATTGGATGAGTTCATGAAGGTCTGCAGGGAGGTTGCCAGAGTATCTGATAGATGCTTGAAACCAGATTCAATGGTTGCATCTACTTGGGTCAAATGTTCGAAATGTTTATCATTGATCAGTACAAGCTTATTCATTCCTTCCAGCATCTGTCCACCAAAGTCTTCTGCTGCAGCCACAAACTCGTTGAAAGGAATCTGACTCTCTTGTCCTGCAGAGTTAGGCATCTCTAGGTCTCTTCCCTTAGGCAAAAGGTGATGTTCTTGGACAGAGGAGAGAGATTGTACATGCATTTCACCCTCGAGTTGAGTCAGAGGGGTGGTCTTCTGTCTCTTAGAGGTAGCTTGGTTGGACTTGCTGATGATGAATCCCTCCATGTCAGAGGAGTCCTCATAGGAGGAGTAAATGTGAATTCTGTTGCGGATCACCTTTTTCTTTCTGCGAAAAGAGGGATTGAAGGCAGTAGAATGCCTAGAATAGCCTTGAGGTGCAGAAACTGGGGAGACAGTTGTAGGATCAGAGGTTCTCAGAAACCAGACTGGTTTTTGCTGAGTTGGGGGTTGCTGTGGTGGAAGGGAAACTTGTTTGGTATTCTGGTGCTCAAACTTTTGAGGTGTAGGAGATTTCTGTTGAGATGGTTGAGATGAAGGGATGATCTGTTGAGGTTGGGTTAGAATAATTTGGCGTTGAGGAGATGGGGGAGGAGAAGGGGATCTGTTCTTTGTTGGGGTAAACAGTTTGCAGGGCGAGGAGGGTTTAGATTTGGGGGTGGGAGATTTTTGGGGAGTGGGGGTTTTCTGTGCAGATGGGGTCTTCTGGTGAGGTGAGGAGGTGCTCTGTTGTGGTGTTGGGAGTTTTTGCACAGATGGGGATTTGGGAATTAGTGGTTCTGTTGGAATATGTACAAAAGGTGAAGAAGATATTACCTCAAGGACGTGGTCTTCCCCCAGAGATGTTCGCCATTCACAGATGAGGTTCATCATTGCAGTGCCTTCATCATTAGGTGTTGAGGATTCCCAAAGGCAAGATTAGGGTCTACAGACTCCTTTGCCTTCTTTGCAAACAACCAGGCCTCAAAAGCGTCAATCTCATCATCTGCAAGAGGTTTCACTGGCTCTTCTGAGGGAGTAGAAATAAGGACAGCCTTGCCCTTATAGTTGGCCTTCTTCTTCTCAAGAACAGAAATGAGAAAGTTCATGGCAAAGCACTTAGAAACATCATCAGTGCCTACTCAGTTGAGTACCTCTGCTTCCTCAGACTCATAATAGTCGAAGTATTGAATGATCTTCTGTAGAGGTCCCATCCTCCAGCTTCTCCAAGCTAACACATGCTCAAACTGTTTGTCAAGTGTTGTTCTGTAGTCTGTTTGAGGTTCTTGGATATGAGAGGTTAGGTGTTCTGGAGAGAGAGCAACTCCAAGATGTTCTGTCATATTTGGAGGTTCCCCCTGAGTTGTGGCATCCTTCACCACTGATTCACCCTCAGAGTCACTAGACTCGAATGTAATTTTCTTCCCTTGCCAGAGAGAGTTCTTGGCCAGAATGGGTGAGGCAAGTTCTTCTTGTTCCCCCTGAGTTTCTGGGGCAACCTTAGGGATAGGGGTTCTGACCTTCTGTTTCTTAGAGGCTGGGGGTGCAGAAGGAGTAGATGATTTGGACTCTGAAGAGGATTTCTTCCTCTTGGGGTTAGGTTTCCTGGTCAATACCTTCTTGACCTTCTCTGGTGCAGCTTTCTTAACAACTGCTTTCTTCACAACTTTCCTTACCAGAGGTTCTTCCTCAGAACTGTTGGAGGTGTTCTGTTGAGAGGGTCTCTGTTGGAGCTTTTGTCTGTTAAGGTCCAACTTGGCTAACCTTTTGGCTTCAGCTCTTATGGCTGCTTCTCTGTTGCTTGTGGTGGACATGGAAATCACCTTGGAATGATCCACCGTGATTGGCTTCCGGAGCCCAACTCCTTGGATTAACAGTTCAGAGATGAGGAGGGCATGGCCTACTTTCCCAGAGTAGATGCCAGTGTCTTTGTTCTTTCTTTTGGCCACTTTGACAAATTCAATCATTGACCTGATAATGACCTGTCCCCAGTTGATGTTTGCCTTGTGCAGCACAACATAGATGGCTTTGGCTTGTGAGATGGTGAATTCATCAGTGGATGTGTATCTGCACCATACACACCTGTGGAGGATGTTCACCATTAGCTCAATGTCTCTCTTCAAGGAGTGCTTCTTTCCGGTGAGCTTTGGAATAATAGCACCTGATCTGCCATAGTTCATGGCGAATTCCTCAACAGTGAGGTCAGCGTCTTCTAGGTCAAAGAGACCGTTTGATTCATTGACAATCAAAATCTTGAAAAGACTGTTGATGGCCCCAGCATCAACGATGACTTTTTCTCCATTCACAGTGGAGGTAATGACCTCGCCTTCGTAGTCAGCGTTGAGATAAAACTCAACTACATCAATAGTACTGTACTGAGTATAGTTGTAGGTGATTACCTTGCTAAGTTGGGAGTCGTTAATACACTGTAGGATTCTCTCCATGAGTTCCTCATCTTCTGCCAGTTTTGGAAGTGCATAGAGGTCGCACTTCATTCCGGTGAGCACATTTTTTGTTAGAGTTTCCTGTTGAGCCTTTGAGAGCGAGTTGAAGTTGGTAACCGCCATTAGAGCAGGGAAAAGGTTTTTGAGAGCTTGAGAGCTATGGAGGTTTGAGAGTTTGAGAATATTGAGAGCAGTAACAGTTTAGATTTTAGAGACGGGAATATATGGGTTCGGGTTAGTGGACGTTTGAGAATATTGGCGGTTCCGAGGTACCAATAAATGAAAAAGGGGGCGCAGTAAATATTTTGAGGCTGTAATACCATTTTAAGGGTAAAAGGGTAAAAGACCTTCATTAAGTTACTAGGTCACCCGGTTTTCTCAAAATATTTCCAAGTCCACAACCTTCTGTCAGAGATAGAGAGGGTTTCTATTGCTGAGGTGTTCTGTTAGGAATGGAGGTTCTCTGTTCAAGGTAGAGAACAGAAGGGGTTCTGCAACAGGTATTCTGTCAACAGAGAATCTGTAACAGAAGATCTTCCTTTTCAACTTTCTCTTGGAATTTCATCCATCATTCCCAATTTTTCTCTCAACTTGTTGAACCTAGCCTCAGGCAAAGGCTTTGTCAAAATATCTGCAAGCTGGTCTTCTGTTGACACATGCTCCATGCATATGTGCTTCTTTTCAACATGATCTCTGATGAAGTGATGTATGATCTCAATGTGCTTTGTCCTGGAGTGAAGAACTGGATTCTGAGTGATGGCAATGGCACTGATGTTGTCACACAGCAGCTTGATCTCCTTTGCTTGGATGCCATAATCCTCTAGTTGTTGCTTCATCCAGAGTAGCTGAGCACAGCAACTCCCAGCTGCAATGTATTCAGCTTCTGCTGTAATGGTTGAGATAGAGTTCTGCTTCTTGCTAAACCAGGAGACAAGTCTCCCACCTAGCAGTTGGCAGTGACCAGAGGTGCTCTTCCTATCTAACCTGCAACCTGCAAAATCTGAGTCAGGGTAACCAATTAGTTCAAAGTTATCTCCCTTGGGATACCATAGGTCTGCATTTGGATTTCCTTTGATTATCTGATAATTCTTTTTGCAGCACTTAGGTGGCTCTCCTTGGGCTTTGATTGGTATCTGGAATAGAATGAGATATCTGGTCTGCTTGCAGTGAGATAGAGAATAGATCCAATGATTCCTCTGTAGGTTGTTGCATCAACATCTTTTCCTTCATCATCCAGACCAATCCATTGAGAAGTGTTCATAGGAATCTTCACTGAGGATTTGCCTTCTACTATAAATTTCTTGATCAGGTCTCTGGTGTACTTCCCTTGATTGATAAAGATTCCTTCTGGAACTTGTTTGACTTGTAGTCCTAAGAAGTAGCTCAGTTCTCTCATCATACTCATTTCAAATTGACTCTGCATTACTTGAGAAAATTTCTTACATAATTCTGCATTAGTACTTCCAAATATAATATCATCAACATATATTTGTACTAACAGAATGTGATTAGCAACAGAGATTTGGAATAGAGTTTTGTCAACCTTTCCCTTAGTAAACCCATGGTTCACTAGCTAGGAATAGGGACAATGTGTCATACCATGCTCTGGGAGCTTGCTTAAGACCATAGAGGGTCTTTCTAAGCATGTAGACACAAGAGGATTGAGTAGGAAAGACAAAACCAGGTGGTTGTTCCACATAAACTTCTTCTTCAAGATCTCCATTCAGAAATGCACTCTTGACATCCATCTGGTAGACCTTGATGTTGTTGTAGGCAGCATAAGCTAGGAATATTCTGATGGCTTCCAGTCTGGCAAGTGGTGCAAAAGTCTCATCAAAATCTATTCCTTCTTCTTGGCAGTATCCCTTGGCTACCAGCCTTGCTTTATTCCTTACAATGTTGCCATCTTCATCAGCTTTGTTCTTTAATACCCATTTGGTTCCAATGACATTCTGGTGCTTTGGCCTAGGAACAAGTTCCCATACTTTGTTCCTTTCAAATTGAGTAAGTTTTTCTTGCATTGCATTGATCCAATCTGAGTCTGCAAGAGCTTCCTCTACTGTCATGGGTTCCATCTGAAATATGTAGCAGGCAAACATTGCTTCTCTCCTTATTGATGCTGATCTGGTCTGCACACCAATTGTGATATGTCCAATCACTTGGTTAGGAGGATGATCTCTTAACCATGTTAGATCAGCTTCTGTCAGTTGGTGTCTGGGTCTCTCTGGTTCTTCATCTTCTGAATCTTCATCTTCATTCAACAGAAGGGGGTTTGGTGCAGGTGTAGGGAATACAGGATTATCTGCTACCTCTTCAGTTGGTTCAGGTGTACTGTCTTCTATGTTGACTTCTTTGAGGGTCTATGTTACTTCTTTAACAGAGATGCTATCATCAAACTTTACATGTATAGATTCTTCAACATGTAGGCCGGGTTCTTCTCTTGAGTACTCTATACGCTCTACTGGTGCTTGAATAGCCTATGAATACACCTTCATCAGCTTTCTCTTGAAAGACTTTCAGATGTTCCTTTCCATTGTTGAGAATGTAGCATTTGCATCCAAATACATGAAAGTAACTGATGTTAGGTTTTCTTCCTTTCCAAAGTTCATAAGGGGTCTTCTGGTGATTCTTGTTGATCATACTTCTGTTCTGGGTGTAGCATGCGGTGTTGATTGCTTCAACCCAGTATCTCATTGGTAGTCCAGATTCTGCAATCATTGTTCTTGCAGCTTCTTTCAACGTCCTGTTTCTCCTTTCTGCTACGCCATTCTGTTGAGGTGTTCTGGTGGCAGAGAATTGATGAAAGGTTCCATTTTGATCACAGAAGTCCTTTATGACTTGGTTGACAAATTTAGTTCCTCTGTCAGACCTGATTGTCCTGACTTTCAAATTCTTCTCAGTCTGAAGTTGCTTTAACAGAGATGGCAACTTCTGAAGAATTTCATTTTTCTTTGATAAGAAGATAGTCCATGTATATCTGGAGTAGTCATCAACCATGACTAGGGTGTACTTCTTGCCACCAACACTTGGAGTCTCAACAGGTCCAAATAAATCCATGTGGATAAGATTTAAAGGACTTGTAGAAAGATCTCCAGCAATGGGTTTGAAAGAGTTCTTCTGTTGATTTCCCCCTGGCATGCACTGCAGAGGGTCTCTTTCTTGTATACTATGTCTGGCAGTCCATCAACAATGCGTTCTCTTTCCAGTTTGTCGATTGTTTTGAAGTTCAAATGACTAAGCTTCTTGTGCCAGTCCCAGCTTAGTTTTGAATCTCCCTTGGCTATCAGGCATACTCCATCCTTTGCAGTTTTCCAATCAACCACATAGATGTTCTTCTTCCTGAATGCTGTAAGAACCACTTCCTTTGTTGTCTCATGCTTCACATAGAAGAAATCCTTTGTGAATTCAACAGTGTAGCCTTTGTCACAGAATTGGCTAGCACTCAGCAAGTTGAACTTCAGGCCTTTGACATATGAGACATCATCAATGACTATCTGGTTCTTGATCAGCTTCACTCTTCCTTTTATTTGACCTTCTTTGTCATTACCTCCAAAGGTAACTCTAGGTCCTTTGCATTTCTGGAACTCTGTTAGGCAACTTCTGTCACCTGTCATGTGCCTGGAGCATCCACTATCAATAAATCATTCTTGCTCTGAGATAGCTCCAGCACACAGTTCCTGCATGATCAAAAGAAAGATTTAGGTACCCAAGCAATGTTGGGTCCTGGGGGTCATGGAGTCTGGGTAGTTGGTACCATTTTGGTCTCATCAAGTGAAACCTTGGTGGGTGGTACATACCCATTGTCCACCTGGTAGTTATAGTAAACCGAAGTGTGATTCACTTTGGGCAGATGCTTGTGAGGGTCATGCTTCCTGTTTACGTACTTTTTCATAGCTTTCTTTGTTGGACAGAAGTCCCATATACTATCAAGAGCAGAGGGGCAGTTAGCTTTGGGCTTCTGAAGTTGACCAGTCAACCTCTTCTACCTAAAGTTAACTCTCTCTTGATATCTGCCCTTCTGGTGACCATTTCTGGCATTGTTATCATGAGGTTGTCTGTTAATGAATTGTATTTTATTTCTGTTATTCTGAAAACCCTTTCTGTTGATTTTCAAAAGGGGTATCTCTTGAACCTTTATCTTCCCTTTTTCTGGTCTGACTTCCTCATGAATAGCCTTGGTGCCAGATACACCAGCTTGGCAGATGGGGCTATAAATCAGTGGAACTATGACCTTATCTTCTTTAGCAACACTGGTGCTAGGCATTACAGAAGGATCACCTGATTCTGTTGAGCCATATCCAAGACCAAAACCAATGCAAATCTGTCGATCAAGCACAATCTTTTCCATGGAAGACTGGGCCTTCTGGTAAGCTTTGTACTTAATCTCAAGAGGCTCAATTTCTCTTATTCTCTTGAGAAGAGAAACATTTTCAGCTTCCAGCTGATCTCTCTCCTTAATTAGAAGATTGATTTTGATCTCAACCTCCTTTCTTAAGTCAAGAATCTCAACCTTCAGCTTACTGTTTTCTTCTGTAACAGAAGAATAAGTGGCTTGGATGACCTTAAAC
Organism: Cuscuta europaea; assembly: GCA_945859875.1. NCBI lineage: Eukaryota > Viridiplantae > Streptophyta > Magnoliopsida > Solanales > Convolvulaceae > Cuscuta > Cuscuta europaea. The sequence continues at coordinate 7,258,230 of CAMAPE010000011.1, read as the reverse complement.
TCTTCCCAAAATTCTGACATTGAATCAGAATAAAAAACTAAGCCTACCGAAGAAAAACTAGATGTAGAAGTAGAGGTTACCTCATCATCAGAATGAGCCATGAGGCATAGGTCTTCTGTCTCAGTATCAAGGCAACAGAAGGCCTCATCAGAGTCAGAGTCAGAACTGGATTCTGTCTCGGACAGAGGGTCTTTCTCGAGCTGTTCTGTGACGAGTGCTTTCCTCCTTCTGGTATTGTCTTCAAATTTCTTCTTTTCTCCATCATGCCCTTGTCTCTTGGACACTCTTGGATGTGGACAATCTGCCTTGAAATGCCCAGGTTGTCTGCAGTTGTAACAAAGAAGCTCACCACTGCTCTCTGTTGCTTTGGGTTTCTGGAATGGCTTTCTGCTGGAAGATGGAATTCTTCCATCTTTGGGATTCTTCATAAACTTCTTGAATCTCCTAGAAAAAGCAGCCATATACTCGTCAGATAAGAGAATTGAAGGGTCGAAATCATTTACCTTGGATGTATTAGCTGTGAGGGCTGTAGTTGTCCTTTCTTCTGGTATATCCTCCTTTTCTTCAATCATCTCAAACTCATGAGCTTTGAGGTCTGAGATGAGCTTATCAGTAGGATAAGTCTTCACATCCTTGCTGGCTTGGACAACAACCACCTTCATCTTCCATGCTGAGGGCAATCCTCTCAACACCTTGAGATTGATCTCCTTGGTGGTAAGTTCCTTGCCTATTTCAGAGATCTCTCCAGTGAGAGTGAGGAGCCTGTCATACATCTTGGAGATGCTTTCACCAGGGAGAAGCTTGAAATCATCAAACTTCTTGTTGGCAATGGTCAGCTTGTTGTCCTTCTCTTGCTCATCACCAGCTCCAATGAGCTCAAGGGTATCCCAGATTTCCTTGGCAGTCTTGCACTTCTTTATTCTGTTGAAATATCGTTCATCTATGGACTTGTAAAGAATGTCTTTTGCAATGTTGTCCAGATTATACTTTCTTCTTTCTTCAGTAGTCCACTCAGATTTGGCTTTATTGATCATTTGAGGTCTGGTGTTGTCAATAGCATGCTCAGGGTTGACCTTCTGGAAGTTGGTGAATGGCCCAATGTCCAGTACTTCCCACATCTCATCATGAAGAGCACAGAGATGTGCCTTCATCCGGATCCTCCAGTCATCAAACTTAAGATCTGAGAACATAAGATTCTTGGAAAGAGAGTGATCCATAATATGAGATTTAAAACAGAGGCAAAAAGAAAACAAGTGGATCTTTGTTCAGCAAATAACCTAAGAGATTATTAGAACAAGGAGGCTCTGATGCCACTTGTTGGTCCCGGTTATATTGGGTACAGTCTAGAGGGGGGTGAATAGACTGTACCGGTTTTAAAACTTTTTCAAGCTAAATACCAGATTTAACAGAATAGCTTGTTCTGTTGACAGAACAGACTGACAGCAGATGGGGTTCTGGTACGAGTTCTGTCAGATTAGCCTAAGAAGCAAAGGCAGTAGGCCTTCTGTTAACTCACAAGACACGTTCTGCTGAACACAGAGACCAAGTCTTTGGAGTTAATCAGTTCAAACAAAAAGCGATAAATAAGTGCAGTAAGTAAATGACACCAGGGATTTTTATAGTGGTTCAAGGAACAACTCATTCCTCTAATCCACTGTTCCACTAAGCTTGTAAAAACGTCCGTTTACAAAGCCTTAGTCCTAGCACTTAAGAAGCTCTCCACGTCTTCTTCAAGTCTAGATGTCTCCTGGGATGCACTTCCTGGCTTCCTTTAAGACTGGTCCTTTCGCTGAGCTTCCCGGAAGTATTACCACTTCACTACTCCAGTTACTTGGACGTCCTTCTCGTTAAAGAAGAGTTTCTAGATGAAACAGGGGTTCCTCCAACTTGCTTCGTTACAAAGGATGTATTTGTTGAAGTGCTTGAAGTGTTGAAGAACAAATGGAACTTTGCTTGAGTTGGAAGATAAGAATCTTTCCAACGTCTGCGTTCTCTTGTAGAGGATGATAAGGATTTGATCTCAAGGAGGCTTGTGCGTTTTTGTGTTTGAATGTCTTTGTATTCGCACTATTGTAGCAAAGCTGTCTTGGTTGTTCTTCGCAAAGTATCTTTTATACTGAGGTTGTCTTCCCGTTGGAGGAGGAGGAGGACAACTGCATTAAATGAGTGAGGAGTTGACTTGACCAGTAGACCCTAGCAAAGTTGGCGGGTTACTATTTTGGGATAGAGTTATCCTGACATTGCGGCCAATCATCTGCATTTACTCTACAGAGTACGGGAGGCATTAAATGTGCATTTAATGCGTGTACTATAGCTTTTCCGTTTAAGACTCCTAGCCGTTGAGGGAATCTTTAGTTGGTTTATCGGCTTGGTAAAATTCTCTAAGTGTCAGGCCTTCTGGTGTCTTCAACAGAGAGTCGATCAGAGAAGGTTTTGAGCACTTCTGTTGGAAAAGGCTATCAGAGAGTCTTGAGGGTTTCTGTTGAAGAAAAGTTCAACTGATAACCAGGAGGGTTTCTGTCCGTGTAAGAACTAACAGAGACCCAGAAGTCTTCTGTTCTGAAGCAGAGAGCCAAAGGTCCTCTGTTAGACAAAGCCTATCAGAGGATCTTCTGTCAGGAGGTCTTCTGTCAGGAGGTCTTCTGCTAGTCGGCTACTCTAAGAAACTTTTACAAGGAAAATTTCTAATACATTAAAATCAAAGAAGGGGTACTCTAAGGTCCTAATTAATATAGCATCATCAAAATCTAATTACAATTATTCCTTACATGTACACTCACCTGTAGGAGAGCACATGGAATTGACTTCCTCCTTTATGAAGATAAATAGAATTATAGTGCACCTCCGCCCAAAAACCCAAATATATGACTGCATGGAGATTTAAAAGGTCATGAATGTATTTCAGATTCCAATTACAGGTGGTCTAGTTTCGTTCAGGCAAATTATTATATACTGGTGGTTGGAAGCTGGATCAAGGACTATAGGCGATCTTTTTAAACATAAGTTACCAGGGATTATATGTTGGTATATTTGGAAAGCATATTCTTTGCATTTATGGGGTTCATCTACCATCCCAACGACAGAAAACTTGATTTCTCAAATTAAACACCATACTCAACTCTGTTCAGTTAATTTTTCTAAGATGAAAAGGAGAAAAATTGAAACTTATCTGATAAGGGAGGAAATGCTTGTGCATAACTTCTATTTTGGGAGACCGATGTTTCAGATTGTTCGTTGGAAGCGTCCTCAGAGAGAGTATAAACTAAATGTTGATGCCTCGTTCTTCGCTGGTAGATCAGCTAGGGGTGCGATTTTCAGAAAAAAAGGGGGGAGATGCTTTGCGCGTTCCATTTCCGGGTGAATGCTTCTTCCAGTCAGGAGGCAGAGTGGCTAGCTTTGGTGGTGGCAACGAGGAACGCGATGGAGCTTGGATTTGTTGACATTCAGGTTGAAACGGATTAAACCCTTACACTTTTGAAGCCTTCAGACAACACGGATGGAGATAGATCGCTCCTGGACTTCAAATCTCAGGCGATCCGAAGGAAAATCATTTTTTGACATGCGGTTAGAGAGTGTAATTGGACGGCCCACACTTTAGCAGATCCAAATGTCAATTTGGGTCAGTTTGCTATTATTAGGCGGATTGATGATTTGCCCAATCAGGCCAAAACATTTTACTATACCGATTATTTTGGTTTTCCATATTTTCGATTCTAATTTTGTTTACTAATGGGTAAGGTATAGCCCCCCCATTAGTTTCTTTTACTTGTTCTTTGTTTTTGAATTTTTCTCTGTATTTTTAGGAAGGTAGGCCTTTCTTCGAGAGGTCTTGGTCTAGTCCCCCTTTCCTTTTGTATCACTTTTTATTTTTAATAAAATCTGGTAAATGCTCCCCGGTATTTACCTCACTGATTTTGGTGGTTTGCCTACCGGGTTAAAAAAAAGATCAAAGTGTCACATTACCATAAGAAACATTACCATGATGCTCAAATAAGATCAAATATATCTTTTATTGTATTGCACAAAATATGCACATGATCCACACACAATATGCACATAGTTTTCAATGGACATTACTGTATACACCGCAACAACAAAAAAGTGACACTGTGTTCATCATTGAAGTATTAGTGTCTTACTAATACAAAATTCTTACGAAGTATGATATTTTGGAAAAATGTTAAATGATCTCTATCTATTAAGGCCACACTCACATTTTTCTCTTTGAAGATATGACAATAGAAGTAGAGATGATGAAACAAATCACTTCTCTTACTGGAATTTGTTCTCTTACTGGAAAGGTAGAAGACAAGCTATGCACAAATCCTATCTTGCACTGCACAATCTGCCATTATTTTCATTTGTTCTATTGATCTTTGCAGTTAGTAACATACAAAAACAATCTCTCCATGTAATAAATGCATTTTCCATAATAAATTTCTCTTCAATTGTATCATCTGATATAGAAAGTTAGAAATGTACCACATTTAGAAGAATCAAAAGGAAATTACCTCTATTTGACTTTTGTGTCGTTAGAAGGATCTCTATGAAAAAGGTCTCTTTGTATGATTTTATGACAACAATCTTCACACCATACTGTCCAACAAGTAAAAAGTGTCATCAACATATATGTTATTACCAAATATTATTATATGTAATATAAACTTATTTGTAAAGAAGAACTAGATTAGTACCAAATGTTACATGATCACCCACTCTCCATCCCTGAATTTGTTAATAGTAATTAATAAATGCAAACCTTATTTAGTTAAAATAAGAATAGTATGAAACTAAAGAAACAGGAAAAATAAATCAAGGGAGAAGAACTGAGTAGTACTCCATCATCCTCTTCAGATCATCACCGTAATAAGCCATTAGTACATACGCATCATACATCTTTGGTGATTCATAAGCTGATGCAATTGAAAATTATAAAAGATCACAATGAATATGTGCTCAATAAAATCCATATTAAGTATCCGTAAAAATAAGATCTACTGAGAATCACCTGATCAACAACTTGATGTCTCATAAAATTGATCTGATAGAGCACGGAACTGGAAGATAAAACCAAAATAAAACAGGTTTTACTTAAAAGTCAGTTAGGAAAAGAAATTTGCTACTATGGAACAATGAATGAGATAACCTCACAGTTCCCATCCCCTTCAACTATGTTCTCAACTAGGCCACAACGTTGCAATCTAAAAACAGAAATAGTGAAAGTGCAGAAGATAGATAAGTAACATGAACTTTGTCCAAATGTTATAAAGTCACCAACAACCTTAAGGAAAAACGAAAAGGATTCAAGATGTCCAAAGGAAGAATTATGCATGAAAAAGTAGAAAGAACTTTTTCCAAATGAAAAGTTTTCAGGAAGTTTACATAATGTTTACTTTGATAAAAAATTTAAAGCAAAGAATGTTTCAGTCCAATTACTGCTAATTGGGTATTTATAGTATCTCTAGGTTGGTTTTAGGTTATTAGCTCACACAATAGTTGCACTAAGCATGCACTTAACTTGCACACAAATTACACTATCATTGTTTCTTCATTTTTTCGGTTCCTAATAAAAATTTATTGTCCTCCTAAAATGAATACATTTTACCTTCATTTACATTAAAAAATTCAAATTTTAAATGATGAAATTATGACCATTACATTATACATCCATGATATTTCAATTTTCAAATATCACAAAAATATCCAAGTGCAAACATTAAGTTTAAACATAACAACAACATATATGTTTACAATAGGCATCAACTATCAAGTAAAAAGGTTTAATAACTTCAAGGTACACATCTAATATATAGTAGGTGATTCAACCTCAAAATAATATTCTTCTAGTAGTAATGCACCTGACGTGCACTTGTCGTGAGGTGCACTCAAAATAATTAATCAATACAACACTAATACGTAGTATAGTGAAGTAAGGTTCGTATCCACAGGGAAAGGAATACTTTTCTTCTATATAAGTAGTAACAAGGGGGGTTTAGATCTGTTTGAGATGGGAGTTTTCCCGAGTCCTTTGTTTCAAGTCGGTTTACAGCATTTGCAATTTGACCGACTTGGCTTTCCAAATTCTGAATGCTGGATTTGGTCTCATGCTGAAATCGAACCATGTTTTGTTGCATGGTTGAGACATTTGAGGTGAGTGCTCGGATCATGTCTTCGGTGGACATACTTGAGCTTGACGTTTGGCCTTGGTGATTTGGGAAAGTTGGTTGCAAGGGCTGACTTTGAGGGTTCCTGACGAGCACTTTGTCACGGTGCGTCAAAATAAATTCAATACTAAACACTTATACGTAGTATAGCGTAGTAGAGTTCGTATCCACAGGGAAAGGAATAATTCTCTTTTTATGATACTTAGTAAATAAAAAGGGGGGATTTAGATTGAGTGATTTGATTTAATTAAGAACTAAGATGAACGACCTATATGTGTTTAATTCAAAGATAAAAAGGACTTGGCATTGCTACTTTCCACTTGTTGATATATTTTAGTCGATCATTGTTATATCTATAACTTATTCCCTCTCGAATACACAATCGGGGAGTATATCCACTTCATCGAGGGTAGTTATTAACAACGACCGTTCATTAATAACCCTTACTATTAATCAAATATAGAACAACGTCTTATACCGATTTAATAGTAGCATTTAATCTTTCTAACTCCTTGATGAAATCAATTGAGATTGATAACCTCAACACAAGCGGTTTCGGTTTAACCAACAAAATAAATCTCTCTTAAGTTTATTAACCACGACCGTGCATTAATAAACCGAAGTTACTTACTTGTGAAACCATCAACGATTAACCATCGGTTCGTTGATCGTTTCTAGTAATAATTAATATATGAAACAAAACTAGTTGATCCTTTAAGTAATGTTCAAAATATTAATATGAAATAAGAGTAGGGATTAATTAATATTCAAGGAAGAATATTATTAAAGAAGATGAATCCTACTATAATTAATATCAAGATGTTAACTAGTTGTCATCTTAGCAACACTCCCCAACATTAATATAGAGATGATATTAAGGAAAGAACTATTAATTAATATTCAAGGAAAGAAGTTAAGAAAATAACTCACAACTTTAATAATCAACAAGCTTCAAGAGCAACACCAAGAATGGAAGTTTAGCTCCTCATTTGGAGACTAAACATAGCTAGAAAAATATAAAGAAATGCTATTCTAAACTGAGCTAAAGAGTATGGAAGAAGGGATGATTTTTAGAGGAGAAAAAGAGTGCTATTTATAGGTGTTTTTCAACACCTTTGGCCGGGTACCCGACCGGGTCAAGTACTCACCCGACCAGGTCCGGTCAAAATCAGATATTTCCCCACGTTCTGGTGATCTTCGGCATGTTAAAGTGTCCGGGTCAAGTCAGACCCGACCGGGTGGGGTAGGGGACCTGACCGGGTGAGTGCAAAAATTGGATATTCTTCACGTTCGGGTGATCTTTGCACACCGGGTTGTCCCCGGTCACTTCTCACCCGACCGGGTGAGGTAGTGGGCCCGACCGGGCCATGCACTTTCTTTGCATTTTCGTTTTTCACTTCTTACCCGACCGGGTCAAGTGTTATACCCGGTCGGGTATTTGCTCCTGGGCAGCCAAATCTTCTTTTTCTTCACTTCAAAGTCTTCCTTTCCAACACCACAAATCCTAACTAAACATTACAACTGACAAATAAAGACTAAAAGACAATTAGAACTGAAATCACATAAATGTTTATAAACTAAATAAAACGTCAAACAATTAACTTAAATCAAACATAAAAACATGTAATTATGCACTACTAATTAGTGTGCATCAAACACCCCCACACTTAAACCTTTATTCGTCTCGAGTAAATCAAATCCGATCCAAGAAGTCCTTAAAATGACAAGAATATCAACACACACATCCACGAGTGTTTTTAGAAACACATAAAGTAAATCCCCAAAAATATAATAGTAAAGAGGGTCTTCAACTCCATATTTCTTTATCAACCTCAACCTTTTTTCTTTTTTTTCTTTACCCTTAGGATCCTGCAGAAATAAAAGAAAATACCTTTTCTCGTTCTCTCATTTTGCCTAGGTGCCCTTTCGGGTTTTCATCCCAGCTTCCCACATTTTTCTGTTTTAATCCTCACAACTCACTCTTATTTTTGCTTTATTTTTGCTTAAGTTGCCCTTTCAGGTTTTCAACTTAACAAGCTTTTATAATTTATTTGTTACAAGAATAAAGAGTATGAATGTGAGTATTCCATAAAACTCTCCCCCCAAGCTAATCAAAGCACTGTCCCTTGCTTGTGTCTAAGATGAATGTGTTTTTTTTTTAATACTTTTTGGAAGGTTTTGTTGGTGATTCGTGGGTGTGGAGATGAAAAGGGTGAAGAGGTGATGAATGAAATGGGTTTAATTGGTGGATGGATGTAGGAGATATGAAGCTTTTGACTTTTGGTAATGGAGGAAATTTGGGGTGTGGTTCGAAAGGGAAGACAAAGGGGGGTGATTCATTTTTTTTTCTTTTTTTTTTAAATGAGAAATGACCTGGTTTCCAAAAATCGAGATACCCGGCTGGGTGGGGTAGTGTACCCGGTCGGGCGTAAACTGTTCACCCGAGGCAGAAGGTTTTTGCTGGCTTGCCCGGTCGGGTATGGAAGTCTACCCGGTCGGGCGAAAACTTTATTCTTGTTTTGCTCATGCCTCGCCCGGGTGATTGCCCGGGTGTTTTGTTTTTTTGGAAGTAACCCGACCGGGTCCAACCCCGGTCCATTTTTTTTTTGAAATGTGTAGAAATAAAATAAAACAAGTAAACGTATCTTGCTTGGGTTGCCTCCCAAGAAGCGCCTTAGTTAACATCGCGGCACGACGCCATGGTTGTGTTCAATCATTCAAGCTTGGATCGTGATAGTTTAGCTTCGCCACATTTTCACTCCTAGGGCTTCCATAGGAATCCTTGATTCTTTGACCCTTCACTTTGAAAATCCCTCCAGGATCAAATATCCAGATTTTCGTTGATTCATGTGGTGAGAGTAAGGGAAGGAAATTATCATTTAGCATGGTCAATGGAAAGTGTTTTGATCTTGGTGGCATGAGAGGGGGTATCAAATGTTTACTTAACTCCACTGTCATTTCCTTCATATTGGTGAATGAAAAGAAATCCAAATGATATTCTCTCGGTTTATTTGCAACCGCGAAAAGTACATTTGAATTATCCTCACATTTGCTGAGGATTTCATCTTTGTCCTTCTCTACCCTTTCTGTTTCCTTTAGAGCTTCAGGAAATGGTGGCATGTTCTCAGGAATGGCCGGTGATGGAGTTGAGTTTTCAAGTTTCTCCTCCTCTGGTTGAGCTCCCTCCGTAAGCTCCTCTTCTTCTTCCTCCTCGCCAATGTGGTTCACAATGTTTGGCACTTGTTTCAATTGATTCTCCAAGTTCAGTTCTTTGAGCACTGTTTCTTGCGGGTATTGCGACATATGTTGTTGCATTTTTGTCACATTGATAGTGAGAGCTCAGATCATGTCTTCAGTGGACATGCTGGAATAAGAACTTGAGTATGGATTATATGTGTTGGAGAATGAATCATACCTCTCTTGGAAAACAACATCATCACTCTGTTCAAAGTATTCTTCTTGAAGCTTGGGGCAAAAATCCGTAAGATGCCTTTGTGACATGCAACTGTTGCAGGCCTTGGTATCTTGAACGTTTGAGCATACGAGAAACTCCTTTACTAAAAATGTTAAGCTAGAAATTTGGCTCTCTAGCGATGATGTGTTGGTATCCATTTACTCATATAAGCTCAGAAAATAGAAGAGCAATATTTTTTTTTAATAATTTATTTTTTTATTTTTTTTTGTTTTGATTTTTATGAGATAAAATAAAAAGAAAAATAATTGCCTTTCCCCGGCAACGGCGCCAAATTTGACGAGCACTTTGTCACGGTGCGTCAAAATAAATTCAATACTAAACACTTATACGTAGTATAGCGTAGTAGAGTTCGTATCCACAGGGAAAGGAATAATTCTCTTTTTATGATACTTAGTAAATAAAAAGGGGGGATTTAGATTGAGTGATTTGATTTAATTAAGAACTAAGATGAACAACCTATATGTGTTTAATTCAAAGATAAAAAGGACTTGGCATTGCTACTTTCCACTTGTTGATATATTTTAGTCGATCATTGTTATATCTATAACTTATTCCCTCTCGAATACTCAATCGGGGAGTATATCCACTTCATCGAGGGTAGTTTTTAACAACGACCGTTCATTAATAACCCTTACTATTAATCAAATATAGAACAACGCCTTATACCGATTTAATAGTAGCATTTAATCTTTCTAACTCCTTGATGAAATCAATTGAGATTGATAACCTCAACACAAGCGGTTTCGGTTTAACCAACAAAATTAATCCCTCTTAAGTTTATTAACCACGACCGTGCATTAATAAACCGAAGTTACTTACTTGTGAAACCATCAACGATTAACCATCGGTTCGTTGATCGTTTCTAGTAATAATTAATATATGAAACAAAACTAGTTGATCCTTTAAGTAATGTTCAAAATATTAATATGAAGTAAGAGTAGGGATTAATTAATATTCAAGGAAGAATATTATTAAAAAAGATGAATCCTACTATAATTAATATCAAGATGTTAACTAATTGTCATCTTAGCAACACTCCCCAACATTAATATAGAGATGATATTAAGGAAAGAACTATTAATTAATATTCAAGGAAAGAAGTTAAGAAAATCACTCACAACTTTAATAATCAACAAGCTTCAAGAGCAACACCAAGAATGGAAGTTTAGCTCCTCATTTGGAGACTAAACATAGCTAGAAAAATATAAAGAAATGCTATTCTAAACTGAGCTAAAGAGTATGGAAGAAGGGATTATTTTTAGAGGAGAAAAAGAGTGCTATTTATAGGTGTTTTTCAACACCTTTGGCCGGGTACCCGACCAGGTCAAGTACTCACCCGACCGGGTCCGGTCAAAATCAGATATTTCCCCACGTTCTGGTGATCTTCGGCATGTTAAAGTGTCCGGGTCAAGTCAGACCCGACCGGGTGGGGTAGGGGACCCGACCGGGTGAGTGCAAAAATTGGATATTCTTCACGTTCGGGTGATCTTTGCACACCGGGTTGTCCCCGGTCACTTCTCACCCGACCAGGTGAGGTAGTGGGCCCGACCGGGCCATGCACTTTCTTTGCATTTTCGTTTTTCACTTCTTACCCGACCGGGTCAAGTGTTATACCCGGTCGGGTATTTGCTCCTGGGCAGCCAAATCTTCTTTTTCTTCACTTCAAAGTCTTCCTTTCCAACACCACAAATCCTAACTAAACTTTACAACTGACAAATAAAGACTAAAATACAATTACAACTGAAATCACATAAATGTTTATAAACTAAATAAAACGTCAAACAATTAACATAAATCAAACATAAAAACATGTAATTATGCACTACTAATTAGTGTGCATCAGTTCCCATATCTCAAATTCGGGTGATCTCTCCACCCAGGATTGTAGGAGTTAGAGTGTGGATCATACCTCTTTTGGCCTTGAAATCCCAAAGCATTGACTTGCTCGGAATTCTCTTCTTGTAGTGTTGGGCAGGAATCGGTGGGGTGCCCCTGTGTTGAGCATATGCCGCAGACCTTGACTTCTTGGTGTTTTGGATTTAAAAGGAAATCCTTTACCAAAGAAGTCAATCCGGCCACTTGACTTTCCAACGAGATGTTGGATTCCGCTGCCATGACTCGTTTTGATGATGACCTCCCATTGTAGTGTCTAGAATTCTCGGCCAACTCCGAGATGAGATTCCTAGCTTGGGAAGGGGTTTTGTTGACAATTCCCCCTCTAGATGCTGCGTTCACCAGGCGCCTATCTTGCTCCGCAAGACCGTCATAGAAGTAGAGGATGAGGTCTTGCTCTGTATAACCATGATATGGGCAACTAGCACACAATTTTTTAAAACGCTCCCAATATTCATATAATGTCTCATCATCTTTTTGCTCGATGTTGCTTATTTGTTTTTTCAAAGATGATGAGACGGATGCAGGGTAGTACCTTTCTAGGAAGCATTTTTTCATTGACGCCCATGTATCTATACTCCCTGAAGGGAGATAGAATAGCCAATCCTTAGCCGTGTCTTTGAGGGAGAATGGAAAAGCCCTCAACTTGATTTGTTCCTCGGTAACTCCATTTGGGCACATGCTTGTGCAAACAATATGGAATTCCGAGAGATGTTTGTTTGGGTCCTCGCCCCGTAGACCATGGAATGAAGGAAGCAAATGGATGAGCCCCGATTTGAGCTCAAATGTAGCACCTTCATCAAGAGTAGGGAAGGTGATACATAGCGGTTGTTGGTTGAGGTCTGGAGCTGTGAGCTCCCTCAATGTTCTCGTTTCGAGAGCCATGTGAAAAGACTCTTCGGATTCGCTAGAGCTAGAGCTAGCGGTGTATGAGTCTCTGGTAGATGATTCTTCCGAGTCGGTATTAGAAAATTTACTTTTCAACCGCTCGAAAGTTTGTTCTATTTCTGGGTTTTTGTGATATGTGATTTCATTTATGGAACGATGTTTAACCATAAACTCCACTAAGCTCAGAAAATAGAAAAATAAACACTCTTTATATTTTTGTTTAATATATATATTTTTTGATTTTTTTGAGATAAAATAAAAAGAAAAAATAATTGCCTTTCCCCGGCAACGGCACCAAATTTGACGTGCACTTGTCGTGAGGTGCACTCAAAATAATTACAATACAACACTAATACGTAGTATAGTGAAGTAAGGTTCGTATCCACAGGGAAAGGAATACTTTTCTTCTATATAAGTAGTAACAAGGGGGGTTTAGATTTGTTTGATTTAAAAACACTAAGATAAATAACCTATATGAGTTTAATTTAATGAGATAAGGACTTGGTTTTGCTTTTATCCACTTAATGAAATGTTCGTCGATCCCGGTTATATCTTTAACTATCTTCCTCTCGAATACTCAATCGAGGAGTATATCCAGTTCATCGAGGGTAGTTATTAATAACGAGATGCGTTCATTAATAAAATTTACTATCGAGTCAATATAGAACAAGCGCCGTATATTAACTTGATAGTAGCAATGAGCTTAAGATGAAAACGATTGAGATTGATAACCTCAACACAAGCGGTTTATTGGTTTAATCAATATAATTAATTCCCCTTGGCATATTAACCATGAGATGCATGCATTAATATTCCAAGTTTACTACCGTTGAAAGAACCGGATTAATAACAAACGTATTAACCGATTGATTCTAGTAATAATTAATATGAGAAACAAAACTACTTTAAGTAATGTTTAAAATATTAATATGAAATATGAATAGGAATTAATTAATACTCGAGGAAGAATATTAAAGAATATGAATCCTACTATGATTAATATCAAGATGTTAACTAATTGTCATCTTAGTAACACTCCCCAATATTAACATAGAGGAAGAAATAGCCATTACTATAACCAATGTCAAGATGTTAACTAATTGTCATCTTAGTAACACTCCCCAATTTTGATATAGCAATAGTATTTTAAAGGAAGAATTAATATTCAAGGAAGAAGATTAAAGAAAATAACTCACAACTTACAAATTCATTAAGCTTCAAAGTAGCAAAACCAAGATGGAAGAGTTTAGCTCCTCATTTGGAGACTAAACATGATGAAAAATATAAAGAAAGAACTATTCTATACTTAGCTTAGATGTACAAAGGAATTGGATATCTTTTTGTGAAGGAAAGGAGGTGTATTTATAGGCTTTTGGGATGGGATTCGGGTACTCGATCGGGTATATACATGATACCCGATCGAGTATGTGTGTAATACTCGATTCGAGGTATACTCGATCGGTTTCAGGCTATTTTCCACAGGTATACCCGATCGGGTATATGTTTATACCCAGTCGAGTATGCTTAGAAAATGGTATTCGATCCATACTCGACCGATCTTCGTTTAAAACTCAAAGGCATACCCGATCGGGTATGTCGGTCTACCCGATCGGGTATAGACATTAAATCGTGGCCGAAATCCTCCCGGCATGTTCCCTTGTCTTCGGATCTGATCCGATTTGAAGTTTCAACCTAATACCCGATCGAGTATAGTTAATACTCGACCGAGTATAGACCAAAATTGAGGAACTTTATTTTGTCTTCAAATTTTGCATCTTCTTTCCACTCTTTGGGTTCACCAACTGTACTTTGAGTGATCAAGACCTATTTGAGCTCAGAATATATCTAATCTAAACTATTTACAAGAATTTAACAAACTAATCTATTACACCAAAAGTGTGTAGTTTCCATAGTAAAGATCAAGCAAAACTAATTAAAAACACAAACATGCATATGGAAATTACAAACGTATCAGCACCATAAGTAAAAAGTTCATAATAATAAATTGACCAGTAATATTTGTAATTTATTATGAACAAGTAACAACATAATCAGCGGAATAATATTTTCTTATTGTGAACTCAAAAAAAAAATACAATCACAAACAAATAATAAATATAAAAATCGACCAAAGTAGTAAAATAACAACTACTCGAGTTGGCGTGGTTCACAATATATAAGGTATATTATGTAAGACTAATATTCTGCCCGGAACGTCGTCTGGCCACCTCCATTTGAGGTGCTTCTGGGTAGAATTTTTTGAGGATATTTTGTGAGCATGTTCTACATGAAGTGAAGATTACATCCACCAAATTTCAGCTTAAAATGCAATCGACAAAAGAGTTATATAAAATGTTGAAAAATATTGTGTTTTTTATATGTATTTTGACATAGTGTTTTTCAATAATTTATTTAACTAACTTCTCGACTGAATTTTAAGTTCAAATTTAGTGGCCATAATCTAAATTTCATTGAAAACAAGCTCACAAAATTTCATTAAAAATTCCACCTAGAAGCACCTCAAATGAAGATTACTCATGCAATGTATAGGAAGTTCGGTTCCTGTCTAGGAACCGGAACCGAACTCGAACCGAACCGGAACCGAACCGATCATATACTATAGGAACTGAACCGAAAAAAGATGAAGTCCAAAATTATAGGAACCGAACCGAACCGTAAAATTCGATTCAGTTCGGATCGGTTTTCCCGGTTTTACGGTTCCAAGTCCCGGGCCTAGCATCAATGCTTTAAAAGCCATTACACCTAAACATAATAAGGAAAACATGAGTTCAAAATGATATTTGCCTAAGAAACATCATTAATGTCTCTTTATTGAAAACATTTCCATAGACTAGCAACTACTTATTTAGAAGCCTTTCTTTACAAGATGTGGCTTCATCGTCCGAAGGTATATGTGTATTTATTCTAGGAACGAACTGCATTAAAGGAGCACAATAAAAATCTCAATTCCAGTTTGCCATAAAAATAATTGCAACAAAATGTATACTCACTAGAACAGCATCAACTTCATTGAGCTGCCAGGCGATATCAGCATCAAACTCTTATTCATATTTTATTCCCAACGCCTGGTTGGTTTCTTCACCACCTGAACGTCTGTCTTCAGCAGGGTGGCTAAAGGAAGATGGTCCAAAGCAAGTAGACTCTTGTGAAACGTCATTATTAAAACGGAAGATTTTGGATAGTCATCAGTAATCTGCCATGGCTGGAGACCATCATCACTGGGAACTGCTGGCCATTATAACGCCCTTCGGTATAGTAAGCTTCGGATTCACCTGTAAACGCATGAGCACTTTCCTCATCTGGATTGGTGTTGTTATTGAAACTGAGTCATCATCAGCATGTTATTGTTGACCAATTCCCGCTTCAGACTGACCACTCTTGTAATAAGTGATTAGAAATGGTTCCAAATAGGACCAAAATTAAACATACTTGATACATCTAAATAGGACTATGTTTTTAACTCCAAAAAAGGACTTATTTTATGTTGTTTCCAAAATTGCCCTTGTTTCTTATTCTACTACGTATGCCCCTGTTTTCGTTATTTTCTTTCCCACCTTCAGCTAATCTTTGATTCTTCTTCATGTTCCCATCGATCTGTTGGGGAAAACATGAACCCCAGCTTTTTCCAGGATCACGTGCTCATAAGACTCTTGTACACTCACTCACAAGTAACACGATGGTTCCATCTAACAATAACACTTTGTATTATACAATTGAAATGTACATTAGATATTTTACAAGTAAACGGGTTACTCACATCACTCTTGATATTAACTAAAGTAGGATTCATACTCTTTAATATTCTTCCTTGAGTATTAATTAACTCCTATTCATATTTCATATTAATATTTTGAGCATTACTTAAAGGATCAACTAGTTTTGTTTCATATATTAATTATTACTAGAATCAATCGATTAATACGCTTGTTATTAATTCGGTTCCTTCAACGGTATTAAACTTGGATTATTAATGCATGCGTCTCATGGTTAATAATCTAAGGGGAATTAATTATATTGATTAAACCGATAAACCGCTTGTGTTGAGATTATCAATCTCGATCGTTTTCATCTCAAGTTTATTGCTACTATCGTGTTAATATACGGCGCGTGTTCTATATTGACTCGGTAGTAAGTTTTATTAATGAACGCATCTCGTTATTAATAACTACCCTCGATGAACTGGATATACTCCTCGATTGAGTATTCGAGAGGAAGATAGTTAAAGATATAACCGGGATCGACGAACATTTCATTAAGTGGATAAAAGCAAAACCAAGTCCTTATCTCATTAAATTAAACTCATATAGGTTATTTATCTTAGTGTTTTTAAATCAAACAAATCTAAACCCCCCTTGTTACTACTTATATAGAAGAAAAGTATTCCTTTCCCTGTGGATACGAACCTTACTTCACTATACTACGTATTAGTGTTGTATTGTAATTATTTTGAGTGCACCTCACGACAAGTGCACGTCAAATTTGGCGCCGTTGCCGGGGAAAGGCAATTATTTTTTCTTTTTATTTTATCTCAAAAAAATCAAAAAATATATATATTAAACAAAAATATAAAGAGTGTTTATTTTTCTATTTTCTGAGCTTAGTGGAGTTTATGGTTAAACATCGTTCCATAAATGAAATCACATATCACAAAAACCCAGAAATAGAACAAACTTTCGAGCGGTTGAAAAGTAAATTTTCTAATACCGACTCGGAAGAATCATCTACCAGAGACTCATACACCGCTAGCTCTAGCTCTAGCGAATCCGAAGAGTCTTTTCACATGGCTCTCGAAACGAGAACATTGAGGGAGCTCACAGCTCCAGACCTCAACCAACAACCGCTATGTATCACCTTCCCTACTCTTGATGAAGGTGCTACATTTGAGCTCAAATCGGGGCTCATCCATTTGCTTCCTTCATTCCATGGTCTACGGGGCGAGGACCCAAACAAACATCTCTCGGAATTCCATATTGTTTGCACAAGCATGTGCCCAAATGGAGTTACCGAGGAACAAATCAAGTTGAGGGCTTTTCCATTCTCCCTCAAAGACACGGCTAAGGATTGGCTATTCTATCTCCCTTCAGGGAGTATAGATACATGGGCGTCAATGAAAAAATGCTTCCTAGAAAGGTACTACCCTGCATCCGTCTCATCATCTTTGAAAAAACAAATAAGCAACATCGAGCAAAAAGATGATGAGACATTATATGAATATTGGGAGCGTTTTAAAAAATTGTGTGCTAGTTGCCCATATCATGGTTATACAGAGCAAGACCTCATCCTCTACTTCTATGACGGTCTTGCGGAGCAAGATAGACGCCTGGTGAACGCAGCATCTAGAGGGGGAATTGTCAACAAAACCCCTTCCCAAGCTAGGAATCTCATCTCGGAGTTGGCCGAGAATTCTAGACACTACAATGGGAGGTCATCATCAAAACGAGTCATGGCAGCGGAATCCAACATCTCGTTGGAAAGTCAAGTGGCCGGATTGACTTCTTTGGTAAAGGATTTCCTTTTAAATCCAAAACACCAAGAAGTCAAGGTCTGCGGCATATGCTCAACACAGGGGCACCCCACCGATTCCTGCCCAACACTACAAGAAGAGAATTCCGAGCAAGTCAATGCTTTGGGATTTCAAGGCCAAAAGAGGTATGATCCACACTCTAACTCCTACAATCCTGGGTGGAGAGATCACCCGAATTTGAGATATGGGAACTGATGCACACTAATTAGTAGTGCATAATTACATGTTTTTATGTTTGATTTATGTTAATTGTTTGACGTTTTATTTAGTTTATAAACATTTATGTGATTTCAGTTGTAATTGTATTTTAGTCTTTATTTGTCAGTTGTAAAGTTTAGTTAGGATTTGTGGTGTTGGAAAGGAAGACTTTGAAGTGAAGAAAAAGAAGATTTGGCTGCCCAGGAGCAAATACCCGACCGGGTATAACACTTGACCCGGTCGGGTAAGAAGTGAAAAACGAAAATGCAAAGAAAGTGCATGGCCCGGTCGGGCCCACTACCTCACCTGGTCGGGTGAGAAGTGACCGGGGACAACCCGGTGTGCAAAGATCACCCGAACGTGAAGAATATCCAATTTTTGCACTCACCCGGTCGGGTCCCCTACCCCACCCGGTCGGGTCTGACTTGACCCGGACACTTTAACATGCCGAAGATCACCAGAACGTGGGGAAATATCTGATTTTGACCGGACCCGGTCGGGTGAGTACTTGACCTGGTCGGGTACCCGGCCAAAGGTGTTGAAAAACACCTATAAATAGCACTCTTTTTCTCCTCTAAAAATAATCCCTTCTTCCATACTCTTTAGCTCAGTTTAGAATAGCATTTCTTTATATTTTTCTAGCTATGTTTAGTCTCCAAATGAGGAGCTAAACTTCCATTCTTGGTGTTGCTCTTGAAGCTTGTTGATTATTAAAGTTGTGAGTGATTTTCTTAACTTCTTTCCTTGAATATTAATTAATAGTTCTTTCCTTAATATCATCTCTATATTAATGTTGGGGAGTGTTGCTAAGATGACAATTAGTTAACATCTTGATATTAATTATAGTAGGATTCATCTTTTTTAATAATATTCTTCCTTGAATATTAATTAATCCCTACTCTTACTTAATATTAATATTTTGAACATTACTTAAAGGATCAACTAGTTTTGTTTCATATATTAATTATTACTAGAAACGATCAACGAACCGATGGTTAATCGTTGATGGTTTCACAAGTAAGTAACTTCGGTTTATTAATGCACGGTCGTGGTTAATAAACTTAAGAGGGATTAATTTTGTTGGTTAAACCGAAACCGCTTGTGTTGAGGTTATCAATCTCAATTGATTTCATCAAGGAGTTAGAAAGATTAAATGCTACTATTAAATCGGTATAAGGCGTTGTTCTATATTTGATTAATAGTAAGGGTTATTAATGAACGGTCGTTGTTAAAAACTACCCTCGATGAAGTGGATATACTCCCCGATTGAGTATTCGAGAGGGAATAAGTTATAGATATAACAATGATCGACTAAAATATATCAACAAGTGGAAAGTAGCAATGCCAAGTCCTTTTT
The DNA here is from genome assembly GCA_945859875.1 of Cuscuta europaea. Lineage (NCBI taxonomy): Eukaryota > Viridiplantae > Streptophyta > Magnoliopsida > Solanales > Convolvulaceae > Cuscuta > Cuscuta europaea. Next base: position 7,238,710 of record CAMAPE010000011.1, on the reverse strand, counting down.
ATCTTTGAATTAAACACATATAGGTTGTTCATCTTAGTTCTTAATTAAATCAAATCACTCAATCTAAATCCCCCCTTTTTATTTACTAAGTATCATAAAAAGAGAATTATTCCTTTCCCTGTGGATACGAACTCTACTACGCTATACTACGTATAAGTGTTTAGTATTGAATTTATTTTGACGCACCGTGACAAAGTGCTCGTCAAATTTGGCGCCGTTGCCGGGGAAAGGCAATTATTTTTCTTTTTATTTTATCTCATAAAAATCAAAACAAAAAAAAATAAAAAAATAAATTATTAAAAAAAAATATTGCTCTTCTATTTTCTGAGCTTATATGAGTAAATGGATACCAACACATCATCGCTAGAGAGCCAAATTTCTAGCTTAACATTTTTAGTAAAGGAGTTTCTCGTATGCTCAAACGTTCAAGATACCAAGGCCTGCAACAGTTGCATGTCACAAAGGCATCTTACGGATTTTTGCCCCAAGCTTCAAGAAGAATACTTTGAACAGAGTGATGATGTTGTTTTCCAAGAGAGGTATGATTCATTCTCCAACACATATAATCCATACTCAAGTTCTTATTCCAGCATGTCCACTGAAGACATGATCCGAGCTCTCACTATCAATGTGACAAAAATGCAACAACATATGTCGCAATACCCGCAAGAAACAGTGCTCAAAGAACTGAACTTGGAGAATCAATTGAAACAAGTGCCAAACATTGTGAACCACATTGGCGAGGAGGAAGAAGAAGAGGAGCTTACGGAGGGAGCTCAACCAGAGGAGGAGAAACTTGAAAACTCAACTCCATCACCGGCCATTCCTGAGAACATGCCACCATTTCCTGAAGCTCTAAAGGAAACAGAAAGGGTAGAGAAGGACAAAGATGAAATCCTCAGCAAATGTGAGGATAATTCAAATGTACTTTTCGCGGTTGCAAATAAACCGAGAGAATATCATTTGGATTTCTTTTCATTCACCAATATGAAGGAAATGACAGTGGAGTTAAGTAAACATTTGATACCCCCTCTCATGCCACCAAGATCAAAACACTTTCCATTGACCATGCTAAATGATAATTTCCTTCCCTTACTCTCACCACATGAATCAACGAAAATCTGGATATTTGATCCTGGAGGGATTTTCAAAGTGAAGGGTCAAAGAATCAAGGATTCCTATGGAAGCCCTAGGAGTGAAAATGTGGCGAAGCTAAACTATCACGATCCAAGCTTGAATGATTGAACACAACCATGGCGTCGTGCCGCGATGTTAACTAAGGCGCTTCTTGGGAGGCAACCCAAGCAAGATACGTTTACTTGTTTTATTTTATTTCTACACATTTCAAAAAAAAAATGGACCGGGGTTGGACCCGGTCGGGTTACTTCCAAAAAAACAAAACACCCGGGCAATCACCCGGGCGAGGCATGAGCAAAACAAGAATAAAGTTTTCGCCCGACCGGGTAGACTTCCATACCCGACCGGGCAAGCCAGCAAAAACCTTCTGCCTCGGGTGAACAGTTTACGCCCGACCGGGTACACTACCCCACCCAGCCGGGTATCTCGATTTTTGGAAACCAGGTCATTTCTCATTTAAAAAAAAAAGAAAAAAAAATGAATCACCCCCCTTTGTCTTCCCTTTCGAACCACACCCCAAATTTCCTCCATTACCAAAAGTCAAAAGCTTCATATCTCCTACATCCATCCACCAATTAAACCCATTTCATTCATCACCTCTTCACCCTTTTCATCTCCACACCCACGAATCACCAACAAAACCTTCCAAAAAGTATTAAAAAAAAACACATTCATCTTAGACACAAGCAAGGGACAGTGCTTTGATTAGCTTGGGGGGAGAGTTTTATGGAATACTCACATTCATACTCTTTATTCTTGTAACAAATAAATTATAAAAGCTTGTTAAGTTGAAAACCTGAAAGGGCAACTTAAGCAAAAATAAAGCAAAAATAAGAGTGAGTTGTGAGGATTAAAACAGAAAAATGTGGGAAGCTGGGATGAAAACCCGAAAGGGCACCTAGGCAAAATGAGAGAACGAGAAAAGGTATTTTCTTTTATTTCTGCAGGATCCTAAGGGTAAAGAAAAAAAAGAAAAAAGGTTGAGGTTGATAAAGAAATATGGAGTTGAAGACCCTCTTTACTATTATATTTTTGGGGATTTACTTTATGTGTTTCTAAAAACACTCGTGGATGTGTGTGTTGATATTCTTGTCATTTTAAGGACTTCTTGGATCGGATTTGATTTACTCGAGACGAATAAAGGTTTAAGTGTGGGGGTGTTTGATGCACACTAATTAGTAGTGCATAATTACATGTTTTTATGTTTGATTTAAGTTAATTGTTTGACGTTTTATTTAGTTTATAAACATTTATGTGATTTCAGTTCTAATTGTCTTTTAGTCTTTATTTGTCAGTTGTAATGTTTAGTTAGGATTTGTGGTGTTGGAAAGGAAGACTTTGAAGTGAAGAAAAAGAAGATTTGGCTGCCCAGGAGCAAATACCCGACCGGGTATAACACTTGACCCGGTCGGGTAAGAAGTGAAAAACGAAAATGCAAAGAAAGTGCATGGCCCGGTCGGGCCCACTACCTCACCCGGTCGGGTGAGAAGTGACCGGGGACAACCCGGTGTGCAAAGATCACCCGAACGTGAAGAATATCCAATTTTTGCACTCACCCGGTCAGGTCCCCTACCCCACCCGGTCGGGTCTGACTTGACCCGGACACTTTAACATGCCGAAGATCACCAGAACGTGGGGAAATATCTGATTTTGACCGGACCTGGTCGGGTGAGTACTTGACCCGGTCGGGTACCCGGCCAAAGGTGTTGAAAAACACCTATAAATAGCACTCTTTTTCTCCTCTAAAAATCATCCCTTCTTCCATACTCTTTAGCTCAGTTTAGAATAGCATTTCTTTATATTTTTCTAGCTATGTTTAGTCTCCAAATGAGGAGCTAAACTTCCATTCTTGGTGTTGCTCTTGAAGCTTGTTGATTATTAAAGTTGTGAGTTATTTTCTTAACTTCTTTCCTTGAATATTAATTAATAGTTCTTTCCTTAATATCATCTCTATATTAATGTTGGGGAGTGTTGCTAAGATGACAACTAGTTAACATCTTGATATTAATTATAGTAGGATTCATCTTCTTTAATAATATTCTTCCTTGAATATTAATTAATCCCTACTCTTATTTCATATTAATATTTTGAACATTACTTAAAGGATCAACTAGTTTTGTTTCATATATTAATTATTACTAGAAACGATCAACGAACCGATGGTTAATCGTTGATGGTTTCACAAGTAAGTAACTTCGGTTTATTAATGCACGGTCGTGGTTAATAAACTTAAGAGAGATTTATTTTGTTGGTTAAACCGAAACCGCTTGTGTTGAGGTTATCAATCTCAATTGATTTCATCAAGGAGTTAGAAAGATTAAATGCTACTATTAAATCGGTATAAGACGTTGTTCTATATTTGATTAATAGTAAGGGTTATTAATGAACGGTCGTTGTTAATAACTACCCTCGATGAAGTGGATATACTCCCCGATTGTGTATTCGAGAGGGAATAAGTTATAGATATAACAATGATCGACTAAAATATATCAACAAGTGGAAAGTAGCAATGCCAAGTCCTTTTTATCTTTGAATTAAACACATATAGGTCGTTCATCTTAGTTCTTAAATAAATCAAATCACTCAATCTAAATCCCCCCTTTTTATTTACTAAGTATCATAAAAAGAGAATTATTCCTTTCCCTGTGGATACGAACTCTACTACGCTATACTACGTATAAGTGTTTAGTATTGAATTTATTTTGACGCACCGTGACAAAGTGCTCGTCAGGAACCCTCAAAGTCAGCCCTTGCAACCAACTTTCCCAAATCACCAAGGCCAAACGTCAAGCTCAAGTATGTCCACCGAAGACATGATCCGAGCACTCACCTCAAATGTCTCAACCATGCAACAAAACATGGTTCGATTTCAGCATGAGACCAAATCCAGCATTCAGAATTTGGAAAGCCAAGTCGGTCAAATTGCAAATGCTGTAAACCGACTTGAAACAAAGGACTCGGGAAAACTCCCATCTCAAACAGATCTAAACCCCCCTTGTTACTACTTATATAGAAGAAAAGTATTCCTTTCCCTGTGGATACGAACCTTACTTCACTATACTACGTATTAGTGTTGTATTGATTAATTATTTTGAGTGCACCTCACGACAAGTGCACGTCAGGTGCATTACTACTAGAAGAATATTATTTTGAGGTTGAATCACCTACTATATATTAGATGTGTACCTTGAAGTTATTAAACCTTTTTACTTGATAGTTGATGCCTATTGTAAACATATATGTTGTTGTTATGTTTAAACTTAATGTTTGCACTTGGATATTTTTGTGATATTTGAAAATTGAAATATCATGGATGTATAATGTAATGGTCATAATTTCATCATTTAAAATTTGAATTTTTTAATGTAAATGAAGGTAAAATGTATTCATTTTAGGAGGACAATAAATTTTTATTAGGAACCGAAAAAATGAAGAAACAATGATAGTGTAATTTGTGTGCAAGTTAAGTGCATGCTTAGTGCAACTATTGTGTGAGCTAATAACCTAAAACCAACCTAGAGATACTATAAATACCCAATTAGCAGTAATTGGACTGAAACATTCTTTGCTTTAAATTTTTTATCAAAGTAAACATTATGTAAACTTCCTGAAAACTTTTCATTTGGAAAAAGTTCTTTCTACTTTTTCATGCATAATTCTTCCTTTGGACATCTTGAATCCTTTTCGTTTTTCCTTAAGGTTGTTGGTGACTTTATAACATTTGGACAAAGTTCATGTTACTTATCTATCTTCTGCACTTTCACTATTTCTGTTTTTAGATTGCAACGTTGTGGCCTAGTTGAGAACATAGTTGAAGGGGATGGGAACTGTGAGGTTATCTCATTCATTGTTCCATAGTAGCAAATTTCTTTTCCTAACTGACTTTTAAGTAAAACCTGTTTTATTTTGGTTTTATCTTCCAGTTCCGTGCTCTATCAGATCAATTTTATGAGACATCAAGTTGTTGATCAGGTGATTCTCAGTAGATCTTATTTTTACGGATACTTAATATGGATTTTATTGAGCACATATTCATTGTGATCTTTTATAATTTTCAATTGCATCAGCTTATGAATCACCAAAGATGTATGATGCGTATGTACTAATGGCTTATTACGGTGATGATCTGAAGAGGATGATGGAGTACTACTCAGTTCTTCTCCCTTGATTTATTTTTCCTGTTTCTTTAGTTTCATACTATTCTTATTTTAACTAAATAAGGTTTGCATTTATTAATTACTATTAACAAATTCAGGGATGGAGAGTGGGTGATCATGTAACATTTGGTACTAATCTAGTTCTTCTTTACAAATAAGTTTATATTACATATAATAATATTTGGTAATAACATATATGTTGATGACACTTTTTACTTGTTGGACAGTATGGTGTGAAGATTGTTGTCATAAAATCATACAAAGAGACCTTTTTCATAGAGATCCTTCTAACGACACAAAAGTCAAATAGAGGTAATTTCCTTTTGATTCTTCTAAATGTGGTACATTTCTAACTTTCTATATCAGATGATACAATTGAAGAGAAATTTATTATGGAAAATGCATTTATTACATGGAGAGATTGTTTTTGTATGTTACTAACTGCAAAGATCAATAGAACAAATGAAAATAATGGCAGATTGTGCAGTGCAAGATAGGATTTGTGCATAGCTTGTCTTCTACCTTTCCAGTAAGAGAACAAATTCCAGTAAGAGAAGTGATTTGTTTCATCATCTCTACTTCTATTGTCATATCTTCAAAGAGAAAAATGTGAGTGTGGCCTTAATAGATAGAGATCATTTAACATTTTTCCAAAATATCATACTTCGTAAGAATTTTGTATTAGTAAGACACTAATACTTCAATGATGAACACAGTGTCACTTTTTTGTTGTTGCGGTGTATACAGTAATGTCCATTGAAAACTATGTGCATATTGTGTGTGGATCATGTGCATATTTTGTGCAATACAATAAAAGATATATTTGATCTTATTTGAGCATCATGGTAATGTTTCTTATGGTAATGTGACACTTTGATCTTTTTTTTAACCCGGTAGGCAAACCACCAAAATCAGTGAGGTAAATACCGGGGAGCATTTACCAGATTTTATTAAAAATAAAAAGTGATACAAAAGGAAAGGGGGACTAGACCAAGACCTCTCGAAGAAAGGCCTACCTTCCTAAAAATACAGAGAAAAATTCAAAAACAAAGAACAAGTAAAAGAAACTAATGGGGGGGCTATACCTTACCCATTAGTAAACAAAATTAGAATCGAAAATATGGAAAACCAAAATAATCGGTATAGTAAAATGTTTTGGCCTGATTGGGCAAATCATCAATCCGCCTAATAATAGCAAACTGACCCAAATTGACATTTGGATCTGCTAAAGTGTGGGCCGTCCAATTACACTCTCTAACCGCATGTCAAAAAATGATTTTCCTTCGGATCGCCTGAGATTTGAAGTCCAGGAGCGATCTATCTCCATCCGTGTTGTCTGAAGGCTTCAAAAGTGTAAGGGTTTAATCCGTTTCAACCTGAATGTCAACAAATCCAAGCTCCATCGCGTTCCTCGTTGCCACCACCAAAGCTAGCCACTCTGCCTCCTGACTGGAAGAAGCATTCACCCGGAAATGGAACGCGCAAAGCATCTCCCCCCTTTTTTTCTGAAAATCGCACCCCTAGCTGATCTACCAGCGAAGAACGAGGCATCAACATTTAGTTTATACTCTCTCTGAGGACGCTTCCAACGAACAATCTGAAACATCGGTCTCCCAAAATAGAAGTTATGCACAAGCATTTCCTCCCTTATCAGATAAGTTTCAATTTTTCTCCTTTTCATCTTAGAAAAATTAACTGAACAGAGTTGAGTATGGTGTTTAATTTGAGAAATCAAGTTTTCTGTCGTTGGGATGGTAGATGAACCCCATAAATGCGAAGAATATGCTTTCCAAATATACCAACATATAATCCCTGGTAACTTATGTTTAAAAAGATCGCCTATAGTCCTTGATCCAGCTTCCAACCACCAGTATATAATAATTTGCCTGAACGAAACTAGACCACCTGTAATTGGAATCTGAAATACATTCATGACCTTTTAAATCTCCATGTAGTCATATATTTGGGTTTTTGGGCGGAGGTGCACTATAATTCTATTTATCTTCATAAAGGAGGAAGTCAATTCCATGTGCTCTCCTACAGGTGAGTGTACATGTAAGGAATAATTGTAATTAGATTTTGATGATGCTATATTAATTAGGACCTTAGAGTACCCCTTCTTTGATTTTAATGTATTAGAAATTTTCCTTGTAAAAGTTTCTTAGAGTAGCCGACTAGCAGAAGACCTCCTGACAGAAGACCTCCTGACAGAAGATCCTCTGATAGGCTTTGTCTAACAGAGGACCTTTGGCTCTCTGCTTCAGAACAGAAGACTTCTGGGTCTCTGTTAGTTCTTACACGGACAGAAACCCTCCTGGTTATCAGTTGAACTTTTCTTCAACAGAAACCCTCAAGACTCTCTGATAGCCTTTTCCAACAGAAGTGCTCAAAACCTTCTCTGATCGACTCTCTGTTGAAGACACCAGAAGGCCTGACACTTAGAGAATTTTACCAAGCCGATAAACCAACTAAAGATTCCCTCAACGGCTAGGAGTCTTAAACGGAAAAGCTATAGTACACGCATTAAATGCACATTTAATGCCTCCCGTACTCTGTAGAGTAAATGCAGATGATTGGCCGCAATGTCAGGATAACTCTATCCCAAAATAGTAACCCGCCAACTTTGCTAGGGTCTACTGGTCAAGTCAACTCCTCACTCATTTAATGCAGTTGTCCTCCTCCTCCTCCAACGGGAAGACAACCTCAGTATAAAAGATACTTTGCGAAGAACAACCAAGACAGCTTTGCTACAATAGTGCGAATACAGAGACATTCAAACACAAAAACGCACAAGCCTCCTTGAGATCAAATCCTTATCATCCTCTACAAGAGAACGCAGACGTTGGAAAGATTCTTATCTTCCAACTCAAGCAAAGTTCCATTTGTTCTTCAACACTTCAAGCACTTCAACAAATACATCCTTTGTAACGAAGCAAGTTGGAGGAACCCCTGTTTCATCTAGAAACTCTTCTTTAACGAGAAGGACGTCCAAGTAACTGGAGTAGTGAAGTGGTAATACTTCCGGGAAGCTCAGCGAAAGGACCAGTCTTAAAGGAAGCCAGGAAGTGCATCCCAGGAGACATCTAGACTTGAAGAAGACGTGGAGAGCTTCTTAAGTGCTAGGACTAAGGCTTTGTAAACGGACGTTTTTACAAGCTTAGTGGAACAGTGGATTAGAGGAATGAGTTGTTCCTTGAACCACTATAAAAATCCCTGGTGTCATTTACTTACTGCACTTATTTATCGCTTTTTGTTTGAACTGATTAACTCCAAAGACTTGGTCTCTGTGTTCAGCAGAACGTGTCTTGTGAGTTAACAGAAGGCCTACTGCCTTTGCTTCTTAGGCTAATCTGACAGAACTCGTACCAGAACCCCATCTGCTGTCAGTCTGTTCTGTCAACAGAACAAGCTATTCTGTTAAATCTGGTATTTAGCTTGAAAAAGTTTTAAAACCGGTACAGTCTATTCACCCCCCTCTAGACTGTACCCAATATAACCGGGACCAACAAGTGGCATCAGAGCCTCCTTGTTCTAATAATCTCTTAGGTTATTTGCTGAACAAAGATCCACTTGTTTTCTTTTTGCCTCTGTTTTAAATCTCATATTATGGATCACTCTCTTTCCAAGAATCTTATGTTCTCAGATCTTAAGTTTGATGACTGGAGGATCCGGATGAAGGCACATCTCTGTGCTCTTCATGATGAGATGTGGGAAGTACTGGACATTGGGCCATTCACCAACTTCCAGAAGGTCAACCCTGAGCATGCTATTGACAACACCAGACCTCAAATGATCAATAAAGCCAAATCTGAGTGGACTACTGAAGAAAGAAGAAAGTATAATCTGGACAACATTGCAAAAGACATTCTTTACAAGTCCATAGATGAACGATATTTCAACAGAATAAAGAAGTGCAAGACTGCCAAGGAAATCTGGGATACCCTTGAGCTCATTGGAGCTGGTGATGAGCAAGAGAAGGACAACAAGCTGACCATTGCCAACAAGAAGTTTGATGATTTCAAGCTTCTCCCTGGTGAAAGCATCTCCAAGATGTATGACAGGCTCCTCACTCTCACTGGAGAGATCTCTGAAATAGGCAAGGAACTTACCACCAAGGAGATCAATCTCAAGGTGTTGAGAGGATTGCCCTCAGCATGGAAGATGAAGGTGGTTGTTGTCCAAGCCAGCAAGGATGTGAAGACTTATCCTACTGATAAGCTCATCTCAGACCTCAAAGCTCATGAGTTTGAGATGATTGAAGAAAAGGAGGATATACCAGAAGAAAGGACAACTACAGCCCTCACAGCTAATACATCCAAGGTAAATGATTTCGACCCTTCAATAAGCTCAGGATTGACCTTCTAGAAGCTGGTGAAAGGGCCAATATCTAGAACTTCCCACATCTCATCATGTAGGGCACAGAGATGTGCTTTCATCCGGATCCTCCAGTCATCAAACTTAAGATCTGAAAACATAAGATTCTTGGACAAGGAGTGATCCATTATATCAGATAGAAATGAGGTAAAACAGAAAAACAAGTGGATCTTTGTTCAACAAATAACCTAAGAGATTATTAGAACAAGGAGGCTCTGATACCACTTGTTGGTCCCGGTTATACTGGATACAGTCTAGAGGGGGGGTGAATAGACTGTATTGGTTTTTAGCTTTTTAAACTAAGTACTAGATTTACAGAATAGCCTGTTCTGTTGACAGAACAGACTGGCAGCGGATGGGGTTCTGGTAGGGAGTTCTGTTGATTTAGCCTCAGAGAAGCAAAGGCAGTAGGCCTTCTGTTAACTCGTAGAACAAGTTCTGCTGAACACAGATACCAAGTCTGAGGAGTTAAACAGTTCTATCTAAGTGCAAATATTAAAGCAGTAAGTAAACGACACCAGGGATTTTTATAGTGGTTCAAGGAACAACTTGTTCCTCTAATCCACTGTTTCACTAAGCTGTAAAAACTTCCGTTTACAAAGCCTTAGTCCTAGCACTTAAGAAGCCCTCCACGTCTTCTTCAAGTCTAGATGTCTCCTGGGATGCACTGTCTGGCTTCCTTTAAGACTGGTCCTTTCACTGAGCTTCCTGGAAGTATCACCACTTCACTACTCCAGTTACTTGGACGTCCTTCTTGTAGCAAGAAGAGTTTCTGTTGAAACAGGGGTTCCTCCAACTAGCTTCGTTACAAAAGATTTGTATGTGATGAGCTTGAAGAGTTGAAGAACACTTGGAACTTTGCTTGAGTTGGAAAAAGTATTTTTCCAACTTCTGCCTTCTCTTGTAGAAGATAATGAGTTTGAATCTCAAGGAGGCTTTTTGCTTTTCAGAGTTTGAATATCTTGTATGAAGAGTTGTAGCAATGGTTAGCAAAAGTTGCAAAATTATCCGGTTGTTCTTCGTAGTGTATCTTTTATACTGGAGTTGTCTTCCCGTTGGAGGAGTAGGAGGACAACTGCATTTAATGAGCGATCAGTTGACTTGACTAGTAGAGCCTGGTAAAGTTGGCGGGTTACTATTTTGGGATAAAGTATTCCTGACATTGCGGCCAATCATCTGCAATTACTCTATATAGCATGGGGTGCATTAAATGAGCATTTAATGCGTGCACTGTAACTTTTCCGTTTCATACTCCTAGTCGTTGAAGGAATCTTTTAGTTGACTTCCCGGTTCTGTGAAATTCTTCTAAGTGTCAGACCTTCTGGTGTCTTTAACTGAGAGTAGAACAGAGGAGGTCTGGAGCACTTCTGTTGGGAGAGTATCCAACAGAGACCCAGAAGGGTTTCTGTCAGAGTAAAGACTAACAGAGACCCTGAGGTCTTCTGTTCTGGAGCAGAGAACCAAAGGTCCTCTGTTTCAATAATGCCTTACGAGGGTCTTCTGCTCTTGGAGCCCTTCTGCTCTGAAGGCATTCTGCCAAGTCGATTACTCTAAGAACTTTACAAAGGAAAATTCTAATACATTAACTCTAAATAGGGGTACTCTAAAGTCCTAATCAATCTAGCATCATCAAAATCTAAATACAATTATTCCTTACATGACCCAATAAAATAAAATATAATTTAAAGAGTCCGAAAAATACAACTTTCGGGGCCGATTGTACAAATCGGGACAAAGGGATGACCTCCCACATGAGTGGGGGCCACCCCACGTTTTTGTGTGCTCAAATTTTTTAGAGGAGTCTGGAGTTGACTAGTAATTGTGTGGAGGAGTGGGCTTTGGCATCAAAGGTACCATGGAGGACCCCTCACCCCATTAATTTGCCATTTGAGACAAAACAAGCCACCCTCTCTCATCCCCAATCATCTAGCTCGCCCAACACATAATTTTTGAGAGTAGAAGCTCTGCAAGATACTCATCCTCCATAGCCAATTCGAACTCAAGCCATAGGAGTCCAAAAAGAAAGCTTGAAGGAGGAAAACGTTAGGAAAAGTGTGGAATATTAAGGTAATAACTTTTTAATAACTTTTCCTCTACTTTTCGTTTATCATATGAATTGTACATCATATGAGGAACCCCCTAGGTTTTTTCTACATATTTAGAAATGTAGAATGAGGGGTTGGAAGGTAGTTCTAAGTCCAAGAATGGACTTAGAAACCAAAACGACCAGTTCGCCGGAAAATAACCTTTTAGGGGTTATTTGTATTGATATGAGTTTTGTGATGATAAAACCATATTAGGAGCATAAATAAAGTGTTTCTAGAGTTCATCGGAGTTTCGCCGGAGTTCGCCGGAGTTTCGCCAGAGTCCAACCGAGAAGCGTAGAACGCGCTAAAGCTCATTTAAGGTGCGTGGACGGCTTAATATCTTATAACTTTTGGGTTAATTATGAGATTACCTAAATGAATGTTATATGTGTTCATAATTATGTTTAAAATGTATTTAAACATGTGATTAGCCAACATGGCTAAGTTTGTATGAAAGGAATTAATTGTTTATGCATGAAATATGTTATGAGGAATTATATAAAATGCATGTTTGCTTGAAGCGTAAGAGGAGCACGAATGAACATTATTAACTTAATTATATGATGATTACGTTGATACGTATAAGGTTTGAAATGACGGTCAACGAAAATGTTGACCGTTGGATAATGGATTAATTGATACCGGATGGTATTAGTTAATTATGAAGTTATATAAACGCATGACTTTGCATGGATTGTGATACATAAGCTTTATGTATTGATTTAGCTATGAATGAATAAATATGATATAGATCCTATTTAGGTTGATAGGAGGTTGATCATAGGATTATAAATTGGTGGAGGACCCTAGGACTTAAAGTCCTTAACACTCATATTTTGGTGGAGGACCCTAGGACTTAAAAGTCCTTAACACTCATATTTTGGTGGAGGACCCTAGGACTTAAAAGTCTGTAACACTCATATTTTGGTGGAGGACCCTAGGACTTAAAAGTCCTTAACACTCATATTTTGGTGGAGGACCCTAGGACTTAAAGTCCTTAACACTCGGATTATAAATTGGTGGAGGACCCTAGGACTTAAAGTCCTTAACACTCGGATAATAAATTGGTGGAGGACCCTAGGACTAAAAGTCCTTAACACTCAAATACAAATTTGGTGGAGTACCCAAGGATTTTGATCCTCAAAACTCATAGATTATGATATTGAAGTATGGACAAGGAGGAGTCCTATACACTCATAGGCATATGGGTGGGTTGAGGTTTTTAGTCAAGGATATTGACTATTAATATTTTCCCAAATAAAACGGTGATCTACGGATCGGGTATTTTCCAAGTGTATATGTACTACTAAGTATTTCTTAACTTGGGGGAAAAGATTATTTACATAAGTATCACCCTATGTTTGGGTCTTATACTTGAAACGTTAGTTATTCTATATTTAGCCTGCTACTCGCTCGGTACTTGTACTGACCCCTTCGGGGGGCCCCACCATTTCAGGTTGAAGTTAAGGCTTGTCATCTACACCTTTGCACGGGTGAAGAGAATCCAGAGGAAGACGTGGTTCGTGCTCCCTCTACTATTTCAAAAAATAAACTATGCTCATGGATACTTTTGTATTAATTCATTGTTTTGGCCTGCGAGCCTACGTTTTGGCCATGTGTGGCCCACGATTAATTGTTGAATATTTCCGCTATTCAATTAATCTAAATTGTGATGTTGTTGTGTATGTTTACTACTGAGTATGGATATATTATGTTCATGGACGCCTTGTATGATTAAGACACGTTGACTTGCGAGTGACGTCACTTGGTCATACGGCGGTTGTACACGCGCCTAGATGCGGTCTGGGGCGTGACAATTTAACCTCCTTGATATGTCTGATCTTTAACAAGGTGCCCACTTCTTTCCTTATGAACTCCCGTCTGTCCGAGGACATGTAACGCTTCTTTTGTTTCACTGGTTTTGACGTGGCATCCACGTCTAGGCGATGAGAGATAACGTCTCTACTGATGCCTGACATATCTTCTGGTCCTCTTGCAAATACACCTTGGTACATGGTTAGGACAACTATGATTTCAGTGCAGAGCTCAGTCCCCAATCTGGTTCCTATCTTAATCTTCCGCTCTTTTGTTTCGGGGTCAAGGGTGATCTCCTCCGTCCCCTCTGCGGGTTCAGCACGGGGTCTTCGCTCTTCATCTTGTAGGTACTGTGTGGCGACAGTGTTCACCTGGTGGCCATGCCGCCCCCCCTTCTTAGTGATTTTTATGTAGCATGTTCGGACGAGCTTCTGGCTCCCGCGTGCTATCCCCACTCTGGTTGGTGTTGGGAACTTAATACAAAGATGTGTCGGGGACACAATGCACTGCAAGTCTTCCAGCCCCGGTCGTCCGAGTATAAGATTATGCGCACATGTCAATCGGACGACTACGAACTCCATATCAAGTTTCACTTTATGGGATGTGTCCCCTACCTCCACCGGGACTGTGACGACTCCTTCTACCTCGATAGAGTCACCTGTGAACCCGGACAATGGGGTTTTTATCGGATGGAGTTTTCCTTTCGACAGCTTCAGTTTCTCGAAAGTGTCAAGGTACATTATGTTCACGGAACTTCCCGTGTCGACCAGGGTACGATGTATTACAAGATCATTGATCTCCATTTTGATAACCATGGCATCCCGGTGTGGGCTTGGACATAGTGGTAGGTCATCATCAGTAAAAAATATAGGTTCACGTCGTACCTTCTTTTTCATTGGAGAGTGCATGATCTCACCAATGTACAGTTGACGAGCCCATTTCTTTCGAAGGGACGAAGAGTCCCCGCCTGCATTACCTCCATAAATGAAATTGATGTCATGGTGTCTTTTGTCCCGCTTCGGCCCTAGCTCATCCGAAGCCTCCTTGTCACTCTCATTTTCAATGTGTCTTTTCTCTGCCCTTCATGTCTCCTGCTGCGTGCACGCAACTTGTTCTGAACATTTCTTCCATACGTAGTTGGGCTGCTGTCTAGCCCCCTTGACGAAGTTATTCAAATGACCCCTTTGGATCAGTCTTTCAATCTCTCGTTTCAAGGTAAAACACTCCTCCGTGTCATGATTATCAACCCGGTGATAACGACAATACTTTTTAGCACCAGAGACAGCGTACACTTCACCCTCCGACCTCGGTCCTTGCATGAGACGTGTACGCTCGGTATAGTCTAAGATTGTACCCATAGGATGAGTTAGGGATATTGGGCTTGCATTAGAATTCTGCCTTGGACCATAATTGAAATCCCTTTTATTTTTCTTTTGTTTTTGTGGTGAGGGGTAGACCCCTCCCTCCAAGGTTCCGATGATTCATCCTTTTCCTTTTGCACCTCTCGGATCTCCGCATCGGCGTATCGATCGACTCTTTGAAGGGCCACCTGGTACGACCTTGGTGGGTCCCGGATGAGACTTGAGGCGAACTCCCCAGCCCATAACGCTGCTTGGAACATGGCAAGGCGTGTTTGATCGTCCGCCCCATGCACGGCAGCAGACTCCTTCCTCCATCATATCACAAAATCTTTCAAGTCCTCACTCTTCTTCTGCTTCACGATCAGGAGGTGCGAGTAGTGTTGCTTGGTTCTTTTGCTAGCAGCAAAGTGTTGAAGAAACCTCCACGCCATGTCCTCCCATTCATCAATCAAACCATGGGGGAGAGAATTAACCATTCACACACAGTTCCCTCTAACGTAGCTATGAAACATCGGCAAATTAATTCCTCTGATGCCCCGATCATAATCATATTAGCATAGTAACATGACAAATGTTCCTGGGGGTCTGTGGTTCCCGAATAGGCCTTCACATGGGGCGCCTTCAAGCCAACTGGTAATGGGTACGCCATGATCCGTGTGATGAACGGGGTCACCGTCTTCAGTTTAGCGTCTGCGTGTCCCTCTCCTGCATCTACCCGTCGCTGCAGGTCCTCAATTTTTCTCCACAGTTTCCTCACCTCCACATCATTCGAATCATTCCTGGTTCTGTCTGTGTGAATCATCACACGTTTCCTGCCACCGTCCTCTACCTCTATGTTCCTCGGTTTTTGTGAGCGTATTTCAGTCCCACCGATATGCTCAGTCATGTGTCCGAGATAATGGTGACTGGCAGTCATATGGGCGACTTTGGGAACTTGCCTGCTCTCCTCTTCGTCGTGGTCGCGTCGTCCACGGTGGTTTTGTGTATCCCTTTCTTTCTCAACATGGTTTGATTGTCCGAGACGGTCCTTAGTAGAGCGTCTTCGGTCTCCCAACCTGCTGAACACCGAGGTTTCACTTCGAGCCGGTTGGTTCGAAGGGACAGGGATCCCTCGTCCCTCTTTTCTCTCCATCTGTTCGAGATGGCGTTGGTGATGTCACCTCCATCTCCACCACCGGATGATTAGTTGGAGCTTGAGTTCCATGTGGTTGAGGAAGCTTTTGAGCGCTAGGAATTGCACGGCGTACGTCCTTCGCAAGAGTATCCAACCCTGGTCATCCCTAGGATGGAACCATGGACATGAGGCACTTCTACGGGAACCACCGCAGGGCGGCTAAGTCGGTTACGAAGGTCCTGACCCGATGAGTTGGACGCAGTGTGTCCATCGGTGGGTACATCCTTCTCAGCCCTGGTAGTAGCCATTGTTACAGCTTCTGAAATTGCCTGAGTGTATCTTCGGCTCTCAATGAAAGCACCAAAATGATGGAACTAAATGTTAGTATATATGTCCTAGCGACAATCATTTTTTTAAAAGACATATGTACTTGATCACATTTAGTTTTTATATTTGATATATACATGGAATTACACGTGAATTCCTCAAAGAATTAGGGGTTGTTCCAAATGACAGTCGTCCAATAACCGTTTATTGTGACAATACTGGTGCTATTGCACAAGCAAAGGAACCAAGATGCGACAAGAGAAATGGACATGTGCCGAGGCGCTATCATGTGATTCGAGAGCAGATAGCAAGAGGAGAGGTTGCAATAGAACGTGTTTCCACTGAGGACAATTTGGCTGATCCCTTCACCAAACCTTTGAGCTGCGAGAAACATACTAGACATTTTGAGAATCTAGGTGTTAGACGCATTGGTGATTGGCACTAGGCCAAGTGGGAGATTGTTAGTATATATGTCCTAGCGACAATCATTTTTTTAAAAGACATATGTACTTGATCACATTTAGTTTTTATATTTGATATATACACGGTATTACACTTTATGAATGATTATTTTTCGATTGTCAATGTTTTATTCGTAATTGTGTTCCCTTGGATTTATGTTGTCAATAAGTAAGTGGGAGCTTATATGATATAACATAAGGTCCTAAAATAGCCCCAATCAATGATCATCAAGAATGGGATATTGATGATATGCGATAAGATTGGTATGTGGACTGCATCATACTTTTAGAAAGTATAGTTGATCTCACGACTATGAGTTCCTGTAATTCATGATGGTCACATAGATATTTTAGAGAATATTGGCATACCCACCGAAAAACCATTTGATAAGTTCTATTCATGTGTCTATGGGATTATCGGCGTATAGAGTAGTGTAATAGTCCTCCGACTTGAGGTCAATACGTACTACATGTGCGGAGTGATGTACTTTGACCATGACCAACGCTTGCACTCCAATCGGGGTAGATACGGCATGTGTTGGGTGCATCACGAAGAACATGGAGTAGTAGTTGAGCCAAGAAAGGATTCATTCCTCATAATAGATTAAGAGAGAACATTCTACTTCTCATATCTAGATGGATCATAAAGTCATTGGCCAATGCAAAGATATATTCGTTTTGGATATCGAATATGATCGTTATGGATCATCTAGAAAGATTGAGAGACAGAGACTGAGTTCTTGGGATAGACACAATATCATGTTCTAGACTTAGTTGAATGTTCGCTGAATGAAAGAACTGAATGAAAGAACTCTATATTACAGGGAGTTTGAATAGTCCTCGCAAACGTCCTTATATATTACGTTTGTCTGGAGAATCTTCTAGGGATTCGTTGAGACCTTAATTTGATTAGTGCTTAATATGTAAGGCCCTATGGGTCACACAAGAAGTGATTATACCTTCCAATTGAATTGTTAGAAGGAATTAAATATTAATTGGATTAAATAATATTTAATTCGTAATACTGGAAATAGATTAAATATTAATTAGATTAAACATATTTAATTCATGAAGTTGAAGGAGAATTCTATTTGATAGAATTAATCAAGTAAAATAAATTAGATTTATTATACTTAATTAAGATGTATTTTTAATTAATTAAAGATGGCTTTTTCTTTTGATTTTGAATTAAAAGAAATGAATAATAAATAAATAATAATAAGAGAAGGGAGGTGGCGTGTGCAGCCCCTCTCCTTCCTTAATATTATTATAGTTTATTATTTGATTTATTTAATTGATTAAATCATTAATAAGCATTAGTCCTGTTAGGACTAGAACTCATTAATGAGAAAGACTTTCATTGTGACTGGAAAACTAGTTTAGAACTACTATAAATACACTCTCCTCGTTCATAATTGAGAAACCTGTTTTCTAGATTCAGTATTACCAGTTTATTTCCCTGCGAAGAGATTTTCTAGCCTTTCTCTTAGGGAAATCTAATCGTTCTTTTGGAAAGGAGAAATTACGTGGATACCAAAGGTCAAGGATTATCACCGCTAGGCTGGAAGATCTGTAAGTTCTAACTCAGATCTGTTATTATTATCATATTCGTTATTTTGTCATAATCAGGGAAGATCTGTTTGGGAAAAATTTAAACTTCCGTTGCCGTACTTTCGAGGTACGTTACATCAATTTCCTAACAGTGGTATCAGAGCCAAACTGATTATAATGACATTATACGAATATTGATACATATATTCGTAGGTCAAAAAATATGTTTTTCATGAATAGTAATTTTTTCCGTAGTGTTGATTTCCTAGATCAAACAGTTTTTGTACGAACCTAAGGATTTAATTTTAGAAATTAAAATCCAGAAATACAATTTAAGTCATGCTGCTCTTCGAAGCAGGTGCCTACTTCGTATATCTCCTCTGTTTTTCCTTTTCGTTCCCAAGTCTATGGGATCGTTTTGTTTTCCTTCCTCTTTTCGATTACCGGACAAAGAAGAAGACTGATGGCCTTCATCTCGCTGCACTACGATCTGAAAGCTGCAACCAAGAGGAAGAACCTCAAGCAATGACATCGAAATATGCGTCGATGAATACAAATTCAAGATTAAGAGAAGATTATGGCGGATGAGCGACACCGGACTGCAGAGAACTAAGTTGAACGAGCTGGTGACCAACGACGATGGCGCTCCAAGCTAACGACGATTCCGCTATGAAACCCTGCATCTGCAATTTCATTATACGCTGCATCTATATCTGGGTATTTGGATTTTGGGCTAATTTTGGAAATTAGATGACTGAGAGGGCTTCTTAGCAACTTTGGTTTTAGAAACTCTAATTTGAAGCTAAGTCTAGTACGTTATGTTATACGGAACCCATGATTATAATTAATTCGAAGTAGGGTAATTTTGGTTTAGGCTTGAATATTTGTCGCAAAATTAGCCGAAACTTTATTCTGGGTCTTAGAGACGGGGTGATTAACCAACTTACCAAATTAGTTTGACTAATTCTTATTTTCAGATCTCCTATTTTTTTACGCATGCCTAATTTTTTTATAATTAGATTAGATTTGTATAAATTAGATTTATGTTGTATGCTTAATTTATCTGTCTGAGTTAGATCTCATTTACATATTATTTGATGATATGTTCTAGCATCTTGATTAAATAAAGAAATTTAATACCCCGCTAAATGTTCGCCATAAATTAAAATTTAAGTCTTATCTAGGATAACGACATCACCCATCATAATTAAATTAGTAGAAATATTTTTTCGTTGAAGAATATTTCACCCAAGTGCTTATTCCATTCGACAAAATATAGAACTAATTATAGATACATATGTTTGTGATCGTGTGATGGTTTCGACTTACTTAAATTAGCTCGAGTCGCCCAAGCGTCAGTGTTAATTTAGGGATGTCGATCAATTTAAAAATTGATCAACCAAAAGTTGCTTGGACGCAATTGATCTAGGGACCTACCCATTATATTATTGCAGTGATCAGCCCAAGCTGAGACTGTAATAGTACGAATGATGATTTTGGCCACTATGATTGTAAAACATTCCATGTTCCTTTTATTGGAGTCAAAGAGCATGTAAAAATAGTGAGAGCTAAATAATTAAAAGTCCATATTATTTAGTTAACTAGATGTGATCATAGGAATTAATATATAATTTTAATTCCGTTCAATTTGAACTTCTTTAGGCTTTTAGGTATGTCGAATTTATCATTGAGAAGTATCTTGGATACAAATAATCTGATTGAACCAAACTTTCTAGACTTGGAACAAAATGTGCGTTTCGTTCTTAGGCAAGAAAATATCGAACATGTATTTGATACATGTGTACCCGAGATCCTTGATGTTAGCTCTTCTGAATTAGCCATGTTTGACAAGGACATTCAGAAGAATCACATTGCTGAGGTACCAAATGATGTATGTCTATATTGCAAAGAGAGGACATTGGAAGAGAGATTGTGAGGTATACAGGACTAATCTAGCCAAAGCACCGAGTGCTTCTAGCTTAGGCATTTTTGTCATTGATATTAATATGTCTACAACTAACTCTCACTGTTGGGTATTAGATATGGCTTGTAGCTCACACATTTGCAATAGTGTGCAACGCCTAAATGACAGTAGAGCAGTTAGGCTGGGTGAGATTGACCTACGTGGAGGAAATGGAGCAAAAGTTGTTGCTGAACGTGTAGGGACTTATATATTAGATTTACCCAGTGGTTATAGATTAGAACTAAATAATTGTTATTTTGTTCCTTCTATAACAAAGAACATAATTTCCATTCCTATGTTAGACATTGAGGGTTTTTCCTTTCATTTTGCTAATAACACTTGTTGTTTTTCACAAAATGGTATTGTGTATGGAAATGTTCCTCTTATGAATGGTTTATATGTTCTTAGTTGTAGACATGATATATTAAATGTACAAAATAAAAGACCAAGGTTAAGTAATCTGAAAAATACCACATATCTTTGGCATTGTCGGCTTGGTCATATTAATGAAGCCAGAATAGCAAGGTTAAGTAAATTAAATTACTTAACACCATTTGATTTTGAATCATATGGTAATTGTGATTCGTGTCTCTCAGCTAAAATAACGAGTAAACCTTTTCTTGGAAAAGGACTACGGGCCAAAGAAGTGCTTGAATTGGTTCACACAGATGTGTGTGGACCATTCCCAACTCAAGCTAGAGGAGGTTTTTCTTACTTCATCACGTTTACTGACGATTTCTCTAGGTTTGGATTTGTGTATCTTATGAAACACAAATCAGAAGCTTTTGAGAAATTCATGGAGTATAAGGCTGAAGTAGAGAAGCCACTTGACAAGAGTATCAAAACTCTACGATCTGATCGTGGAGGGGAATACTTGAGTAAGGAGTTTCTTGATTACTTAAAAGGTCAGGGAATTCAGTCACAATGGACTCCTCCAAGAACACCTCAATTGAATGGTGTCTCTGAAAGGAGAAATAGAACCTTGTTAGACATGGTTAGGTCCATGATGAATTGCACGTCTCTTCCAACATCTCTTTGGGGGTATGCTTTGTAAACTTCGATATTCATTCTGAATAGAGTTCCATCTAAATCAGTGCAAAAGACACCATATGAGTTATGGTGTAATAAGAAGCCTGTTCTTTCACATATTAAAGTGTGGGGTTGCCCTGCTTATGTAAAGAAATTGCACACTGATAAGTTAGGAGCTAGAAGTGAGAGATGTTATTTTGTGGGGTATCCTAAAGAAAAAAGGGGATACTATTTCTATCATCCTGAGGAACATAAAATCATTATTTCCAGACAGGCACGATTCCTAGAAGAAGACTTGGTCTTCAAGGAATTCAATCGTGAGAAGATAGTACTAGAAGAAATTCAAGAATCACAAAATAACATAGAGGATGAAGACTTGTTAGATGGTCAAAACCAGGATTCAGTGGGAGCATTAAGCGGAAGTATGTCTCTAGGAGGATATCCTTCAGCTAGTGGGAGTAATATAGGAAGCGTCTCGCACCAGCAAGTGGTTCCTATTAGGCATGAAGGAAATGACATGGTTGTCATTCCTTCTGCACCTACTTCTCCTTCTCTGGAAACACTTAAAAGTGTAGCACCAGAAAATTCTCCGAGCATTGGACAGTCCAATGAAAGAGAACCTCTTCACAATCAGAATGAGCAGCCTGAACAATCGCAAAATATTCAACTTCGTAGGTCTACTAGGATTCGTCATGAACCAACTAGGTTTGGCTTCCTCATGGAGGATCATGATGATGTTGAAATTCCTGACAAGGATGAACCTAAGACTTACACTGAAGCAATATTAGATATTGATTCAGAGAGGTGGCGAGAGGCCATGAAATCTGAAATGGACTCGATGTATATCAATCAAGTATAGAACTTGGTTGACTTGCTTGTTGGGGTTAGACCCATTGGATGCAAATGGGTTTTCAAGAAGAAAATTGATGCCGAAGGCAAGGTGCAAACATACAAAGCTAGGCTAATGGCTAAAGGTTATAGTCAAAGAGAGGGAATTGACTATAGTGACACCTATTCGCCAGTTGCAAAACTCAAGTCCATTCAAATTTTTCTTGCGATAGCAGCATACTATGATTATGAGATTTGGCAAATGGATGTTAAAACTGCTTTCCTTAATGGAAACCTCAAGGAGGAGGTGTACATGGTACAACCTGAAGGTTTTATATCCAAGTCAAATCCCAAATCAGTATGTAAATTAGAGAAATCCATATATGGGCTAAAGCAAGCCTCAAGGAGTTGGAATATCCGTTTTGATAAAGCGGTCAAATCGTTTGGCTTCATCAGAAGCAATGAGGATGCGTGTGTGTATACAAAACGCAGCAAGGATAGCGTGGTCTTTATGGTCATATATGTTGATGACATTCTGATCATAGGGAATGATATCCCCTTATTGAAGTTCGTGAAAGAATGGTTATCCAATATCTTCATGATGAAAGATCTAGGTGAAGCCTGTTATATCCTTGGGATTAAGATCTATAGAGACTGAGTTAACATGATGTTGGGTCTTTCACAATCCACGTATATTGACAAAATACTACATCGATTTAAAATGGAAGAATCTAAGAAAGGATTCCTCCCGATGGGTCATGGGATATCGTTATCAAAGAAGGATAATCCTTCAACTGATGATGAGATCAAACGCATGAGAGGGATTCCATATGCTTCTGCAATTGGTTCAATCATGTATGCTATGATCTGTACTAGGCCAGATGTGGCTTATGCGCTTAGTATTGTTGGTCGATATCAAAATAATCCAGGAGAACGGCATTGGAGTGTTGTTAAGACTATTCTTAAGTATCTTAGACGAACTAAAGAATATTTCTTGGTTTATGGTGGACAAGAGAAACTAATAGCATCTGGTTACTCTGACGCTAGCTTCATGACAGATAAGGATGACTATAAGACACAATCAGGATATGTTTTTAATCTCAATGGAGCAGCAGTAGACTGGAAGAGTTCCAAGCAAGACACTACAGCTGATTCGACAACAGAAGCCGAGTACATTGCTGCATCAGAAGCAGCTAAAGTGGCCGTATGGATACGTGAATTCCTCAAAGAATTAGGGGTTGTTCCAAATGACAATCGTCCAATAACCGTTTATTGTGACAATACTGGTGATGTTGCATAAGCAAAGGAACCAAGATGCGACAAGAGAAATGGACATGTGCCGAGGCGCTATCATGTGATTCGAGAGCAGATAGCAAGAGGAGAGGTTGCAATAGAACGTGTTTCCACTGAGGACAATTTGGCTGATCCCTTCACCAAACCTTTGAGATGCGAGAAACATACTAGACATTTTGAGAATCTAGGTGTTAGACGCATTGGTGATTGGCACTAGGCCAAGTGGGAGATTGTTAGTATATATGTCCTAGCGATAATCATTTTTTTTAAAGACATATGTACTTGATCACATTTAGTTTTTATATTTGATATATACACGGTATTACACTTTATGAATGATTATTTTTCGATTGTCAATGTTTTATTCGTAATTGTGTTCCCTTGGATTTATGTTGTCAATAAGTAAGTGGGAGCTTATATGATATAACATAAGGTCCTAAAATAGCCCCAATCAATGATTATCAAGAATGGATATTGATGATATGCGATAAGATTGCTATGTGGACTGCATCATACTTTTAGAAAGTATAGTTGATCTCACGACTATGAGTTCCTGTAATTCATGATGGTGACATAGATATTTTAGAGAATATTGGCATACCCACCGAGAAACCATTTGATAAGTTCTATTCATGTGTCTATGGGATTATCGGCGTATAGAGTAGTGTAATAGTCCTCCGACTTGAGGTCAATACGTACTACATGTGCGGAGTGATGTACTTTGACCATGACCACCGCTTGCACTCCAATCGGGGTAGATACGGCATGTGTTGGGTGCATCATGAAGCACATGGAGTAGTAGTTGAGCCAAGAAAGGATTCATTCCTCATAATAGATTAAGAGAGAACATTCTACTTCTCATATCTAGATGGATCATAAAGTCATTGGCCAATGCAAAGATATATTCGTTTTGGATATCGAATATGATCGTTATGGATCATCTAGAAAGATTGAGAGAAAGAGACTGAGTTATTGGGATAGACACAATATCATGTTCTAGACTTAGTTGAATGTTCGCTGAATGAAAGGACCGTATCGCTATGAGCTCTATATTACAGGGAGTTTGAATAGTCCTCGCAAACGTCCTTATATATTAAGTTTGTCTGGAGAATCGTCTAGGGATTCGCTGAGACCTTAATTTGATTAGTGCTTAATATATAAGGCCCTATGGGTCACACAACAAGTGATTATACCTTCTAATTGAATTGTTAGAAGGAATTAAATATTAATTGGATTAAATAATATTTAATTCGTAATACTGGAAATAGATTAAATATTAATTAGATTAAACATATTTAATTCATGAAGTTGATGGAGAGTTCTATTTGATAGAATTAATCAAGTAAAATAAATTAGATTTATTATACTTAATTAAGATGTATTTTTAATTAAATAAAGATGGATTTTTCTTTTGATTTTGAATTAAAAGAAATGAATAATAAATAAATAATAATAAGAGAAGGGAGGTGGCGTGTGCAGCCCCTCTCCTTCCTTAATATTATTATAGTTTATTATTTGTTTTATTTAATTGATTAAATCATTAATAAGCATTAGTCCTGTTAGGACTAGAACTCATTAATGAGAAAGACTTTTATTGTGACTGGAAAACTAGTTTAGAACTACTATAAATACACTCTCCTCCTTCATAATTGAGAGACCTGTTTTCTAGATTCAGTATTACCAGTTTATTTCCCTGCGAAGAGATTTCCTAGCCTTTCTCTTAGGGAAATCTAATCGTTCTTTCGGAAAGGAGAAATCAGTAGATACCAAAGGTCAAGGATTATCACCGCTAGGCTGGAAGATCTGTAAGTTCTAACTCAGATCTGTTATTATTATCATATTCGTTATTTTGTCATAATCAGGGAAGATCTATTTGGGAAAAATTTAAACTTCCGCTGCCGTACTTTCGAGGTACGTTACATCAATTTCCTAACACTAAATCCACCGGAAAATAATTAATAGATAGCCGAAAATAATTAAAGCACTCAGAATAATACTTAGAGAGATAATTGTATGTATTGTATTCCATGTATTCCGCCTCCTCATCTTTCCAAAGATTACATGATTTTATAGTAGAAAATAAGACATAAAAGATTTGGGCGACGTGGTCGCCATGTTCGAATTGATATGCAAATCAATAATCCGGATCCGCGGAATCCTTTGTTGATTGGGTGAATATCTTGAAAAGACGTCGTTGATGTAGTTTGTCGTACGGAGTCGCCATGTAGCTTTTGCCATGATGCCCAGGGACACCATGTGTAGATTATTTGGATAAGCTTCTACTACTATGTCCAGGGTCGCCGTGGACATTTCCATATATAAGTTAGCCATGGCATCCAAGGCTATAGTGCAATCTGGTCTTCTACTTGCGTCCATGGTTGCTGTGGACGTGCTCTTTGGATAAGCTAAACATGACATCCATGGTTACCCCGTGCTCCCTGGTCTTCTACTAACTTCCGTCCACAGTCACCATGTACAATCTTTTATCCTTTAACTTGCGCGTGGTCACCACGTATGAGCTCCTCTTATACCTTATCATCATTCGTACATAGTTACCGTGCACATCAACTTTCAACCTGTTTTCATCCATGTTAACCCGATCAACATTTATCCATGGTTAAGATAATTATACCATCAGTTATCTATAAATAATACTATCCATAACTATCTCTACACCTTCACCATAGTTATCTCAATACTTTATTTCAACCAAATATATCATATTGCTTTGGGGAATGTCTAGCAATAATGAGAATAAGAGAGTTAGTAGGGGACGCCAAAGGATCCATCTCACCAAAATTGAGAATGACATTAACCGTCAAGTAACATTTTTCCAAACGTCGTTCTGGCATATTCAAAAAAGCTAGTGAGTTGTCTACTTTGTGTGGTGTGGATATGTGTGCTATGGTGGTATTTTCACCTACAGATAAGGTTTATACTTTTGGAAGCCCAAGTGTCGATGCAGTGCTTAACAAATACTTTGGTGAAAACGCTACACCCGAGACAGGTGTGACAGATGAGATTATTCGTGCACATTATGAAGACAACATGAGAACCATTACACCCCATATAAGTGACATGGAATCTCTTGTTCAGGATCTAACGAAAGTCAAGCTCACTGTGAATCTAAAAAAGGTAGACTACTTATTTCAAATCTATAATTGCATGAGTTGGAGAATATGAAACATAGCTTGGAAACACTTTCTTCTCAAACTTATGAAACACTAAAGGAGCCCCTGATGCAAGTTCAATCTCATGACCTAGGCACTCCAATGGATAGAGGTAGCTTGTATGGCCCCTTCTCATATGTTCGAATCAATAATGACGGTTCTGGACCAAGTGGAACTAGCTACTTCATAACTAAAATGGTTCTTTCAGCGTCATGCATGGATGAGGAGAGTTATTTTTCTATATTCATATTCGGCTTAAAATTTCCTATGTTATGTGTGATTTTCATCAATAAAAATGACCCTATGTTATTTTTCTGCAACAATTAATGTTTTCATTTGGAAAGGTTACGTTAATAGACACATTATTTTGTAAACCTCTGGTCAACCGTGCTAATAAGTAAGATACTTTTGAGTAGTGAATGCTAGAGACGTGCAAATAAGAATGTACATACTTTAGAATCATGCTCCAATAGAAGACATTTATCTGTTGAAGTCTTCATGTACTCAAAAATTTTAGTTTATATCAAAATAAAATTATTTAAATGGCTACGTTTTTGTCTAGTTTTTTTTTTTGAAGGGAAAAATCGCTTATATTAATATCATTAGGATCTCGATTGTTACAACAATAAAATGCCTTTCCCGGTAAAACTCAAGTAAAAATGTTCAATTATATATGTTTTGAGTGTCTCCAGCAAATACATGAGATTGTCCATCTTGAGGGCGGACCATACCAAGTATAGCTAACCCGAAGTCTGAAAGCTTTGCACTCTGTTGCTCATCTAACAAAAAATTTGATGATTCAAAGTCTGGAAATAAAACAGAAATGTATGTGTTAGGGGTATTTGTAATACCAACGGAAGCTGAAAATTCATCCCTTCATGCGAATAAACTAAAGCAGATGCATATATTTGCATAAAAAATAGGATTCCTTTCCGATGTATAAAAAAATATAAAAAAATAGGACAAAATGGATTTACCTCTGAATTTACCTCTTATCAATCTCTGCACAGCAGCCAAACAAGGTTTTATTCTCAACAGCATTCACTACTGCCAACCATACATCGTGCCCCTCCCTGCAATCCATCAAGGCAGAAAGCAAACTGGTTATGTTGTAAAGCCAAGAACAGACTAGTGGTTATGTTTTAAAGAGTCTATTGGAATGCTTTTAGATCTTCCAAAGCAAACTAGCTTTTAATACTATTTCAGTGAGTTAGCTTTAATGTTTGGTTAATAGAACTTTCAATTAGCTAATAATGTAGATGGAAAAGCCCATTTTACACATCAACCATCTAAGTACTATCACCAAATATCTCTGCATAAACAGCTGCATCAAACAACTACGCACTGGTGTTTCATGAGAAAACATAGAGCGGGTTGAGGGTGGCACATTTGACTTCACTGTCTTTCTTTCCCTTCTTTTTTTTGAGCATTGTGGAATTGAAAACATCTCATTTAATCCGCAAACTGCCACCAGAGATTCTGATTCACGAGAAATGCTATAATAAAAAAAGACAGCAAAAAGAACATCAAGAACAGTAACTAGGTGGGTGAATAGCGTATACTGTACACAATGGGGATGCAAAAAGAACCTAATAATCCCCGAAGCTAACAAACCAATAGCTTGGGGCATCTAAAACACATAAGACAAACACCTCTGGATTTGTGGACAGAACACAGAGCTATTCATTCTTCTGGAAAGCCTGCACTAGCAAAACTCGATAAAGATCCAATCTTTGAGCTTTCTGTGGAGCAACACCCTTTTCAGAGTCGCACATGCACTTATCAAATGAACTGCTCAAGAAGAGAAAAAAATAAAAATGAAGTCATTGAAAAAAGCTGTCTCCCTTCTATAATTTCTCTATTTACCTCTATTTCTTTTTTAAGAAATTCCACCACTTCTTTTTCTTCACCTTCAAGTCTCCCACGCGAGAACTTGCAACTGAAATAATCATTTCTAGTGATTAGAGAAGGAACTATTGAATCAATCAGTGAGTACATTCTAACATAATTTGAAATACTACTTCCTCAGTAGTACAAAATTTGACACTGTAAACTAATAGAAATATTTTTATGTACACTCACCTGCAGGAGAGCAGCTAGAATTGACTTCCTCAGAAGTATGAATCCCTTGATCCGAGTGGTCGATACCTCTTTTATGAGGATAAACTGAATTATAGTGCACCTCCGCCCAAAAACTCAAATATATGACTGCATGGAGAGATAAAAGGTCAAAGTGTCACATTACCATAAGAAAAACTACACTGATGCTCAAATTGGGAAATGAAATCTTTTAATCTATTGCACAAAATATGCACATGATCCACACACACTGCACACAGTATGCACAGAGTTTTGAAAGGACATTACTGTATACACCATCATCATTACCCCAGTGCCGCAAAGGCTCCCACCTACGGTGGGGTAAGGGGGGGTCGGATACTCGGATGTACGCAGTCTTAGCCCTGTACTAAAGCACAGTGAGACTGTTTCCGAATGACCCAAAGTGAAAATCGCGTCAAAAAATACGTGGACTGACTGTTACTTCACATCAAAGAAGCGCAGACAGTTTAGTAAGCCATTTTGCTTTATTCCATCATATTCTCAAGCCAAAAAATAGTGAATCTTTGGCTCCATTGCAAATGATGGAAAACATTACTGTATACACCGCAACAAGAAAAAATATTAGCACTGTGTTCATCATTGAAGTATTAGTGTCTTACTAATACAAAACTCTTACTGGAAAAATGTTAGTAAGAGCTCTATCTATTAAGGCCACACTCATATTTTCCTCTTTGAAGATATGATCAATAGAAGTAGAGATGATGAAACTAATCACTTCTCTTACTGGAAATTGGTTCTCTTACAGGAAAGGTAGAAGTCAAGCTACACACAAAATCCTATCTTGCAATGCACAATCTGCCATTATTTTCATTTGTTGTATTGATCTTTCCAGTTAGTTAAAATAGAAAAGTTTCTCCATGTAATAAATGCATTTTCCATAACAAATTTCTCTTCGATTGTTTCATCTGATATATAGAAAGTTAGAAATGTACCACATTTAGAAGAATCAAAAGGAAATTACCTCTATTTGACTTTTGTGTCCTTGGAAGGATCTCGATGAAACATGTCTCCTTGTATGATGTTATGACAACAATCTTCACACCATACTGTTCAACAAGTAAAAAGTATCACAAACATATGTTACTACCAAATATTATTATATGTAATATAAACTTATTTGTAAAGAAGAACTAGATTAGTACCAAGTCAGCAGCAGCCTGCAATGTTACATGATCACCCCACTCTCCATCCCTGAATTTGTTAATAGTAATTAAAACATGCATACCTTATTTAGTTAAGATAAGAACAGTATGAAACTAAAGAAACAGGAAAAATAAATCAAGGGAGAAGAAGTGAGTAGTACTCCATCATCCTCTTTAGATAATCACCATACACCGTTGGTACATACGCAGCATACATCTCTGGGTGATTCATAAGCTGATTGGGATTGAAAATTATAAAAGTTCACAATGAATAGGTGCTCAAGAAAATCCATATTAAGTATCCGTAAAAATAAGATATAGTGAGAATCACCTGATTAACAACTTGTTGTCTCACAAAACTGTGATGTTCGGGCATCCGATAAAACTGATCTGATAGAGCACGGAACTGGAAGATAAAACCAAAATAAAATAGGTGTAACTTAAATGTCAGTATGGGAAAGAACTCTGCATCTAAATGGTGGAATGAAGGAGATAACCTGACAGTTCCCATCCCCTTCAACTATGTTCTCAACCAGGCCACAACGTTGCAATCTAAAAACAGAAATAGTGAAAGTGCAGAAGATAAAGTAAGTAACAACAACTTTGTCCAAATGTTATAGTCACTAACAACCTTAATGAAAAACGAAAAGGATTCAAGATGTCCAAAGGAAGAATTATGCAAATATCATGAAAAAGTAAAAAGAACTTTTTTCAAATGAAAAGTTTTCAGGAAGTTTGCATAATTTTTACTTTGATAAACTTTTAAAAGCAAAGAACGTCTTAGTCCAATTACTACTAATTGGGTATTTATAGTATCTCTATATTGTTTTTAGGTTATTAGCTCACACAGTAGTACGTTGCACTAAACATGCACATAAATTACATTGTCAGTGTTTCTGCATTCATGTTTTAAAAGTCAT
Source organism: Cuscuta europaea (assembly GCA_945859875.1). Classification (NCBI taxonomy): domain Eukaryota; kingdom Viridiplantae; phylum Streptophyta; class Magnoliopsida; order Solanales; family Convolvulaceae; genus Cuscuta; species Cuscuta europaea. The sequence continues at coordinate 7,207,860 of CAMAPE010000011.1, read as the reverse complement.
TACACCTAAACATAATAAGGAAAAACAAGTTCAAACTTCAAAATGAAGTTTGTCTAATAAATATCATTAATGTCTCTGTTGAAAACCTTTCCAAAGACTAACAATTACCTATTTAGAAGCCTTTCTTTATGAGATGTGGCTTCATCGTCCGAGGGTACATGCGTATTTATTCTAGGAACGAGCTGCATGAAAGGAGTGCAATATAAATCTCAATTCCAGTGTGCTATAAAAATAATTGCAACAAAATGTATACTCACTAGAACAACATCAACTTCATTGAGCTGCCTCGCGATATCAACATCAAACTCTGATTCATATTTTATTGCCAACGCCTGGTTGGGTTCTTCACCACCTGAACATCTGTCTTCAGCAGGGTGGCTCGAGGAAGATGGTCCAAAGCAAATAGACTCTTTTGGAACTTCGTTATTATTTCCTGAGAATAATATAAAGTTCACTGATCATGGCATATGTAATGCTAATATATGTAAGGAGCATATGGATAAAAAATTGAAAACGTAACAGTACCAGAAAAATGATCCTTTGATTCAGCATGCCCCGGCTGAACCAAAAAGGCAGATTCTGGATAGTCATCTCTAATCTGCCATGACTGGACACCATCATCACTGGAGAATTGCTGGCCATGATAACACCCTTCGGTATAGTAAGCTCTAGATTCTCCTGTAATTGAGAGCTGGTTTTGAAACGCATGAGCAATTTCCTCATCTGGATTGGTGTTGTTATAGTAAACATAGTCATCACCAGCATGCTGTTGTTGACCAATTCTAGCTTCAGGCTGACCACTCTCTCCATAGGAATAATAGAAGAACTTGTCTACATCAAAAAGACTGAGGAATCCAGAATCTGATTGTTGATCATTCATGTTTATAAATCTCTTTTTATTTACCTCCTCAACCAAAGGTATCTTTGTTATTGCTCACCTAATCAAGAAAATCCAAGCTTAAAGTGAAATAATTTAGATACAGAATACAAAAGTTCAAGTTAGGAAGTAGTAAAAGTGAATTAATTTAGAGAGTGTACTATAGTATAAAAGTTCATACTATTATACTATAGTATGAAACTATGAACTAATTAAAACAGAATTCTTTTAGGAAGTAGTAAAAAAGTATTTAGTTAGTATGTGCAACAAGTAACCATATAGCAGCTCGGCAGCCGTTCATATATAATGCTCAAAGAGAGTTGCATATTCCACATTCATATTTTGCATCTTTCCAGATGAATGTTGGATTTGATTATAAAAAATCATCCCTTATATGGTTCTTTGAAAGACAAATCTGACATTTTAAGACATGCACCCACATTCAGAATTATCTAAACCCTGTATGATTTTGCTATAAGAAAACACAAAGAAAAATTAAATTAATAAAAAATACTCAGTCATGAAATTTTGCTATATACCAAGCAGAAAGAAAAAATATTTTTACAGATATATGAATAAGAACACAAACTCAGTCATGAAGTATAGCCATCTACCCAGAAAAGTTTTGAACTTTGCTATATACAACACGTAGAAAGCGCAAAATGCAGCATCCGCGAGTGATCTATCTAAGTGGATTGCTCAAATGGTATAGAAGTTAATGCTATGGAGTATTATACTATAGTATGACCTAATTAAAACAGACATTCTATTAGGAAGTAGTAAGAGCATTTAGTTACTATATGCAACAAGTAACCTATTCTGACCAGACCACATAGCAGCTTTGCAGCAGTATATATATAATGCTCAAAGAGAGTTGCATATTCCACATTCATACTTTGCATCTTTCCAGATGAACGGTGGACTTGATTATAAAAATCATCCCTTATATGGTTCTTTGAAAGACAAAACTGACATAAGACCATGCACCCACATTCAGAATTATCTAAACCCTGTATGACTTTGCAATATGAAAACACAAAGAAAAATTAAGTTTATAAAGAAATACTCATTCATGAAATTTAGACATATTCCCGGAAGAGATTTGACTTTTTCATGAAATTTGGAAAGAATTCAGAAACAAAAAATAGGCTAAAGGGTCAAATACGCTCTCGAACTAACTTAAAAAGTGCAAATCACCCTTTATATAGGAAGCTCTGTCCGGACGTCGCCGTTTAAGGTGGTTCCAGGAGGAATTTTTTGATAAATTTTTTGATCATCCTTCTTCATTAAGTCTAGTTTACCCATACCAAATTTCAGAAAAAATTCAACCGGGAAGACAATCAAATGATTTTCTGAAATGTACTGCGCTGTATAACTACACAGTTATCTTCAAAAATTCATCAACCCGTATGATTTTGCAGAGGAAACCTCCTCAAATGGCGACAGACGGACAAAGCTTCCTATATAAGTTAGTTTGAGGGCCTATTTTAGCTTAATTATCTCAACCCATATGATTTTGCTATATGAAAACACAAAGAAAAATTAAATTTATAAAGAAATACTCATTCCTGAAATTTAGATATATTCCCAGAAGAGATTTGACTTATGTTATTACCCAACAGAAAGAAAAAATCTTTTTACCAATGATGATGGTGATGAGTGGAGATGATCATTGGCTGAGAAACATGACCAAGAGGATGCAACCCCGGTTGAAATCGCTCTGTATCCATCTCTGCACGTTCCCAGCCTCACACTTAAACTAATGAGATAAAATGTAGCATCCGCGAGTGATCTATCTCAGCGGATTGCTCAAATGGTATAAAAGTTAATACTACGGAGTATTATACTATAGTATGAGCTAATTAAAACAGACATTCAATTAGGAAGTAGTAAAAGTATTTAGTTAATATATGAGACAAATAACCTATTCTGACCACACCCTATTAGCAGCTCTGTAGCAGTACATGTATAATGTTCAAAGAGAGGTGCATATTCCACATTCATACTTTGCATCTTCCAGATAAATGATGGACTTGATTATATGGTTATTGGAAAACCAAATTTGACATTTTAAGACCATGTACCCACATTCAGAATTATATAAACCGAGTATGATTTTGCTCTATGAAAACACAAAGAAAAATTAAAGTTATAAAAATACTCATTCATGAAAATTAGACATCTGCCCAGAAGAGAATTGTTTACTTTTGCTGTATATCCAGAACAAAGAATGAACCTTTTTACAAATAAGTGAATAAAAGCACAAACTCATTCATGGAGTATAGCCATCTAGCCAGAAAAGATTCAATCTTTGCTACATAAAAAACGTAAAATGCAGCAACCCCGAATGATCTATCTAAGTGGATTGCTGAAATCACAAAATCAAATCAAGTAATTGACAAAGTAGGAATGGTGGGATGATCTCTCAAACTAAAGAAAGCATAAAACATCACAAAACCAAACAAATTCGACCGACAAAACAAAGAATTATCATGAAGTTGGTGTTTATGCAGGTTAACGACTGAGGAGGACCGAGAAGAAGAAGAATTCATAGACAAAAACCTTCGATCGACGAAAATGCAGGTAAGTTTCACTGGAGGGAAGTTGATCGGTAACGTACGATGATCTGACTGTAATCTATCTGCGTGATATATGCTTATGGACTCAGGGAGCGGTGGAGGAAGAGAAGAAATCATAAGTTGTTGTAACGTATATGTGGGGCGGCGTGATACTTATAAGATGACGCGGCTTACTCTCTGCATACAAATTGAAGAAGTAACGGAACTGGAAATGAGTTGGCAAAAACACGAGGAGGAAGAAGAAAGAGTTTGAAATACGTTGCCCTTTATACGTCTTTCGGTCTGTCGTGCGCCAAAAATCAGACAGTAAAAACCATCTTTTTTCTCTCTCATACAACATCAAATGTACTACGGAGTATTACTCTAATAATAATAATTGAAATTATTTCAAACAAACTAATAATAATAAGTGATATTACTCGAAATAGGATTAAAACAGTTTGAAAATTTCAAAATAGGATTGTCGTGTTTTTATTCCCAAAATAAAACTAAACATGACAATATTTTCTAAATATGGCAGTAATTAGTTCTATTTTGGGAATAAGAAACATGAAAGTCCCATTTTGGAATTTTGAAACTATTGTAGTCCTATTTCAGGAACTTTCCCTAATAATAAAATAATAATAATAATAATAATAATGATGATGATGATGATGATGATGATGATGATGATGATGATGATGATGATGATGATGATGATGATGATGATGATGATGATGATGATAATAATAATAATAATAATAATAATAATAATATGAGTATACGCCCAAAATGAATGAGCAGACAAAAATGTGCTTTTTATTTTTTTGATACTCATTTTGTAAGTTACATTACTCATATATGCTCGTTATATTCTGTCCCGACCGCTTTATACTCATTTGAAAATGTTGCACATTTAAATGTATCATACTACATTAGATTAACTTATTGAAATTAATTGGAATTGATTATAGACATAGGGTCTGTTTTGTAATGCTGAAATCAACTGAAGCGGCTGATTCTGCTGAAATTTATGAATTTCTGGTTGAAGTGATTGTATTGGCTGAATCTGCTGATTTATGAAAAATTATATTTAAAATATATTTTATTAATAAAATAAAGAAACATTTATACAAAAAATTGCTAAAACGATCATAAAATAACTTCAGCCAATATAGCCAGAAAAGTAACTTCAACCTTACATTTTCTTATTATTACACAATTCAGCGCGCGAAGTCAAAAATTACGTGTTTGGTGAAAAAGTTGTCTGATAAGCCGAAAAACAGACTCACCAAACATGCTCATAATTTAAGAACTTTTATAAAGGAAAAATAATAAAAAAGAAAGTAAATTAGAACATATGAAGTAGAGAACACTGATACTCATTCTTAGGCTCCTATTACTCAAAACAAGAGGCTTGATGCTCACCAAAATTACATTAATGCTCATTCACGAGAAGCTGTGTTTCTCACCAAAATTACAAAACTACCACCGGTTGTACGACTGACACTGTACATCCGGTTGTATGGTATACGCTTCCATAAATTGGGGGTCCTATTCTGTACTACCAGTTTAACATCTTCAAAAACTCCTCTATTCTTACGTGCCTTTTTTAGACGTTCTAGCTTTGCTAAAGCTTCTCATATCCATTCTAGAAAATAATTAGCACACTTGAATTATAAATTAAACATCAAATATTAAACTTAATACACATATAACATCATATTTATCATCATTCACCTCATTATGTTGTATACCCATTAATTCTCAACGAGAAATTTAAGTTGGGACTAATGTAGTTTTAGAGCCCGTTTGGTGACCCCCTTTTCCGGCTTATCAGGCTTATCAGCCAACTTTTTCACCAAACACGTAATTTTTGATTTCGCGCATTGAATTTTGTAATAAGCAGAAAAAGTAAGGGTGGAGTTACTTTTCTGGCTGTATTGGCTCAAGTTACTGTAGATGATCATTTTAGCTATTTTTTCATATAATTTTTTATTTAATTTATTAATAACAAATATTTTAAAGATAATTTTTTCATAAATCAGCAGAATCAGCCAATATAGCCACTTCAACCAGAACTTCATAAATTTCAGCAGAATCAGTCAATGCAGCCAATTTTAGTGTTACCAAACGGGCTCTAATTATATTAGTGCTTTTTCACCAATCTCATTTGTCGGTCAATAAGAACATTAGAATTCTCTGGTTCAAATATTAGAAAAAATACGTGTAACAAAAAATAGTAGAATGTTTTTAATTCGAATGATTTCACTCTCAAACATATCAAATCAGATTGAAATAGACTAGCTAGATAAGATCAACGTACTAACATGGAAAGTAACTAGTAGTGATATAATTAATAAAAAATTGCATAATATTTTTGGGTGATGTTCATTGTTTTCTATTTTTATTGTCTTGTTAATTGCATTTTTTTAACCCAAAAGGTAACCACCAAAATCAGTGGGGCAAATGTCGGGGAACATTTGACCATTTTTATTAAAATGCTGGAAAATTACAAGAGAGAGGGGGCCGAAGCAAAACCTCTCCCGAGAGGCATTCCTCTTCGAAATACAGAAGGAAAGTAAATGAAGCTAAATTGGGTGAGCATCAAAATTTAATTGGACAAGAAGCGATATGGAAAGTTCACTGGTGGAAGAGAAGAAGGAGCAATTGGTCGCCTGGAGCCCTTCCTGCGTGAGGAGGTGTGCTACGGAGTTGATTTCCCGATAACCACGAGTGATGGTGGCATGAAGATTTTCAATTTCCCTACTGATATCATCCAAATATGGAACCCCTCTGGTAGGTTTCGTTGGCGATTAAGAGCTTTACCTAAGAGTTCTGAATCAGTTTCGATTTGAAACCTCTCGTAACCCTTTCCTTTACACCATTTCAGAGCTTCCAAAATGGTTCGGGCTTCAGCTTGCAGAACAGAACCGGCCTTAAATGGAAATGAAATCGCTGAGATGAAAGTCCCGTTGGCATCTCGAAGAACAGCACCACCTGCACATTTTCCATTAGCAAAAGCCACATCAGTATTAAGTCTTAACAAGTGCGGGTGAGTGGTTTTCCATGCCATGATTCTGCCTCTTCTTTTTGATAACTACTTCGGAATTAGTCCATCAGTTGATAAATCATGTCCCTCTGTTATACATTTGGAGCCCCGATAACTTAAACACCATTGGTGTGTGTAAGTTCTGATTTGATGAATAAGATTACCTGTGTCGAATGATTTATCATCCCAGATGGACGCATTCATAACCTTCCAAATATGCTAAAGAATAACACCCGGAAGTACATATCTCAAGATTCCAGAAAGAGATTTGTCTGTAGCCCCCAACCACCAAGAAAAAATAATCTGTCTGATCTCATGGTGGGGGGATGTTAACTTCCAGTAAACTCATGTAGTAATGCCAAATAGGCGTAACTTTAGAACAAGAATAGAAGCAATGATCCTGAGCCTGTTGATGATGAAAACATAAGGGACATCTTGAAGCCATTTGTATATTGAACCTCAAAAGGTTTTCAAGGAAAGGCAAATTAGAATTGAGATATTTCCACATGAAGATTTTTATATTTAGCTTCTGTTTAGGATACCATGCTTTTTTAAAAGCGAATTTAACAAATGTTTTATTTCTGATCAGATTGTATGCAGACTTTAAGCTGAAAGTTCCATCAGAGGAGTTCCAAATCAGTTGTCCAGTATCAGTTACACTAGTATGTTCCTCCCCTATAGCATTGACCCTACATATCTCCTTCCATATTGGGGAGTTTTGTTAGTTACATTTTTATACATGTGTAAAAGCAATCACTCTTTTAAATTGGGCTTTAATATATTAATTATTAAAGAAACCCCTTGTATTTATGTATCATTCGATATTTGAAATAAAATCATGGATATAACGAAAGAGATGTCCTTTATTTATTTCAATGTATTTATCAATCAGATGTCATATGTGCGACGTGCACATTATGGCATTTGAAATGCTCTCAAACTATAATATAAAATGTGATAGAGTATATGAACTTGGACCCCGGTCTCATGACTATTGGGCCCGGACAGCGGCCCGCGTATGGTCAGTAGACAACATTTATCTTATTGTACACTCTATTTATTCATCTATACCCATTAGAATAGATTAAACATCATTTATTAGCCATTTATTGGCCTTTTATCGTAACTGGGCTTGCCAGACCCAAGCCTGGAAGCCCAACCCATTTTATCCTATAAATACTACATATGGGAGCCATGTAAAGGGTTAGAAATTCATTTATATATATCACTTTATCCCTCATTCCCTCTAGTTCTCCCTTCTCTCCAGATAATTAATCTATCATTTGGTGCTTTCATTGAGAGTTAGAACAAATCAAGTGAGATCCTCCCAATCAATTAATGGCAAGATGCCACCTCAGCCCTAGTAGGGGTAACATTACCCTTCGGCCAGATATGGCCTCAGATCAATCCTGATTCAATTACAAGGCAAAGTAGCACATTATGCCAAAAAATCAAATCAATGTGCCGGATACAACTACTTTGGCCAAGAGCCCACTTCGGAGTGACATCACTAGGCACCACCTTGTCCATCCCAATTGGAAGTTGACGAACACTTTGTCGTAGTGCGTCAAAATAAATACAATACTAGCACTAATATGTAGTATAGTGTAGTAGAGTTCGTATCCAGAAGGAAAGGAATAAATGTCTTTTATATGAAACTAGTAATTAAAGGGGGGTTATGGGGTTGAATGATTTAATTTAATTAAACACTAAATTGAATGACTTATATGTGATTTAATTCAAAGATAAAAGAACTTGGCTTTGCTACTTTCCACTTGATGATATATTTAGTCGATCCTTATTATATCTATAACTTATCCCCTTTCGAATACTCAATCGAGGAGTATATCCAATTCATTGAGGGTAGTTATTAACAACGACCGTTCATTAATAACTCTTACTATTAATCAAATATAGAACAACGCCTTATACCGATTTAATAGTAGCATTTAAATCTTTTTAACTCCTTGATGAAATCAATTGAGATTGATAACCTCAACACAACGGTTTCGGTTTAACCAACAAAATTTATCTCTCTTAAGTCTATTAACTACGACCGTGCATAAATAAACCGAAGTTACTTACTTGTGAAACCATCAACGATTAACCATCGGTTCGTTGATAGTTATCAGTAATAATTAATGTCAAAGTGTTAGCTAATCGTCACTTAGCAACACCTGACATTAATATAGAATGAGATTAAGGGAAGAATTAATAATCAAGAAGAGAAGTTAAGAAAATAACTCACAACTTTAATAATCAACAAGCTTCAAGAGCAAAACCAAGAAATGGAAGTTTAGCTCCTCATTTGGAGACTAAACATAGCTAGAAAATTATAAAGAAATGTTATTCTAAACTGAGCTAAAGTATATGGAATAAGGGATGATGAAAAGTGAAGGAAAATGGGGTTATTTATAGGTGTTTTCAACACCTAATGCCGGATACCTGGCCGGGTATTTGCCATACCCGACCGGGTATTTGTCAAATCAAATCTTTTTCCCATGTTCTTGTGTTCTTCTGCACTTTCGTTTGCCCGAAATTACTTCATACCCAACCGGGTATAGGGAATACCTGACTGGGTATTTGCTAATTTCGCAGCAACTTCCTCTTTCACTTCATACCCGGCCGGGTAAAGGCCATACCCGACCGGGTTTTGCACAAAACTTAGGTTTCTTCATCCTTTTTGTTTCCAAACATATCATAAACATATAGCCCAACTAGCTATAACTTACAACAAAAAATAAAATGCTAGAATTACGATTAAAATCAAATGCAAACTAACAACTACTAACTTGCACAAAACTAGTAAATAAACATTGCAAACAATAATAAAAATGTATAGTTAGGCACTAACAATTAGTGCCTATCAGAAGTCGACAACAATCCACTCATCGGCCAAGTATCACCACGACTCCACTTCCTTCCTTGAACAGGAGTTAACAATAGAAAAGCAGGCATGCTTCACCCGCTACGTACCTCACCCAACTGACGGCATCATCACCCTGCCCCGGCGAAATGGGGCCAAGAGCGTCAGAGGGCTTCTCTTCGGCCTACACAAAAGAATGCCATTGTCGTCTCTAACAGAGGAACGATAGTTCCTTCGGCCAAGGAGAGCTCCTCGGCGCCCCTCTTCTACAACAGCTCCATCACCACACAGTGCCCCCTCGGTCAAACATGAACAAATGACATGTCAGATGTTGCACCCTTCGTCCTGGGAACAGCTGCTTCCAAATGTCCTTCCTCGGCCGGGACTCTAACAATTAAAAAGGAGGTAGGCTTCTCACCCAACTAACAGACGTCAACACTGGTCCCGGAGCCTTCACCTTCAGCCTAGGAGCACTTCGTCCATTCAGGGTACCTTCGGCTGCCTCGGCCGGACTGCTGCGGTAACTCCACAAAACCCGCTCTCAGCTCCAACTTGACAGAAATAGCCAGAGCTCCTCACCACTTCGGCCAAACAAATGAGGGCGACCGCACCTTGGCCAAACAATAAAGGAACATAATGCCTCGGCCAAAACAAAAATGAAGAGTACAACGCCTCGCCAACCCACGTTTTCACTCCTATGACAAAGGGGAAACATGAGTGTACCCCTCGGCCATTGTAGTGCCTCGTCAGACATACACACCTCGACCAAATAGGTTCTTCGTCCACAATCAGAGTCAACTTGGCCAGAATAGGATCATCGTCCGTCCTGTCGTCCCTTGTCACCATTGGCGCCAAATCGCGGACCAGTCGGCCAGAGTGGGACACTCGTCCGTCAGAAGCGCCAAATCGCGGACCAGTCGGCCAGAGTTGCACCGTCTCCTCATCGTCGTCGTCCTCATATCACGACCGGCCCTTCGGCCTCGACGTGATTATCTATCTCAAGACCGTCTTCCTCAGCGCTGAGAGTCTTGAGCTAACGACTGAGCTTGTTATTCCCTTCCTGGATAAGCGATTGTCGCCTTTATATGATGATCGGCTTCATTATCGCCTCGTCATCATTTATTGGACCGACTCCTCATCGCCGTCTTCCTCATATCACGATCGGCCCCTCAGCCTCGATGTGATTCTCTATCTCAAGACCAGCTTCCTCGGCGCCGAGAGTCTTGAGCTAGCGACTGGGCTTGCTATTCCATTCCCGGATAAGCGATCGTCGCCTTTATATGAAGATCGGCTTCATCATCTCCCTGTCGTCATATTATTGGACCGACTCCTCATCACCTTCATCCTCAAATCACGATCGGCCCCTCGGCCTTGGCGTGATTATCTATCTCATGATCGGTTTCCTCAGTGCCGAGTGTCTTGAGCTTGCGATCGGGCTCGCCACCCCTTCCTGGATGGCGACCATCGTCTTCATATGACGTACAGCCCATCTTCATCTCGTCATCAGTATTCGGATCAGCTCCTCATGATCGCCATCTTCATATTGCGACTTAGTGCACGACGTGATTATCTTTATGAAGACCGGTTTCATCCCTGCACACTAGGGATGTGAACCGTTTCTCAGATCTCTGGACCGGCCCCTTAGTGCCAACGTCCTTTCATCACGGAAGGCCCTCTCCGTCTCAACGTGATCTTTACATTGACACGGTAGACCCCTTGGTCTCAACGTGATCTTTCATCTCAAGACACGGCAGGCCCCCCGATCTCAACGTGATCTTTTATGGATGAGGATCATTGTTTGGACTTTTGGATCAACTTCTTATCATTGTCGTCCTCACATCACGACCAGCCCCCTTGGCCTCGGCATGATTATTTATCTCAACACCGTACAGGTCCAATGTGCAAGGTCATGGGCTCAACCCACCACTGGCCCAATCAATTTTCTCTCTAGCAGGCAGAAGGAGGAAATTTTGTAGCACTTTGAATCAAGTAAGTTTATCTTATCTAAGGGTGGGTCAAAGTTTCTATTGTAATGGCATGTTCAAATTAAGTGTTGTAAATAAAGTGGTTAATTCTGTTTATATGGTTTGTGATTCTTCTTTGTGGCACAATAGGTTATGTCATGTTAATTACCGTAAACGTAGTGACATGTCTAAAGTAGGATTAATTCCTCCTTTTAATGTTAACATAGAAAAAATGTAGAACTTGCATGTTAAACAAAATCACTAGAAACTCTTTTCAAAATGTTGAAAGAAAATCTAACATGCTTGAATTAGTTCATAGTGATTTGTGTGATTTCCATAGCACTCCTTCTTATGGAAATACAAAATATGCAGTCACATTTATTGATGATTGCACAAGATATTGTTATATATATCTTTTATTATCAAAAGATGAGGCAATAGATAAATTTAAGGTTTACAAAACACAACTTGAGTTACAAACCCGAAAGAAAGTAAAAAGGCTTAGAACGGATAAAGGAGAACAATATTATGTGCCTAAATTTTTTGAATATGTTGGAATAATCAATGAAACAACAACCCCTTATATGCCGCAACAAAACGGCATAGCTGAAAGAAAGAATAGAACTTTAAAAGAAATGGTGAATTCCATGTTGTCTAATTCAGGCTTAAGTAATGGATTTTGGGGTGATGCTATGTTAACTGCTTGTTAAATTCTTAATCGAGTTCCTAACAAGAGAAATAAAATAACCACATATGAACTTCAGCACAAAAGGACACCCCAACTAAGTTATCTTATGGGCATGGGGTTGTAGGGATATCGTGAAATTACCGGAACCTAAACGAAAAACTTTAGGTGAAAAGGGGGTAGAGTGCATAATTATTGGATATGCTGAACATAGCAATAATATCGATTCTATGTTATTGAACCGAATGACTCAATTGCGGTTCATACTGTTATTGAGTCTAGGGATGCTCTTTTTGTTGAGAAGCTGTTCACTTCTATTCCTAGGCCAAAGGATGTTGATCCCAGTCTAAGTAATTCAAACTTTCATGAACTTGAAAAGGATCATGATGAGCCTGAAATAATACGCAGTAAGAGGGCTAGAAAGGTAAAGTCATTTGGTCCTGATTTTCAATTGTATTTGGTTGAGGGATCAAGAGAGACCCTTGTAACTCAAACACTATATTGTTTCCGATATTGAAAACCAAAACCAAGGTAAAGACTATCCTTTTAATACAATTGAACTGAGGCAGCCTTGAGTCTATCTCGATATTGTTTGAGTTAGACCTACAATTAAAACAAGAGAGACATAACTCAAACCTTGGGTAGATTTGAGTCTATCTAGATATTGTTTTCCACCGGTCTTTACCTCAGATCAAGAGAGACCCTGTAATTTTTGAAGATAACCGCGCAATTAAACAACGCAGTACATTTCAGAAAATCATTTAACTGTCTTCCCGGTTGAATTTTAATCTGAAATTTGGTATGGGTAAACTAGACTTAATGAAGAAGATGCTCAAAATATTTCATCAAAAAATTCCACCAGGAACCATGCTAAATGGCGACGGCCGGGCAGATCCTCCTATATAAGGGGTGATTTGCACTTTTTAAGTTAGTTTGAGAGCCTATTTGACCCTTTAGCCTAAATGTTATACTTTTATGAAAGATTTTTTAATATAGAATATGCGTATATAATTTTAATATTTACAATAATTTTGTATTAAAAAATATCTTTGTTCAAACATGATCACCATTAACCAAGAAAAGTCAATTTGCCCAATCTTTTTGGGACGGAGGGAGTGTGTGCGTGTATATATATATATATATATATATATATATATATATATATATATATATATATACACACACACACACACACACACAAACATATATATATATATATATATGTGTGTGTGTGTGTGTGTGTGTGTATCACCCTATCTTCGGGTCGTTTACTTAAAAGATTTGTTATCAATAATAAAGCCTACATGCATGTCACCAGTACTTCTTTATGTGGAGTACTGACCCCTTCGGGGGCCCTCACTATTTTTCAGGACGAGATTAGTGTCTGCTTCTTGCACCATTGTTTGGGTGATCAGCTCATGGGATGCGTGATTCGTGCTTCCTGTTCCAATTGTAAATAAAAATGGATTTGCACATGGATATTTTCTAAATTTTGTTTTGCAAACATTTTGGAGCCTGCGTGCTCGTAATTGGCACGTGTGGCCATTATCAAACGCTTGTATTCCACACTTGTTTAATTTAATATTGATGTTGTTTATATGTGTTTACTGAATGTATTGGTGTATGAATCTTTTACACGGCTTGTACAATTTGATGAGGACGACTGCAGTTATCATTGTTGGGTTGTACGGCGGTTGTCTACGTGGTACAGATGCGGTTCGGGGCATGACCATGTGTGTGTGTGTGTTCGCCCCCCTGAATTTTTAATTTTTAAAATTAACATATGTCCTTACATAATATAATACTTTATAGGAGATTTAAAAGGAGAAATATCTAAAATAATTTGTCATTAGTTGGACAAACAAAGAATAAAACATCTCATTGGTTTAAAAATTAAAAAATGGCCTCAACATTACTATTGAGCTTTCCATTTCCAAATATATGACTTATTTTTCTTTTACCAAAAATATGACTCTTCTATAACCCAGCCCAACCCTCTTTCATCGCAGCTCCCATCTCCACCCTTCCGCAGCCTCCCTCCATTCTCAATCCAGCTTCTCGGGACTTCTCCTGTGTGCGCAACTGCAATCATCGACGCCGGCTTATTCTTCTCACCGCCGATTCACGCCTTCAACCGTGTTTTCCACCTGCCGCCGCACCTGCCGCCTTCGCCGCAACGATGACCACGGATGAAGCTTGGTCAGAGATTCCATGGATGATGAGATGAGCTTCGGCCACGTCTTCATCCACGTTTCCAGATCCGCGGCAGACAGGATTCTTCTGAGCGACGTCAGCGACATTATTTTTAAATTCGCGGCTAGGGTTCGTCGGCGGCGGCTGGGGTGGACTGTGGTGGTCAGATGTGATTTTTGCGAAGGCTACGGGGGTTGGGGGCTAAGGTGGGGGCAAGGCGGCAGTGTCCAGGGGTGGCGGCGATCGCTGGGGTCGGTGGTGGTAGGGGGTTTGGGGACTGGGGCTAGGTATGGGTTGGGGAGGGGCTGGGTTGGGGTTAGTGTATGAGAGGGCAGGGATTGGCGGCAGGCGACAGTGGGAAGTGGTGGTTTCCAGCGTGGACGCGGCGGTATGGAGTTGGGCGGGCAGTCACTCTGCCAGGAGTAACGGTGACCGGTGAGCAGTCATTGTGGCCGGTGGGGCAGTCACTATGGCCGGTGGGGTCACTTTGGTCGGAGTCACTTTGGCCGAAGTCATTTTGCACCGCAGGTTTAATTGTGATGTTGGTCACGTTTTTGGAATTTTGAAAAACATGACACTTTTTTGTCTTTTATCCTATTTTGAGTAATATCAAGGCCAAAAGGCCTTTAACAATTACAATCATTTTTATATAATAAATTCTAGTTTCGTAATGTATAATTTATCTTTATTAGATAATTAGTTCTTGTTTTTGTAAAACATCAAACGATATTATATATCAGACAAATTAGTTAAACGGTTTTTAGATCATGCGACGTCAATTTAAAATATAAATTTTTGTGACATTAAATTACACAATCCACTTATTTCTAACTTTCTAAAAAATGTTATTTCCTAGATCATAAACTTTAACTTAGTTTAGAATTTATACAAATGTAATACTCCTGCACCATCTCTATGAATTAACAACATAATTATATTTTAAAAATAATTAATCTCATACATACTATTGTAATTTTAGAAAACTTGTCGTGACTTATGAACATCTTTGGTAGACAAAAAGTGTAATTCAAAAATCAATTCTTTATTACGATAATTTTATCTTTTCTATTTTCCAATAATTTTCCTTTGATTTTCCACTTCTTATACTCTAATGTACTAATATTTTTAATAGAGCACTTCAATTCTAAAATCAAAGATATTTCTTATTGTGTAAACTTAGTGTAGCAGATTTAAATTTCATTTATGTACTAATGTCATATTTCAAAAATAAAAACAACAGAGCCCTACACTTGTTGGGCCCAAATAATTAATGTGTTCACTGGGCCCGGGAATTTGAGTTGGCCGAGCAAGCCCATGCGTGGTAATTTAGTATGAATGGTGGATAAAGAATAAAATCAAGGCCCGGATGAAATAAAGAAGCAGTCCAAGCGGATAATGTTGATCGAACGTGGGCAGATAAGGGATAAAGAAGAAGGCTTATAATTGCACACGCAAGAAAAGGGGACGGGGCTATTTCTTCGGTTAGTTGAGTCAAGCAGAGGGGATAGACTTTTATTTTAAACAGGCACGCAAAGGGAAAACGAGGAGGTTCATTCGAAGTTTACTAGCTAAAAAATATCATTACACTTGCTACTAGAATTATTCATTGTTTCTTGATCATCATCATCAATCAAGTTTATTATTCCATAATCAATTTCTTTCACTTTGTTTCCAGACATTATCTTGTGTGATCCCCATTATTTTCATTTGATTGTTAGAAGAAATAGTTAATTTCTTGCTTAAACAATTTGTCACCCACCGTGGGGCATCGTGCAAGAAAAAGATCATCGATGATGGCCGGAGACAATCCTCTGCTAGTAGAGTTCCACACTCAACTGGAGGCAGTTAGGGAGGAAATCCGTCGGGAAGTGGCGGAGAGGATGGCACATCTCCAACGGGAAAACGACCTGCTCCGGTCCCAAGTCTAATCGGCGGTATCGATCGCATCCAATTCCAGGGGTAACCGGAGAAATGATTTCATACCCATAGTTACGAGGCTTGATTTGGAATCCACTCTGGCGGCAACAGATGCACCCATTATCACCACCGAGCCCATCTCTCTCACTTTGGGCCTCTCACCCGCCGGGGAGTAACAATCCACTGTCATTTCTCAAGTGATACCCTACACACCGCTCGTCCCTGAGACGACCCCCATCCCAAGCATTCTGACTTGTTTTTTCCCGGAGTTCTTACATTCCGGATCAAGGAGGGCAGGCTTACAGACGGCCACTCAAAGCCTACCAATGGCCTCGGACGTATCAGCCCCGATGGAACCATATGTCCCTCATTACAGGAGTTAAACTCATGGCGATCCCGGTCCATCCAATTTTATGCAGAACAGGAGACAGAATATGTTCGACGAACTGCTACCTGAAGCGACCCAGAGTTACGGAGAGCGACATCCAGAAGTCATAGTCATTCTGTCACCAACCCGTCCCGAAGCGACCCAGATGGCGGGACTGACGGTTTCGACTACGGAATTAACCCAACCGGGCCTGGCGAATCCGATATCAATGATTATGGACCAGCTGCGGCAAAATCAATGGATTGCCAGGAGTACCCCTTCCCATAGATCGAGCTTCGCAAACGTGTTATGCGGATTCTCCCTTCAACAGATAGATCACAGATGTTGAAATACCGCGCAAGTTTGTTGCTCCATCAATGAAGATGTTCGACGGCACGTCTGATCCGGTGGAACATGTTGCTCAATACAAACAGTGGATGCTCGTCATATCGCTCTGACCGGATCAAAGGGAAGCATGCATGTGCCGGGGTTTCGGAGCAACACTGTCAGGCCCGACGCTCAAATGGTTGGTCAATTTGCCTAATGAGGGCATCGGGTCATTTGCGGAGCTAGTCGATATGTTCAATCAACAATTCGCGAGCAGTCGAGTGCTTGAGAAGCAGACTAGCGACCTTTATAGAGTCACACAGCGTCGAGGCGAATCACTGAGGGACTATCTACACCGTTTTAACAAAGAAAAGGTGTCCATTCCCCAATGCGACATTCCAACAGCAATTGAGGCATTCCGGAGAGGTTTGGCGGACGACTCAGAATTATACCGGGAATTGACGAAGTATCCATGCAGAACCTTTGAGGACGTCCAGGCCAAAACTTTGGCCTTCATCAGGCTTGAAGAAGACCAGCAGTCACGACATCGACAAGATGCATATGATGGGGGGCAGCGCAAGTCAGGCACGCCAAGGAAGCATGATTACAGAACCGGAAAACCATATGCCAGGACTGAAGACAGGCCGGTATCATCAATAGCAAGCTGGCTCGACGATCCAGACCTGCCACTCGTCATCACTGACTACTGTTTTAATGTTACCACTCCGGGGGCTCATTCATTCTTTGAAGAAGCTGGGAGAAAAGGTTCGATGGCCCCGGAAGGCCGACAAACCAGCGGGCCGCCGTGACCCAAATAAACGTTGTGATTTCCACAACGACATCGGGCACAACACGGAGGATTGTGTCGCATTGAGGAAGGAAATGGCATATTTGCTGAAGAATGGCTATCTGGCGGAAATCATGTCTGAACATACAAAATCACTTTTGGGACGGAATGATAAAGCGTCACCAACTGAGCCTCGACCCCCTTCACCTTCAGCCCCTTGTAAGGTAATTAACTTTATTAAGGGTGGATCTGATTTATGTGGGCTAACGTATTCTGCAGCAAAGAGACATGCTCGGGATTATTCCCGAGATAAGTCATTGCAGGTCTACAGGGTCGAGAAACGTCAAGAAGAGTGGAGAAATGCGTCAATCACCTTTGACGAAACAGATATCTCTGACCCGAAACAATCTCATCATGACACGTTGGTCATCTCTCTTAGAGTGGTGAATTGCGAAATCAAATGAGTCATCGTAGACAATGGAAGCACCGCAAATATTACCACTATGAAAATGCTGAAAGAACAGGAAGTCAAGGAGGAGGACGTGACAGAATCTGGATCGAGCCTAGTCGGATTCAAGGGGGAGCCGAGCCGAACTTTAGGTAACATATCTCTACCCGTATATGCCCATGGTCTTAATATGCAGGTCAAGTTCGATTTGGTCGAAAGCCCGCCAGCCTACAACACGATCTTGGGGACTCCATGGCTGCATCAAATGGGAGCCATTCCGTCAACGTATCATCAGGTCATCAAGTTCCCGACACCGGGGGGAGTGCAAAGCATCAGGGGAGATCAGAAGTCAGCCAAATCTTGCTACCAAACAGCAATGAAGCCAACTATAAGCCAAACAACTTCCAAGACGGCATAGCAATCAAAGGGTGACCCTGCTCTGGAGGAAGATGACGCCAGAACACAAGAAGTCATCGTCGACCCAGAACATCCAGAAAGGGTCGTCCACATCGGGAAGAACGTACCAACACATCTCAGAGACGAACTAATAGATTTCCTCAAAGAACACAAGGACGTGTTCGCATGGAGCCATGAAGATATGATAGGTATTGATCCGAAAATCATAACTCACAGGTTAAATGTTATCCCGTCATTCAAACCCGTCAGACAGAAGAGGAGACGGTTTGCCAGAGAACGGAACGAAATAGTAAACGAAGAGGTCGAAACACTACTCCGAACCGGCAAAGTGAAGGAAGCCAAATATCCTGACTGGTTAGCCAACGTCGTCGTCGTGCAAAAAAGAAAAGGAAAGAAAAAGGGAAAACCAGCTAAGTGGCGAGTTTGCGTCGACTTCACCGACTTAAACAAAGCATGTCCGAAGGATTCATTTCCTATGCCGCATATTGACGTACTGGCTGATGTGACTGCTGGACATGAGATGTTATCCTTCATGGACGCTTTCAGCGGTTATCACCAAATTCAGTTACACCCAGATGATCAAGAGAAGACCGCCTTCATAACTGAGACAGGTACGTATTATTACATTGTTATGCCTTTTGGACTCAAAAATGCAGGTGCAACATTCCAGAGGCTGGTCACCATGATGTTCAAGGACCAGTTGGGAAAGACCATGGAAGTTTACATCGACGACATGATCGTCAAGTCAAAACGGAAGGAAGATCACATCAGTCACTTGACGGATTCATTCAAAAAGCTACGGGAATATAATCTAAAACTCAACTCGGCTAAATGTGCCTTCGGAGTATCATCAGGATAATTTTTGGGCTACATTGTCAGTGAACGAGGAATAGAAGCGAGCCCGGAACAAATACGAGCAATTCTTGACATTGAATCGTCCAAAACCGTCAAGGATGTCCAAAGGCTAACAGGACGAGTTGCAGCCCAGAATCGCTTCATCTCGAAGTCGTCAGACAAATGCCATTTGTTCTACGACGTTTTGCGAAAGAACAAAAAATTCGAATGGACAGATCAGCATGAGCAGGCACTCCAGCAATTAAAGGACTACATGATGTCCCCGCCGTTGCTTTCCAATTGTTGGGCCCAAATAATTAATGTGTTCACTGGGCCCGGGAATTTGAGTTGGCCGAGCAGCCCATGCGTGGTAATTTAGTACGAATGGTGGATAAAGAATAAAATCAAGGCCCGGATGAAATAAAGAAGCAGTCCAAGCGGATAAGGTTGATCGAACGTGGGCAGATAAGGGATAAAGGAGAAGGCTTATAACTGCACGCGCAAGAAAAGGGGACGGGGCTATTTCTTCGGTTAGTTGAGTCAAGCAGAGGGGATAGACTTTTATTTTAAATAGGCACGCAAAGGAAAAACGAGGAGGTTCATTCGAAGTTTACTAGCTAAAAAATATCATTACACTTGCTACTAGAATTATTCATTGTTTCTTGATCATCATCATCAATCAAGTTTATTATTCCATAATCAATTTCTTTCACTTGGTTTCCAGACATTATCTTGTGCGATCCCCATTATTTTCATTTGATTGTTAGAAGAAATAGTTAATCTCTTGCTTAAACAACACTAGTAAAAAGAATAACCCCCTAGCTGACACCACATAGAAGATGGCATCAGCCCGAACAGATACCTCCCCTCTGATCTGGGTCCCATATTTGAAAACTCAACAAACATCCGATCATCGATCGGTGTGTTAGTAAGAACCGGGGTTGAGGTTTTAGCAGGTACCGATCTTTTGGGTTCAACATCCGGACCGGTCAAATCAACCACATGGTCGATCGGGATCAGTTGGTCACCATCATTCCCTTTACGCCTCTTACGGGTTTGCTCCACCGAATCACGATCGGCTATCATCTTCTCCTTTCCTTTACCGGAAGAAGCCGTCAAGGTGGCAGAAGAGATAGAGCGCCGGACGGGTATGGGAGATATCACACCTACAAGAAAGAAGAATAAAAAATAAGAAGCTGATTTGTGAGAATGAAGGATGATCGGGTTAAAATCCTACTATGCTTACCAATTCCAGCAGATAACATGCTTGAAGTAGTGACGAAACTCCGAAGACTTCGGGTTCCTCCCATCCGCAAAGACTCAGCTTGAGAGCGAAGAACGGCGTCCACCCTGGGCAGGGAATCCCGAACGGGGTATGCGTTCCACCTATCCGGAAATGGCAGAGAATCACCTACCCGAACGAACAAAAAACGCTCCTCCCAGTCAGCCTGCGGGGTAACATTCTCTGTGAACAGTTGACGATCAGAACGAGCTACCAGCTTCAGGTACCCGGTCGTCCAGTAAAGCTGATAGCAGTAATGGTAAAGGAACAGATCGACGCTTGGGGTGATCCTCAACTCGTGGCACCAAATAATGAAGCCTGTCAGAATGCGGTAGGTGCTGGGCACGAACTGAGCGGGCAGTACAGAGACCCGGCGTAAAAACTCCACTATGAACGAATGGAGAGGGAAGCGAAGCCCATCACTCAGAGCGTCAAGGTGCACTAGCACGTGCCCCGGTCAGTGCCTCATAGGATGCCGAATGAATCTGGCGTAGTATTCCCTCGATGGGGGCAACAACTGGCTAAGTTGCCGTTCGACATCTTCTGGGAGACGTTGTTTGTGTTTGCGTATGCGATTGAAGTGTAGGGCAATGCGGGGTGGCCGCTCGGGCATCCCCTTGTTATAGACTTGGAGGTCATCTCCGGACAGACATCCGTCATCCTGTGGCTGTTCGATATGTTTGCTGGCGTGAGGATTGGCGGGTTTAGGTGTTTGGGACGAAGAGCCTTCGGCCTGGTTACCAGCGGATGTTTTGCTTTTGCGGATCAAAGGCATCTCTTCAGATTCTGAGCTAGAGGGGTAGTACATAAAAACGCTGGAGGAACTCTGGGAATTCTAGAGAGAGAAGGCTTGAGAGTATGCAAGGGAATTCTGGGAATTCTAGAGAGAGAAAGCTCGAAAGAAGAATGAGAAAACAGCAGGAGAAATTAGGGGAAGCACCTCTCTATAAATAGGGAAGGTGCCGCACAAATCCCTAATCCATGAGCAACACGTGGCATTGGGTGGTTACGATTAATCTGGGGCATTTATGATTCATTTTTTGTGCTCGTACCCCGGACGGGCTCACAGAGGATTAGCAAAGATCACATGGATTTGCTGTTTAGAAAAAATGCTAAGTTCTAAAAGTTAACCTGAAGCCCGACCGGCTATCAACGTCGTAAAAGCTATCCTAAGGATTGATCTGAAGCCCGACCGGCTATCGATGTTGTAAAAGGTTATCTGAAATCAAACGGCTAAGTCCTAAGGATTGGTCTGAAGCCCGAACGGCTACCAATTTATGAAGAAGCCCAGGTGCAAAGAAAACCAAGAAAACTGCTAAGTCCTAAAAGTTAACCTGAAGCCGGACCGGCTATCAACATCGTAAAAGCTATCCTAAGGATTGATCTGAAGCTCGACCGGCTATCAACGTTGTTAAAAATTATCTGAAGCTAGAATGTGCTAAGTCCTAAAAATTGGTATGAAGCCCGAACGGCTGAGTCCCAGAGAGAAGGGGTTTTTCCTTAATAAATTATCAGAACTTTCTAATGCCCGAACGGCGATCAACGGCATTAAGAGTATTTGAGCAAGAAATAAAGTTAGGAAATTGGTTAAGTCCTACAAAACGGGCCGAATCCCGAATGACGAGTAAATCATGCATTAAAGACACAAAAGACAGTACACGAAGCTTCAGGCAAAAAAGGGAAATATATTCATCGGTGCTACTGATCGGGAGGTACAAGCTACTTAGAGAAAAGAAAATTACAACAAGTAATTAAAAAGTACATATAAATTATTGGCCGGGGGCCATTTCATCTCCCTCTTCGTCCTCGTCCTCATCATCATCAGACGGGGGCTCAGGCTCTCTCCCAGCAGCCCGATCGGCTTCTCGTTGCTGAGCTCGCAGAAATTTCTCGAACTGAGCCTGGATGATGTCATCTTTGGGAAGATCGGAAGCCAGAACCGGCCTCCCCAGATTATTTTGAAGCTGAGCAACGAAGGGACGCAGCAAGACCTGGCCAATTTTGCCATAGAGGTCTGAAACAATGGAGTCGTTCCATTTTTTGGCCTCAGGGTCCTTGTCCAAGAGGGCCACCCCTGCCGATAGCCGATCAGCACCCTTGGGGAAACCCTTCAAGTACGCCCCAAAGGCGAACGGGATTTAGGCCCTTGCATGATCATCCTTGATGATGGAGAATTCATCAGAGGATTTCAATGTTTCCCGGACGGCAGACAGATCCACGTTCACTTCATAAGGACCGTCCGGGATGCTGTATGGCATTTCTTCAAATTTAACCTGTGCGGCCTCAGCAGCAAGGACCTTGGCCTGGGAAGCTGCAAGTTGGACCCGAAGGGTACCAAGCTCAGCATCCAGCCTCTGCTTCTCCTCCGCAGAGGCCCTCCGTTCGGCCTCCAGAGAGGTGATGGCTGCAGCAGCATTTTGCTCAGCAGAAGATTGGGCGACAATCAGTTCCCGCTCCTTAGCCAGACGGGCTTCCCGCATCTGAAGGGTGTACAAACCCATCTACAGAGTTCCGTTCGAGAGTTAGTACTGATTACAGAGAATAAAATAAAGACAAAGCGCAAAAGATAACGTACCTTCAGAGCGGTCAAAGCCAGACATTCTTCAGATTGCTCGACCGGCAACTGAGGAAGGGAAAAGTTGTTGAACCAAGAGGAGGTCGACCAGATCTGGCTTGCGGTAGAACCGGCCCTTTCTAAAACCTCGTGGACGGGATCAGATAAGGAGATCCGCTCGACCTGACCCGTAATATGGTCGGTGTGGGTCTCACCTGCATTCGAGGGTTCCTCCCGAACGGAGTCGAAATGCTGAGAAAATTGATGCAGTTGGTCAGAGCCGAACCGGTCGTCGACCAGCATGGCCTCGAATTGGTCCTGGTGGACCTGCTGTATTGGCTGATGCTCTGGAAGCGGTTGAGAAGGGGCAGCATCCTGAGCAGGAATAATGGTGGGAGTAGGTTGGGGGTTCTTCCGAGATTTTTTCCGTTTACCGGCCCCACCGGCTGCGATAACTCTGCTGTCATCCATAGGTAGATCTGGGTTTGGTGCTGAAAAAAGACAAAGAACAATGTTAGTATCGAGCGGCCCTAGCGCGTGAGAAACTAGAAAAAAGAACAAAAGAACGTTTCTCGCACGGGAAGGACCGCCCGGACCATGGCACTTGGTTTATCAAAACAAGTAAACCCAAGAGAACGGGCAGTACCTATCCCGGCTGTAACAAGTCGCTCGGGAGTCAGATAACTCATGATGTCCATGCATTTATCCTTCTCCACAGCAAGCACGTCCTTGTAAATTTCTTCAGTGAGGACATGATCAGGAGTCTTGCGGGGGAAGGCATTCCATTTACGGGGAATTAGACCGTCCGGGACAGACACGAAGAAAAAACGGTCTTTCCACCCTTTGATTGAAGTTGGGTTTCCCTTGAACAGGATGTGTCCCGTTCGGGCACTAGTGGCCAGATAGCCGTGGGTTTGTTGGGGGGGCTACTTTGAAGAATTGGTGGAAGAGTTCTAGGGTTGGTCGGGCGCCGGCATCTTTGCAACGGCAGATAAAACCCGCCATTGCCCGATAGGAGTTCGGCATAATTTGGGCCGGTACAACTTCGTAGAAATTGAAGAAAGAAATGTAAAAGGGGTGTAGCGAAAACCTAAGGCCGGCCCTAATTGAGTCAAAGTGGACTATGGTCATTCCAGGCCTATGACGCATTGGGTGAAGCCCAGCTTGCAAACGGAAATCCACCGGGTCAGGGATAAGGGCCGGAATTTCGGCCCTATTATGGGAGGTCAGTTTTTGCCGCCTCTCCCTAATCAATTTTAGGTCAAGGGTATGGCGAGGACAATCGTTGGGGCGTCCGGCCGCCATGGAGGCTATTTCGTCCTCGGATTTGGTGTCTTCGGAATCTGCACTGGAGGAAGAAGAAGTGCTAGGGAGGTCCTCCGCCTCAGCCCTGGTATTCGTCGCCGTTTCAGTAGAACCGCCGGCAAACGGGACTGTAATAACGTCCACAATAGCGGCGTCACGGTCATCTCCATGGGAAGCCATCTCCGAATCAGAGGAATGCTGTTTGGGGCTCATCTCGGTCGAGTCAGAAATGAAGATAAGGAATCCGGATTTGAAGGAATTACCTGAGCGAAAGAAGCTGGGAGAAAATTTGCAGAGGAAACAACAAAGGCCAAGGAATTGCAGAATCGAAACCACGAATTGGGAAGTTAAAGGCTAATTTATAGCCTCGAAACCGCCGTGTCAAGAACCAATCAGAGAGCGACACGTCATAAGGAGGATTTAAGCTAAAACACGTGTTTAATGAAAAGACTAAATGACGGTTATCATGATGAAAATGGGGAAATGAAGCGGCAGCCGTCAAATCACAGCATGGGGAACTGATTACTTCTGTACCCCGATCGCCATTCGGGGTATTATAACATTGATAT
This sequence comes from Cuscuta europaea, assembly GCA_945859875.1. Classification (NCBI taxonomy): domain Eukaryota; kingdom Viridiplantae; phylum Streptophyta; class Magnoliopsida; order Solanales; family Convolvulaceae; genus Cuscuta; species Cuscuta europaea. The sequence goes on along the minus strand of CAMAPE010000011.1, from coordinate 7,182,858 downwards.
ACTTCCTAATGCACTCACTATCGTTCGAGACATCGGAAGTGGGGGACTTGTGTTGGGATATTGACCTAGAGGCCCAATACCCAGATCGGGAAGGCCCAAGATATCCGGCCCAAGCAACGGGCCCATCACTCTATGATGAATAGATCCAGTAAGAAGACATACCAAACGGAGTTCGGCCCAAATAAAGGTTGGCCCAGTAAGAAGACATACCGAACGAGGTTCGGGCTATATATCATACTTGGGCCAATTTGACAGCATCTTCAGTATAGCCCAACATCCCGTTCGAGCAACGGCCAACCAGCAAGTGGCCAGGTGCAATTAATGCCAGACTATGACATCAGCAAGTGGAAGCATGGATGACCAAGTCGGTGGAACAACGGCCAATCAGCATGAGGCAGCCCATGCTCTCCATTAGTATAAATAGAAGGTTTCAAGTCATTGTAAGGGTTAGCATTTCAATACTCAAGCTCTAGAATAGCATCATTTGCTCTTATTTCTTGTATTAAAGCATAGTTTCCGACTTACCGATCCGGAAATTCCTTGTAATCAGATTGGTTAATTAATACAAGTGAGCTTTCGAGTTTTAGTTAGTTCAGATCTTATATTTTATACACCCTTTGATTCTGGGCCATTCCTGATATATCCAAAGTTCGTGTTGGGCTTTCGGATCTACGGGATTTACCCTCATCATGACACGTTGGTCATCTCTCTTAGAGTGGCGAATTGCGAAATCAAACGAGTCATCGTAGACAATGGAAGCACCGCAAATATTACCACTATGAAAATGCTGAAAGAACAGGAAGTCAAGGAGGAGGACGTGACAGAATCTGGATCGAGCCTAGTCGGATTCAAGGGGGAGCCGAGCCGAACTTTAGGTAACATATCTCTACCCGTATATGCCCATGGTCTTAATATGCAGGTCAAGTTCGATTTGGTCGAAAGCCTGCCAGCCTACAACACGATCTTGGGGACTCCATGGCTGCATCAAATGGGAGCCATTCCGTCAACGTATCATCAGGTCATCAAGTTCCCGACACCGGATAGAGTGCAAAGCATCAGGGGAGATCAGAAGTCAGCCAAATCTTGCTACCAAACTGCAATGAAGCCAACTATAAGCCAAACAACTTCCAAGACGGCATAGCAATCAAAGGGTGACCCTGCTCTGGAGGAAGATGACGCCAGAACACAAGAAGTCATCGTCGACCCAGAACATCCAGAAAGGGTCGTCCACATCGGGAAGAACGTACCAACACATCTCAGAGACGAACTAATAGATTTCCTCAAAGAACACAAGGACGTGTTCGCATGGAGCCATGAAGATATGATAGGTATTGATCCGAAAATCATAACTCACAGGTTAAATGTCATCCCGTCATTCAAACCCGTCAGACAGAAGAGGAGACGGTTTGCCAGAGAACGGAACGAAATAGTAAACGAAGAGGTCGAAACACTACTCCGAACCGGCAAAGTGAAGGAAGCCAAATATCCTGACCGGTTAGCCAACGTCGTCGTCGTGCAAAAAAGAAAAGGAAAGAAAAAGGGAAAACCAGCTTAGTGGCGAGTTTGCGTCGACTTCACCGACTTAAACAAAGCATGTCCGAAGGATTCATTTCCTATGCCGCATATTGACGTACTGGCCGATGTGAGTGCCGGACATGAGATGTTATCCTTCATGGACGCTTTCAGCGGTTATCACCAAATTCAGTTACACCCAGATGATCAAGAGAAGACCGCCTTCATAAATGAGACAGGTACGTATTATTACATTGTTATGCCTTTTGGACTCAAAAATGCAGGTGCAACATTCCAGAGGCTGGTCACCATGATGTTCAAGGACCAGTTGGGAAAGACCATGGAAGTTTACATCGACGACATGATCGTCAAGTCAAAACGGAAGGAAGATCACATCAGTCACTTGACGGATTCATTCAAAAAGCTACGGGAATATAATCTAAAACTCAACTCGGCTAAATGTGCCTTCGGAGTATCATCAGGATAATTTTTGGGCTACATTGTCAGTGAACGAGGAATAGAAGCGAGCCCGGAACAAATACGAGCAATTCTTGACATTGAATCGTCCAAAACCGTCAAGGATGTCCAAAGGCTAACAGGACGAGTTGCAGCCCAGAATCGCTTCATCTCGAAGTCGTCAGACAAATGCCATTTGTTCTACGATGTTTTGCGAAAGAACAAAAAATTCGAATGGACAGATCAGCATGAGCAGGCACTCCAGCAATTAAAGGACTACATGATGTCCCCGCCGTTGCTTTCCAATTGTTGGGCCCAAATAATTAATGTGTTCACTGGGCCCGGGAATTTGAGTTGGCCGAGCAGCCCATGCGTGGTAATTTAGTACGAATGGTGGATAAAGAATAAAATCAAGGCCCGGATGAAATAAAGAAGCAGTCCAAACGGATAAGGTTGATCGAACGTGGGCAGATAAGGGATAAAGGAGAAGGCTTATAACTGCACGCGCAAGAAAAGGGGACGGGGCTATTTCTTCGGTTAGTTGAGTCAAGCAGAGGGGATAGACTTTTATTTTAAATAGGCACGCAAAGGGAAAACGAGGAGGTTCATTCGAAGTTTACTAGCTAAAAAATATCATTACACTTGCTACTAGAATTATTCATTGTTTCTTGATCATCATCATCAATCAAGTTTATTATTCCATAATCAATTTCTTTCACTTGGTTTCCAGACATTATCTTGTGCGATCCCCATTATTTTCATTTGATTGTTAGAAGAAATAGTTAATCTCTTGCTTAAACAACACTAGTAAAAAGAATAACCCCCTAGCCCACACTAGCTGATTTTTTTTACCCCCCTCGACCTTTACTATAATTTGGATCCGTCCCTTTACAGGATATTAATACTAATGCTAATGTTAGTTGTAATACGTTACTAATATTATCTATAGTTTTATATAGTAAAGTTGAGTTAAAAACTAATGATGTGTCAGTTTCCTATTGTATAAACAAATTCTACTATCACAAAAATTAAAACAATTAATTAACTCCCTACATCACACGGCTATTTCAAAAAGAAAAACTCCCTACATCACAACCGATTTGGAGCAAAAAAGGGAGAAATAATCTCTTTTTTTAAAGTGATATAACTTTTATATTTATAATCCAATTTTTACAAAAACTATATCAAAACTCATAACTTTTTATTATCTTTCATGTGACACCAATATCATATATATATATATATATATATATATATATATAATATCTCTCTACGTCCCGTAGAAAGCTTCCACACGGTTTACGATATTTAACTGATCATAAAGTTAATTGATCTTATCCGTAATTAGATTCTTTTTAGTAAATAAAATTTACATATCGAGAGACTACATCAAAAGTTTTATAAAGTTGCAAAAGGAAAATTCAAATTTGATTAAAATTGGATATACAAAGTAATAGATTAAGAAGATTTTATGTTGACCGGATAATAGTGGACGAGAACTTTTGAATGAGATGAAGGTAGTATTTTATATAGCAAATCCGAGTTAAAAATTCTATTGATTTATAAAAATTCTATCATCACTACTACTAAAACATTTAATTCATATAAGCTGACTTGGTTCATTATTGCTATTCAGTACATGTATCACTACTCATTTGCAGAAAATGAAAGAGAAAAAAACTTTTTAAAATGTCTTAAAACTTATTTATTTGTACTCCAATTTTTACAGAAAATACACCAAAATTTATAACATTCTATTATCTTTCATATGACACCAATATTGCATATATAAAAATAAAAACATCATTTTATACAATACATTTGGGTTAAAATCAAAGAGGTGTTAGTCCCTTATTGGCTAATAAAAGATTTACAATCATTACTATTAAAACATTTAATTAATTCAAGATCACTCATTACATCTCTGTTATTCACTTGGTGCATAAGTGCTATTCATATTAATCAGACCAACTCATTTGGAGAAAGTGGAGAAAATATCTTTTAACGTGCTATAACTTTTTATTTGTACTCCAATCTTTACGAAAATTATATCAAAACTCATTGATCTTTCATATGCCATCAATATTGCATATATAAACCCATTCAGTGCATCACTCCAAATTTAACAAAACATCTACTTCCTTTGTCCCTTTTTAATTACAACAGTCCACTTTTCACATTTTGCAACGCACAAATTTGACCATTAATATCTTTCTTTTCTTATTAGTTAAAAATTTAAAAGGAAATCAGATTTTGAAAATTTAGAATGAGAAAAATTTAAGAATATTTTTTAAAAAACAGTTAATTTATAATACAAAAAAATGAAATATACTTAAAATAGAATTTGTGAATAGTGCAAAAAGTCCAATGTTGCAATTAAAAGAGAAGGAAGGTAGTATAAAAAATCGTAAAATTTTATGATCTTTCATATGACACCAAATTACATATATATAAAAACTATTGTAATAATTGAGCTATAAATCAATGATATATGATATCTATAGCTTTATACAGTAAAGTTGAGTTAAAAAATAATGATGTGTCAGCTTCCTAAGATAGTAAGATGGTGATTCTTCATGTGTATTCCAATGTGGTGGTTAGTTCATAAAAGCAATCATCAAAATTTTGATCATATCTTATGAGTAGTTTACCATGTTTAATTTATTTCACCTGATCCATGTCAAATTAACACTACCGGGGCATGCCCCGGGTGTTACACTAGTATATACCAATGCTAATGTTAGTTGTAATGCGTTACTAATACTATATATGTAAGATATATATTCATAAATACTATTAATAGTAGTATTACTAATATTAGTAATGGATATTAATAGTAATACTAACATTAGAAGCAATACTAATAATAGTATAAGATATCAATAGCGATATAGACTAACATTAGTAATGTGTGATATGATTAATATAATGGGTAATTCTTTCAAAAAGTACAGAGTAATTGTTATTTGTGCGGAAATTTGAAGTGATATATATACCGAATATTAATTTAATGAAAGAGTTCCATAAATATTACTGTTTAAAATGCGATGGACAAAAATATTAAGTTTTTTGTATGAGTGATTATAATTGTGTTCAAAATTTACATCGTAGCAATTAAATGTAAGTTATTGTGATGTGAACTTTGAACGTAACTATAGTAACTAAAAGTTACTAAGTCACATTTTTATCCATGAATATTTTATTAGTAATATTTAAGGAAAATCCCTAATTTAAGATCTCTTGGGAAGTTATGTTAGTTCGTATCTAAATTTCAGAAATAAATAAATGTCACAAAATTTTAACAATGAAATGCTTGTTATTGTTTGTGTTGGTAACCCATATACTCTAACAAATATGTTAACATTCGTTACATTATTATCCAATAATTATCCAACATATATTACAAAAAAAAGTCATAATTAGTCACCATATTAATATTTTACATATGAATTTTGTTATGAGAATATTTAGTATATGTTGTTTTACTTATGATTTATATAAAATGTTTTGAAAAAGGTTTCATCCAAGATGTTTTACAAAAATGTATCAAACGTGATTATTTTACGGGGTTGGGTGAGACTTACTAGCATTTCCGGCTAATTTTATTTGTTTGTGTTTTTCTTTCTGTACTTGATTTTGTACAGGTGTTGAGTTGATCCTATTGAAGTTGATTTCGAGAGAGCTTCCGCTAGAAAACATAATTAGTAAATGATTGTATATTTTAATTTCAAGAACTCTAGTTAATTAATATTATTTTGAGTTAAATTCTTTGAGAGGTGGTTAGCCTGTGCACTCGGTTAGGTTAGTGCCGAGTGTGGTGGTAACGCCCCTATTTCCCTGTGAATTTTCCGCTGCACATTTCTGATGTTTTCAAAGAAAGTTAATAAATAATGTTTTATTTAAAGGTATTTTTGGGTGGAAAATTTGGGGGTGTTACACTCCACGGTATAGAGATTGACCAGTGATAATATAAAATGACCTTGCCAAATTATAAAATAGTTTTAAATTTAATCAGTCTATATAAAGGATTTTGTATACGTAAACAATTATTATGTTCTTATCATTAAAGGAGAAATGTAAAAAAGGTAGAAGGTGAATCTCGAGAAGGTCAAGGTAGAAGCTTCGGATAGGATTGATCGCGATTTGAGGTAAGTTCTATGTCAACCAAAATCACTACTTTTCCTCGTAAATCTATGTATGATTATTCATTTGAAATTATTTGAGTATTTTATACTTCATGGAATTTTTAGTATTTAAATTTATGTATTAGTTGTGATTGGAAATTATGTTGGTTATAATATTTAATGTTGGATGGTATTATTTTACGTATTTGAATTTAAGTATGAATTGTTATTGAAATTGAGATTTGAGCTATTTATGAAGTATTCTATATTTTGAGCACTTTGGGAAATTTTGAGTTTAAAGGATATATATATTAACCCTTATTTTGGAAATTTATATCTATGTGTGATAGCTATGAAATTTTGGAAGGTACTAAAAATAACAATATTTTGTGGTGTTGGAGAAGGTGAACTATTTTGTAAATTGTGAGCCACATTTTTTTAGGATATGTCTATGTGATGATTTTAATGTTGAATAAATTAAATTTGGGGAAGTTACGTGAGTAGTAAACCCCTGAAATTTTTGGAGATCAATAAAGATAAAATGAACCTTTTAATGTAAGGGCATCACGGGAGAAATCCGGGGTGTCGGTGTCCTCCACGACCTCTACTGTGGAGAGTGATTAGGGCTGCTATTACTTGTCTACTCATAAAGAGTTGTTATGTCGGTGTCCACGACCTTGATTGGGATAAGCACTTAGTTATTTTTTAAGCTTGATTAGTTGTTTTATTTAAGTGGTGTCTGGTGGTCTTTTTTTTTTTACATAATATTAGGATTAGTAAATGAAATAATTACACATATAGTGGCAATTGTGATGCATTTGCTTCCATATTCCCTGAAAATAGAATTTTTTCAATCACTCATTTTTCATTAGTTAAGATGAGCACAATTCACTTGTTTAATTTGTAAGCAAGATTTACTTGAGTTGGTAATTTATGTGATTATGTTTGATTTCGATATTTGTACGTAAACCATCTTAATCAAAATGTTTCCTCTAATAATGAAAAGTAATTGAGATCGATCCTCAGGTTGAGTACTGATTTATCTGTGTTTATTTTATTTAATTGAGTACTTTTCACATTGGTTCTAGGTATCTCCTTATTTATTTTTTAAAAAATAGAATCCGTTGAACAAACAAACTAAAGATGCATGTTGTTTGAATTGGGTTATGTTGGAAAAAGTGTGTTAAAAGTGTATTAAATGGTCATTTTGGGGTAATTATTTGAGTGGGGTCCACTTCCGATTTGGGTCGGGTCAAAGTGGTTTCGGATTGTCCTAGCTAAGGGCTACAATTCGATATATGGTACACTCAAAACGGATAACGGGTGAATGAGAAATTGTTTTTCGAAGTTTACCCGTTGGAATGGAGAAAACTAGGAAAATGTGGGTATTAGTGTGGGTTCTTTCCCACACCGAAAATCACAAGGGAATTTGAACCCTTTATAAAGGGAAACCTCCTCTAAGGAGTTAAGATTCCTAAAGGGAAAGGCTCTCTCACGCGCGCAGGGGGTGCGAATCAAATCCCGAAACCGAAGAACAAAAACCACGACTTGCGTGTGCGGGCGACCGGCACACACGAATGCTGTCCGAAAATTTATCTTCTAAAGATAACGTTAATTTTTGTTCTTCCGGTACGTTCCTACTTTAATTTTTGCTCCATGCACATAAATGCCCAACGTCTATATGCTGCCATTGATGTCCCAACGTTCATATGAACGTTTTGGGTTGTTTAAGGACTGGAATTAATGCCCAACGTTTAGGACATTGATGTCCAACGATCATAACCCTTAAACAGCCATTAACACACCTTAATCCACCCCTATAAAAGGCTAGTAGGTGCTTTGCAAAAAACACAACCTTTCATACACTTCATTCACGTATTTTCATAGCTAAAACAGCACCTCTAGCACTCCATACAAACTCTTTCGGTGTTCTGCTTTTGTGCACGTTCGTTGGAACTTTAGTTTGAGTGCTAAACTGTTGTTCGAAGTCATCGTATCCTGGGAAATGATCGTTGCAACGCTCCTAGCACCCCGAGAGGCAACGAATACGTTTTAAGGAAATCGTGCGTAGCACGAGCTTTGGCTTATTCAGCTTCATCTCATTTCTTGTTTTTTCTTTAAGTCATTTTATTTAATTAATCTTTATTAATTAATTTTCTTTGTTTTTCGAAACACACCCAACAGGTTATTCATTCTGTCTTTATCTATATGGATAATGTTGGTATCACCTATTATTTGCAGTGACAAAGCTTTGTAAGTTTTTAGTAATGTAACTACAATTTAAATTTTGAGAATTTCAATGTTAAGGGCCTCATATTACCAATAAAAGCATTGTACCAACACACTATCAAAACTTCACCAAATCCGTGGTCAATTTCACAACTCGTGTTCACGATATAGATTGATTGCATATCTTCGGATGATTGTGTCCTTACAAGGTCGAATTGGGGTTTTTATGATCCAGGTCTAAAAAATGTGAATCACAAGTGTGAATAATAAAATTACATCTATATGTTAAGTAAATCATTGTCAATTTTACAACTCGTGTTCATGATATAGGCTAATTGCATTTCAGAAAATTGTATCTTTACTAGGTCGAATTGGGATTTTTATGATCCGGGTCTAAAAAACGCAAATAAAAAATGTGAATATTAAAATTTCATTTATATATTAAGTAAATCATTGTCAATTTTACAACTCGTGTTAATGATATAGGCTAATTGCATTTCAGAAGATTGTATCCTTACTGGGTCGAATTGAGTTTTTATGATCCGGGTCTAGAAAATGTGAATCACAAGTGTGAATATTAAAATTCCACCTACATATTAAGTAACTTGTGGTCAATTTCACAACTCGTGTTCATGATATAAGATGATTGCATCAAATTCGGATGATTATGTCCTTACTAGGTCGAATAGGGGTTATTATAATCCAGGTCTAAAAAACGTGAATCACAAGTGTGAATATTAAAATTGCATCTATATATTAAGTAAATCATTGTCAATTTTACAACTTGTGTCCATGATATAGGGTAATTGCATTTCAGAAGATTGTATCCTTCCTGGATCAAATTGGGGTTTTTATGATCCAAGTCTAAAAAATGTGAATATTAAAATTTCATCTATATATTAAGTAACTCATGGTCAATTTCACAACTCATGTTCATGATATAGGCTGATTGCATAAAATTCGGATGATTTTGTCCTTACTCAGTCGAATTGGGGTTTTTATGATCCGGATCTAAAAAATATGAATCACAGGTGACAATATTAACATTTCGTCTACAAATATTTCTATTATTATTTATTTAGTATGACAAATATCAACTATTTTAAGAACAATTAAGATTGGTTTTATACTAATATTACGTTCTTCTAAATATTGAGACAGACATAACAAAATCAGTACAAAAGTGTTATAGTAAAAAATAAAGATATATTTAAATTTCTAACCTCAATTTGAAGAACACAAAAATTTGAAATAACAAGAACACTTAATAAGTTCTTTCCTAATTGAATTTGTGTTTTGTAGTGGATTAAATATAATTTTGAAGGTATCTAAAGAGGAGAGGATTGAGGTTCTAGTGTGAACATCTATACAAAAATCAGAAGGTTTGGATTGTTTTATCAAAAATCATTGTGCTTGATAAAGATGCAAACGGATTAGCCTAATCCGATATTCAAAAGGATCTGACACCTGCAGACGAACTCTCCATCCAAAAGAAATAAACCTACAAGTCGGATTCCTCTAATCCGAAATTGGAATTCTTCTGACAGCTTCTGCGCCCAAAGTGAAAAAACCGGATAAATCCTACAAAGTTCGGATTACCCTACCACGTTTCCCGTAATTTCATACCCTAAATCTGACATTCATATTTTGGGAATGGTCACACCAAATTCCCGTAAATCCATCATTTCCCCCTATTATTCACTAGTAGCAGTAACCTAGTCACTTATGTAGGGTAATCCCTTTTTGGTGGAGTAGGGGGACGTTGACGTCCGAACTACTTGGACTTCTTACTACCCATAGGGCTTGGAATCTCTTTCAGGGAGTGTGCACACTTAAGGTAGATGTTCAGTTTCCTCAGGTTAGAAGTGGTACCGGCAAAAGTCCCGGGGTGGCCGTACATAACAACGGACCATCAGGCTCAATTAAAAATATTGAGCACCGCACTTCGAAATTACTTAGGGACCTTAGTATAAAGAGTTGGAGAAAATATTTTAGTACTTTACTCATAAGAGTTGTTAAAGTACTTGTTTGGAGAAATACTATTTGGTTGAATGAAATTTAATGTTATCTTGAAGACTAATTATTTAAAGAAATGGTATTTTCACTCTACTGTGTCAATTACTTCTTGTTCATAAATGTATTTTGAGAAATGATGTATTTAGCTCCTATTTTGAGAAATGAGGTATTTATAGTGTTTGAATTATTATTTTAATTAAAAATGTGGTTTTGAATTATACAAGTTTATTTTGATTTATAATTGTTATTTGAATAATAAAATTATTTATGGATTCCCGAAGTACAAATACTTTTGGGTTTGATTTGGGTTGATTATGTTGAATATTGTTCACAAGTAGTTACAAGTATTTTAAGATGAATATTGGTGATTGATTTATACTTTGGAATAATTATGAGAATATTTGGTGATTTATGTACATTGGTATTTTGGAATTTTACAGTTTGAAATAAGTACTTATATTTAAAATATTAATATTTTACATATGAATTGTGTTATGAGAATATTTAGTATATGTTGTTTTACTTATGGTTTATATAAAATGTTTTGAAAAAAGTTTCATCCAAGATGTTTTGCAAAAATGTATCAAACGTGATTATTTTACGGGGTTGGGTGGGACTTACTAGCATTTCCGACTAATTTTATTTGTTTGTGTTTTTCTTTCTGTACTTGATTTTGTACCGGTGTTGAGTTGATCCTATTGAAGTTGATTTCGAGAGAGCATCTGCTAGAAAACATAATTAGTAAATAATTGTATATTTTAATTTCAAGAACTCTAGTTAATTAATATTATTTTGAGTTAAATTCTTTGAGAGGTGGTTAGCCTGTGCACTCGGTTAGGTTAGTGCCGAGTGTGACGGTAACGCCCCTATTTCCCTGTGCATTTTCCGCTGCACAATTCTGATGTTTTCAAAGAAAGTTAATAAATAATGTTTTATTTAAAGGTATTTTTGGGTGGGAAATTTGGGGGTGTTACAAGTTGGTATCAGAGCCTATAGTTTTTCTTGAGGATTTTTCAAAATGTTTTTCCAAAGGTTTTTCAGGGAGATTTTTCAAAAAAAAAAATTGAAAGCATTTTTTTATGTAAATAAAAACTAGGAAATGAAAATGGCTAGGAAAAGACCTCTTTGGAACGCAGTGAGGACATGATGTGAAATTTTCAAGTTATTAATTTTTATGATTGAGTTGTGAAATTCACGGAGTTACTTGCTTATATGAAGTATGTGGAGTTATTTGATTAAGTAGTATTTTAGTTATGAGGACGTGACCTCTCTTTAAGGGGGTAGAATGTAATACTTAAGAATTTGGTTATTTGATTTTAATTAATGTTTCGGGACGAAACATCTTTTAAGGAGGGTAGAATGTGACACTTCAAAAATTTAAATAAAAATAAAATAATTTTTATTCAAATAAAAGGTTACCAAAGTAAGATTTTAATAATTAAGTGAATCAGATAAAGTGGCACTAGTTGTAACATTCTAATCAGATAAAATTTCATAATTTATGACGTTTTAGTCAGATAAAAATATTTCAGTAATAGGGACAACATTTTATAAGTAAATCACACAAAAATTCAACAGTCGTGACATTCTAATAAAAAAAATGATCCGATAATAAAATTAACAATTTAAGAATCGTATATACCTAAAGGGAGAATCCATCTCCCTAAAACTTCCCGCTTCTCTCTCCTAATTATAAACCATATAATAATAATTACAATTAATAGTATTAAGTTTCTTTTCAGTTTATAATTACAAACCATATAATGATAATTATAATCCTATATACCTAAAGGGAGAATCGTCTCCCTAAAATTTCCCGCTTCTCTCTCCTAATTATAAACCTTATAATAATAATTACAATTAATAGTATTAAGTTTCTTTTCAGTTTATAATTACAAACCATATAATGATAATCGTATATACCTAAAGGGAGAATCCATCTCCCTAAAACTTCCCGCTTCTCTCTCCTAATTATAAACCATACAATAATTATTACAATTAATAGTATTAAGTTTCTTTTCAGTTTATAATTACAAACCATATAATGATCATTATAATCCTATATACCTAAAGGGAGAATCGTCTCCCTAAAACTTCCCGCTTCTCTCTCCTAATTATAAACCATATAATAATAATTACAATTAATAGTATTAAGTTTCTTTTCAGTTTATAATTACAAACCATATAATGATAATTATAATTAATGGTATTAAGCCTCTAATAATAATAATAATAATTAATGATATTAATTTTCTTTTCAGTTTAATTGTATGCAATTTCTCTTCCAATTTAATCATATTCCTTATATTCAATTATATATACACATTTAGTTGGTTTTCCACTCATGTTATTTTTTTTCTCAATCCTTTTAATTTACCGTTCTACTTTCCCTCATTTTATTCTTCCTACTTGTGAAAATGGTTCATTAATAGACCCCCCTGGAGTAAAAAAAATGTACTACCTCCGTTCCACTAACACCGGGACATGAAGATGTGGTGCAGTTATTGAAAAAAAGAGTTTTTGTGATTGATACTTAATTGATAAAGTTAAAATGATTTAGAATCATACAAACTTTTCCAAAATTGTAATGGAAAATTTTAGTGGGACAGATAAAAAGGAAAGACTAAACAATCTTAGCAAGATGGAATGAGAAACTCATATCGAACTAATTTATCGTACAAGTGTATTATCTTGTGTAAATAATGATTCTAAATTAATATTTGGAACAATTATATAAATATTAAATTAAAAATTAAGAAACTACACCCGGTGGAACGCACGGGTGAAAAACTAGTATGCTAAAATACATTAAAAATAATACGTACATACTATTTGACTCATGCGCTAATACTACCTAGTACTTACGTTTGTGACTACGAATAATATACTCATGTACGTACAAATATATGCCAAAGAGAGAATTTGGACTAAAAGAAGAAGCTATGTACGTAGTACATAGTTATCAAATAGCAGCGGGCGAAAGAACTCCTTCACGCATAAACTTCGTAAGACGTTTGAGATAAGAACGGAGAGGTGCGACGAAACCGATTGAATTTAACTCCAACTCTACCGCATCCCTGAACCCTCGACCTTGACCTATATATAGCAGCCCCATACCTGCGTTTTTCTCCATCCACAAAACTGCAAAACGATTTTCATACATATACATAGTATTATAGATTACATTTATATACGAAGTATATATATAACTTCAAACTTTCGTATATCCAAACCCCTAGCCTTAAAAACACTTCTTAAACCTTTCCCTTCGTGAGAGTAATCCAACGGTGAAGGAATCGTTGAAAACGATCGTGAAACGACGAATAACAACCTTGCCGGAGTCTCGCCGGATTCATCTTCACGTCGGAAACGGGAAGGAAGGAGTTACTGGTGTTGCCTCTATCCAGCTTCTTGACCGCCTCCAAACACTCTGCCTTGCTACTCAGCCGCCACCGACGTAGGTAAGCTTCTTCTCTGCGTTTCTCTCTTCTCCCTTCGTACCTGCGCATTCCCGTCGAAGAAGGTGACACAGAGGCAAGGCCTCTGCGTTCCACTCTTTTGTCATGGTGTTGGACCGAATAATTGGGCCTTAGTATTATTAGATTGGGCCACTTCTTTAATATGAATAATAATAATAATAATAATAATAATAATAATAATAATAGTAATAATAGATAAGTTAATCCAAGATGGGCTAATTAATCTCAACTTAAAAATAAATTATTAATGCTAGAATTTTAATATTTTAGAAGGTGAATCTCGAGAAGGTCAAGGTAGAAGCTTCGGTAAGGATTGATCGCGATTTGAAGTAAGTTCTATGTCAACCAAAATCACTACTTTTCCTCGTAAATCTATGTATGATTATTCATTTGAAATTATTTGATTATTTTCTACTTCATGGAATTTTTAGTATTTAAATTTATGTATTAGTTGTGATTGGAAATTATGTTGGTTATAATATTTAATGTTGGATGGTATTATTTTACGTATTTGAATTTAAGTATGAATTGTTATTGAAATTGAGATTTGAGCTATTTATGAAGTATTCTATATTTTGAGCACTTTGGGAAATTTTGAGTTTAAAGGATATATATATTAACCCTTATTTTGGAAATTTATATCTATGTGTGATAGCTATGAAATTTTGGAATGTACTAAAAATAACAATATTTTATGGTGTTCGAGAAGGTGAACTATTTTGTAAATTGTGAGCCACATTTTTTTAGGATATGTCTATGTGATGATTTTACTGTTGAATAAATTAAATTTGGGGAAGTTACGTGAGTAGTAAACCCCTGAAACTTTTGGAGATCAATAAAGATAAAATGAACCTTTTAATGTAAGGGCATCACGGAAGAAATTCGGGGTGTCGGTGTCCTCTACGACCTTGACTGTGGAGAGTGATTAGGGCTGCTATTACGTGTCTACTCATAAAGAGTTGTTATGTCGGTGTCCACGACCTTGACTGTGGAAAATTATTATGTTGGTGTCCACGACCTTGACTGTGGGGAGTGTTAAAATTCGGGCAAAAGACCCTCTTATTCAGTAGTAGCAGTAACCTAGTCACTTATTTAGGGTAATCCCTTTTTGGTGGAGTAGGGGGACGTTGACGTCTGAACTACTTGGACTTCTTACTACCCGTAGGGCTTGGAATCCCTTTCAGGGAGTGTGTGCACTTAAGGTAGATGTTCAGTTTCCTCAGGTTAGAAGTGGTACCGACAAAAGTCCCGGGGTGGCCGTACATAACAACGGACCATCGGGCTCAATTAAAAATATTGAGCACCGCCCTTCAAAATTACTTAGGGACCTTAGTATAAAGATTAGGAGAAAATATTTTAGTACTTTACTCGTAAGAGTTGTTAAAGTACTTGTTTGGAGAAATACTATTTGGTTGAATGAAATTTAAAGTTATCTTGAAAACTAATAATTTAAAGAAATGGTATTTTCACTCTACTCTGTGAATTACATCTTGTTCATAAATGTATTTTGAGAAATGATGTATTTAGCTCCTATTTTGAGAAATGAGGTATTTATAGTGTTTGAATTATTATTTTAATTAAAAATGTGGTTTTGAATTATACAAGTTTATTTTGATTTATAATTGTTATTTGAATACTAAAATTATTTATGAATTCCCGAAGTACAAATACTTTTGGGTTTGATTTGGGTTGATTATCTTGAATATTGTTCACAACTAGTTATAAGTATTTTAAGATGAATATTGGTGATTGATTTATACTTTGGAATAATTATGAGAATATTTGGTGATATATGTACATTGGTATTTTGGAATTTTACGGTTTGAAACAAGTACTTATATTTAAAATATTAATATTTTACATATGAATTGTGTTATGAGAATATTTAGTATATGTTGTTTTACTTATGATTTATATAAAATGTTTTGAAAAAGGTTTCATCCAAGATGTTTTACAAAAATGTATCAAACGTGATTATTTTACGGGGTTGGGTGGGACTTACTAGCATTTCCGGCTAATTTTATTTGTTTGTGTTTTTCTTTCTGTACTTGATCTTGTACAGGTGTTGAGTTGATCCTATTGAAGTTGATTTCGAGAGAGCTTCCGCTAGAAAACATAATTAGTAAATAATTGTATATTTTAATTTCAAGAACTCTAGTTAATTAATATTATTTTGAGTTAAATTCTTTGAGAGGTGGTTAGCCTGTGCACTCGGTTAGGTTAGTGCCGAGTGTGGCGGTAACGCCCCTATTTCCCTGTGTATTTTCCGCTGCACAATTCTGATGTTTTCAAAGAAAGTTAATAAATAATGTTTTATTTAAAGGTATTTTTGGGTGGGAAATTTGGGGGTGTTACACTCCACGGTATAGAGATTGACCAGTGATAATATAAAATTACCTTGCCAAATTATAAAATAGTTTTATATTTAATCAGTCTATATAAAGGATTTTGTATACGTAAACAATTATTATGTTCTTATCATTAAAGGAGAAATGTAAAAAAGGTAGAAGGTGAATCTCGAGAAGGTCAAGGTAGAAGCTTCGGTTAGGATTGATCGCGATTTGAGGTAAGTTCTATCTCAACCAAAATCACTACTTTTCCTCGTAAATCTATGTATGATTATTCATTTGAAATTATTTGAGTATTTTATACTTCATGGAATTTTTAGTATTTAAATTTATGTATTAGTCCTGATTGGAAATTATGTTGGTTATAATATTTAATGTTGGATGGTATTATTTTACGTATTTGAATTTAAGTATGAATTGTTATTGAAATTGAGATTTTAGCTATTTATGAAGTATTCTTTATTTTAAGCACTTTGGGAAATTTTGAGTTTAAAGGATATATATATTAACCCTTATTTTGGAAATTTATATCTATGTGTGATAGCTGTGAAATTTTGGAATGTACTAAAAATTACAATATTTTGTGATGTTTGAGAAGGTGAACTATTTTGTAAATTGTGAGCCACATTTTTTTAGGATATGTCTATGTGATGATTTTACCGTTGAATAAATTAAATTTGAGGAAGTTACGTGAGTAGTAAACCCCTGAAGTTTTTGGAGATCAATAAAGATAAAATGAACCTTTTAATGTAAGGGCATCACGGGAGAAATCCGGGAAGTCGGTGTCCTCCACGACCTTGACTGTGGAGAGTGATTAGGGCTGCTATTACTTGTCTACTCATAAAGAGTTGTTATGTCGGTGTCCACGACCTTGACTGTGGAAAATTATTATGTTGGTGTCCACGACCTTGACTGTGGAGAGTGTTAAAATTCGGGCAAAAGACCCTGTTATTCAGTAGTAGCAGTAGCCTAGTCACTTATATAGGGTAATCCCTTTTTGGTGGAGTAGGGGGACGTTGACGTCCGAACTACTTGGATTTCTTACTACCCGTAGGGCTTGGAATCCCTTGGAGTGTGCACACTTAAGGTAGATGTTCAGTTTCCTCAGGTTAGAAGTGGTACCGGCAAAAGTCCCGGGGTGGCCGTATCTACATAACAACGGACCATCGGGCTCAATTAAAAATATTGAGCACCGCCCTTCGAAATTACTTAGGGACCTTAGTATAAAGAGTTGGAGAAAATATTTTAGTACTTTACTCGTAAGAGTTGTTAAAGTACTTGTTTGGAGAAATACTATTTGGTTAAATGAAATTTAAAGTTATCTTGAAGACTAATTATTTAAAGAAATGGTATTTTCACACTACTGTGTGAATTACTTCTTGTTCATAAATGTATTTTGAGAAATGATGTATTTAGCTCCTATTTTGAGAAATGAGTTATTTATAGTGTTTGAATTATTATTTTAATTAAAAATGTTGTTTTGAATTATACAAGTTTATTTTGATTTATAATTGTTATTTGAATAATAAAATTATTTATGGATTCCCGAAGTACAAATACTTTTGGGTTTGATTTGGGTTAATTATGTTAAATATTGTTCACAAGTAGTTATAAGTATTTTAAGATGAATATTGGTGATTGATTTATACTTGGAATAATTATGAGAATATTTGGTGATTTATGTACATTGGTATTTTGGAATTTTACGGTTTGAAATAAGTACTTATATTTAAAATATTAATATTTTACATATGAATTGTGTTATGAGAATATTTAGTATATGTTGTTTTACTTATGATTTATATAAAATGTTTTGAAAAAGGTTTCATCCAAGATGTTTTACAAAAATGTATCAAACGTGATTATTTTACGGGGTTGGGTGGGACTTACTAGCATTTCCGGCTAATTTTATTTGTTTGTGTTTTTCTTTTTGTACTTGATTTTGTACAGGTGTTGAGTTGATCCTATTGAAGTTGATTTCGAGAGAGCTTCCGCTAGAAAACATAATTAGTAAACAATTGTATATTTTAATTTCAAGAACTCTAGTTAATTAATATTATTTTGAGTTAAATTCTTTGAGAGGTGTGTAGCATGTGCACTCGGTTAGGTTAGCGCCGAGTGTGGCGGTAACGCCCCTATTTCCCTGTGAAATTTCCGCTGCACAATTCTGATGTTTTCAAAGAAAGTTAATAAATAATGTTTTATTTTAAGGTATTTTTGGGTGGGAAATTTGGGGGCGTTACACTCCACGGTATAGAGATTGACCAGTGATAATATAAAATGACCTTGCCAAATTATAAAATAGTTTTAAATTTAATGAGTCTATATAAAGGATTTTGTATACGTAAACAATTATTATGTTCTTATCATTAAAGGAGAAATGTAAAAAAGGATTTGATTTAAATGGTGAATTAATTTAATACCATACAATCATATTCATACTAATTATGTATGTGACAGTGAGTTAGCTATAAATACTGCGATCATTGATCTATGCAAATTGTCATTAGATCAACTTGGATCTCTGTATTCTATTCTATCAAATATGTTATATTGGTTTTGATAACGCGTAGCAACAACACGGCTAATAGTGTTTGTAGAAGCCACCAATGCGTTCTTCTCAAACAAATTAATTAAAATGAAATTCATCGTCAAGTAACATTTTCAAAACATCGTATGGGTATATTTAAGAAAGCTATTGGACTGTCTAATATACAGTTGACTAGTTTTCTTGAATATACCTTCACGGAGTTTTGAAAATGTTACTTGACGATGAATTTCATTCTTAATAATTCTTAATTAGTTGACAATCTATTGATCGACTCTCTTATTCACGTACGTTGTTGCTACACAATTTTAAACTAATATAATTAAATTGGTTGAATAAAATATGGAGATCAAGTATGATTTGAATATATTTATAGTCATTTCAAACTTTCTTATGGTATGATATTCCTAATGATTTACATGTTGTCAAGTGAGCTATATATAGTCAATTATTAAGTGACATGCATCTAACAATCCTATTCATACAATTTTGTGATGTAGGAATTGTTACACCATGGGATCATTTTAGCACAGAGCTTAATATACGAAGCCAGCGTGATGAGGAGATTGAGGACTGCCGATATATGCATGTGACTTGGAAAAAATGAAACACTACAAAACTTTAATTTCTCAAGACGATTATCAATGTAATGGAGGAAAGATCGATGTGGCTGATTCCACATATGAATACAGCATCTATGATTTATATATTCCTACGTACTGTTTATATCTCATGTGTGTCATTTTTCTTATATATATTATTTGCAATGTTTATGAGTCAAAGGTCTCAATTACTCTTATTTTGGGTCAATGATCAATTTTCGTATAAGGTTTGATTATGTAACAATTCTATTACTTTACACGACTTTTTAAATAATTTTAATAAATATAATTAAATGACGAAGAAAATAGTATTTCTCAAAGAAATTCTTTTCTTAACTTGTGTTAATTCATTTAAACTAGAGAAAATTTTAGGAAATAATAAAGTAATTAATGACAAGAAAATAAGTTAAAGATAGACTTAAAAGATACATAAAAGAAACATTTTATGAGTCGTCATCATCATTACCCCAGTGCTGCAAAGGCTCCCACCTACGGTGGGGTAAAGGAAACATTTTATGAGTACATGAAAAAAATTAAAATGATCTCATTTCTAAATAAACTAATTTTATTTGTTAAAAGGAAGTCATTTACAACTTGGGCCACATGAAGTTGAGCTAAACATAACTAAAGCACAAAAAAAGATATGTAGTGCATGAAGCTTTTTGAAGTCATTTTTAAAGCACAGTTTTTGTAAAGAATTTATTTGAATGTCTTCCCGATTTAATTTTTAGCTGAAATTTAGTATGAATAAACTAGACTCGATGAATAACATGCTCAAAAAATTTGATTGTTGTAAAAATGATTATCATTTATGTAACTCATTCAACTTTGAAACGATGATTTCAGCATAGTGTTCAACATATATATTTGTCAAATACATACAATCACGATTCAGGTAGCGTCACATCAGAGGTTGGATCCTCTATACTCGTCATGAGGCCAACATGAAGAGAATGGTGGCTACGGAGGTGATAGTAGTATTGGTGGTGGTGGAATTGACATTATAATACTCATAGAACCAAATGACTTTAATTTGATGTCGATTCTACACTTAGTTTACGTCTTAAGTTTTATTCACTTTTGATAGTAGGAATGCTTTTCGATCATCTGAAGTCTTTCCGGGCAGTTTTAACCACCACTAACATTGACGCAAGGATCATATATGTGCGTAAAACAATAATCATGTACCAAAAGTGGTCAAAAACGTGGATCAATTGTGGAATTGGTGTGACACTTGTAGAATCAAAAGTGAAATTTATTCAAAGAAAGTGTGTAGTTCGTATGAGCAAATTCTATATCCAAATGATCTCACGCGTCCTTCTCTTCCATGTGACAACCAAGCTCTACCTTCATTAAATATAAACACAACATTTCAGCAGCAACCTTTCTCTTTCAACAATTCTATGTGTCATGTTACCTCAGGCCCTCAGAGCATCTCCAACGCAAATACATTAACGGTGCATACGTGGCATGGGAGATAGCCAATAAAAAAATAAAAAATAAAATATCTCTCTCCTTATTTGAAGGATCTTATATCATTTTGGTAAGTTTTTATTTCTTCACAATGTCAAACACAATGTCTAGATGTAGACATTGTGATTGACATTGCAGAGAAAAACTTACCAAAAATACATTGGAAAGAAGGAGAGAGAAATGTCATAAAAATCAATCTTTTGTGTCTATCTCTCATACTACATATGCACCGTGCACATTGTAGTATTGGAGATGCTCTCAGCTACCTACACTATGACTTTATTTTGAAAAATCTGGTATTGGGTTAATCTGGTTTCAAAATCCGAAATTTTTATTATATTAATTTTTAAACCTATTACATTTAGATCATTAGATGAGTTTATAATTATATGGAGAAACTTGCTTCAAAAAAAAATATATATGGAGAATCTGAGAGCAAATATCCTACCCTTCATTTTAACGAAGTTACATCAGACTTCAGACTGTATAGTACGTAGTAATATTTAGTTGTACGTATTATTAAATTATAAATCATGTTCCAATTTAATAAAGTGGGAATTAGAATTTTAGAATTAGTCATTGTATTCGAAATTATGGTTTTCCAATTTCTCTCCTCAAGAATTGATGCATATGCCTGTTTTTGTTCCAAAGTAATTAAAGACAGTTTGTATACCATAGCTAAAATGTTGAGCTTGTCAATGACTCATTTGTCATTAGTTTAGATGAACACGATTCACTTCTTTAACTTAATTGTAAGCAAGATTTACTTGAGTTGGTAATTTATATGATTATGTTTGATTTCAATATTTGTACTTAAACCATCGAAATCAATGATTCCTCTAGGATAGAACACATTAAAATCATCAGAAACAAATAACAATGACAAGTAATTCAGATTCTGCAAGTTCAGTATTGATTTAATTGTGTGTAAATTATTAAATTGAGTATTTTCCGTCTGCTTATTGGTACTAGGTATCTCCTTATTTCATTATATATATCTCACCTCAATTCCGCAAAGGCTCAACCTATGGTGGGGTAAGGGAAGTCGGGTGTACACGGTCTTACGCATGTACAGAAAAATAATTTCCAAATGACTCATAGTAGGTATCTCTTTATCTAAAATAATAATAATATAAATAAAATCTTATAAGCACCAATGAGAGTAACGTTATTTTAGGTATGAAAAATTTGTTGGTGTAACATCAAAGCTTTATCCAGGTGTACTCAGCCCTTAAGACATTGTACTGTCTCTCCTTTGGTTTTCCGTATCCAAACGTCCGACATACGCTCCGTTAGTTCAACACCACCGGTCATCGTCTCCCTTTACGTTCCATAGACTCCAGACTCCAGAGTATTGTACCCATTACATCAGATTGGTAAGAGACCTCACCCGTCACCCCAATCCCTGTTCCAATAAGAGGAACATGGGTGACCTTCCTCCTCGCATTCTTTCTTTCCGCTCATCCTCACCCTGCCAGTTTCTTCCATTTTCATTGTTCCATATCTGAATCCGTCTCTCTAAAAGTCTAAATAAGGTAATCTTTTTTCATACTCACACATTTTGTTTAGTTCTTCACCTTCTTCTCTAAATTCAAACATCTATACTGCATATCCTTTTTCAAATGCACCTAATTTCATATGTATTCTCTAAACTTATAAGATTTCAGTGCTCTAAACTCTTCCTATTACTAATTGCTTGTGTTCATTTATAGGGATTGTAATTAGTGATTTAAATCAAGAACTGTTTTTATGAATGACCCACTAATACTATGTGATGAAGAGGATTTGAATTGCAGCTATGCTGATTTCTTATGAATGGCATATCCCACGTCTTCTATTTGGTGTTTCTGGGGAATCCTTTAAGCCCTCTTTTATTATTACTCAATTTCAAATTTCATCTGTTTGATTTGTATTTGATTCAATTACTGAAAATATTTCTTTGTTGCTTTTTTTCTTTTCAACTTAAATTTTATGTGATACATGTCATCCATTACACAAGAACTCCAGTCCACTGCTCAATACATTTTATTCAATTATCATGAAGATTTGCTGAGGTAAGACTTTTATTTTCAAAATTCCTTAATTTTCCTTCCAAGCATTTAGCATACTTAATATAAATATATGCAAAAAGTCTTATTCCATTTTCCCTATATCATTCTATGAGTGTTTGTATTAGTTGATTGGTTTTGTTTAGGTACACTGGTACGGTCTGTTTCAAGAACTACAACTTATTTCTTTTTCTTTATTGTTCCAATCCATAAAGAGTGATTACTGAAACTTTCTGAAAGATCTCTATGTCTAATGTTTATGTTTGCTAAAAAGGCTTCTAATTCTTATCATGTTGGCGGTGGAGCAAGTATAGTTGCAAATGTTTGTTAATTTTTTCCTCCTTTGTAAACTCATTACCAGTTGTATTTACATGTTTACGTAGTTGCAGAGCCTAGCTGATCTAATTTCATATGTCCACATATGCCAGGTAAGGCTAAAACACATATATCAGGGCTCATTATAGCCTTTCAATAGGCAGTTTTATAAAATAGAAACCTTTTTTTTTACTCCAGGGGGTTCTGGGGGAGGGAAGCTGGGGGGAGCTTCGAGTAATCAGGGCTGAAACTCACTCCATTGAGTTTTCAACCCTTGTGTGCCTGACGAGATTCGAACACAAGACTTCTCACTAGGCACGTAACCTCACAACCAGCTGGGCTGGAATGCTCAGTTAAAATAGATATCTTATATCTTTAAACACTCACAAACACAATTCCAACTTATATTCAACTAACATGAATTGATATCAAACCGTAGCCCTTGAAATACAAAGATTATATAATCACATACTTGAAAAGAAAAAACATACTTATAAAACACATGTTAATAAGTAGCATAAAGAAGGAATGATATATACAGAAGTGGTTAAAATGTGTTCTCTCGGGTAGGACTTATATCATTTGCGAGAAGTGAATTTGAGAGTAAATTATTTATTGGTGCAAATGGATCACGTCTTCTAGCTAGAGTGATCCGGAAGAAGACATTACTTGTGTCTAATCTTAAGGATTCTAGGGCTGTAATTTCTACTCTTAATAAAACCACCAAAGAGAGATATTTAAAATCAGTTGACTTATGAACACAATGCCTCTTCTATTCCAAGCTGTTTTTTTAAATTATTAATTATGTTGATACATGACACTCATTTCTTATGTTTTTAGTTCAATTTTCATCGGTTACCCCCCTTGATTTCTTTTCTTTTGCAGGAATTCTTACTTGGTGTGGACATATGCACGTAGTGATGTTTTAATCAATTTATTCATTGCATTTGTGTTTGGTATTCTTGAATGTATGCATTCAAGATTTAGTCAATTTATTCATTGCTCATAAGTGTTTTTCTAATGTTCTCTATAATTTGCACTTCAGATTTAGTTTCTATTTATTTACTCTTTTTTTAGTTATAGATAGGTGAGATTGCTCTTTACAATTACTACATATTTATTAAATCACCAACAATTCCCACCCCTTTAACACGAACATATAAGGATTCACAAGCGGTATTTCTTTTCTGCTCTTCTACTCATTGTTCATGAGACACACATTACCCCTCCCTCATTTTATATATTATTTCAAGGCTGAAGAAATATATTTTCATCTATTGTCTACATTCATAGCAAAATTTAAGCAGTTTTGAATACTAATGGGCTGATGTACGACTAAGATATATTTTTGTTCTATTGAAAGGGTCCTTTGATCTTCAAGTGAGAGTCCTATGTTTGTTTCCAAATATTCGTTTGATATTTAGATTTTCAGATTGAAATTGGTACTTGTATAGTTTTATGGTTGATTTGAGAAGAATTTTAGGTTAAAGGTGATTGTTTTTTGGGAGCCAATACATTGAGTATATGGATGAGAATTCTGGTAGAACAAACGGAGACATAACATGCGGACTACATCTCAATCTAAGCAAATCCCATGGGCATAGATTTTACTTTCTTTCTTTTACTTCTGTTTTTTATTCTCACTACTTTCTTTTTCACTCTATACTCCTTTTATTACTTCATAAAAAAATTCCTTTCTGTTTTAAAAAAAATGGATGAGAATTCCAGTAGTTGTGAAATTGAATCAAATGTATCTCTTTAGGTCATCTTAGCTCAACTCATTTCTAAAAACCCTTAAAATCATTGTTTACTTCGTCGCTTATAGTGAACCTATTCAACTTTTGTGCTTCACAGAGTAGTTATAAATAGACATCACTATCCTCTTCTGATTTATATTGATATTTTCATGTGTATCTTCTGGTCTGATGATTCTGATCAACGTTTCATGGTGGTTGCAGCTTTGAGAATCCAATAATGCAGATCCTTGTGAAAACATTAATGGAAAGACAATAACTTGAAGTTCATAGTAGGGACACCACTGATATAATAAATGTCAAGATTCAGGTGCAATTCATGCTTTGTCTCCTTTTTCTTATTCAAAATTTAGAGTTAAAACATTAAAAAATTCAACTAGCTAGAACCATATCAAATAGCATTGACATGCACTGTGTATTTGATTTGGAAAGTTAGGAATGAAACATGTTTATGTCAATAGGATAGCCACAACAGACAACTATAGAGCAAATTAAAGTACTTAATTATAAGATCATGTTTAGACTCTACCTTACCAACGTGATTGAACATTGGGGTTTAAAAGTGAAAGGTAGTGATGCTCTGAATCTGATTTTGAGGAATCTGTTCTGATTGTTTATCGAATTTGACAGCTCGTTGTTGTGGATTCGGATGGAAAAGATGAGGAGATTGTCCTGTTTTTTGTTGTTGCTGAATTTCTGTTTTGATACTTGGGGAGTGTGTGCTTTGCTGGTATTGTACAGACCGATGCGATGTTTTTGCAGGTTTACTGATTTATTGTTTTTGTTGTGCACAATTTAGTGTGTGTTGTTCTTGATCATAGAATGAGTTTTGGATGTATAGTGTTAAGCATTTCACTATGATGCTATAGATTACCAGGGGATGCCTTTGTGTTGATTGTACACATTTTTTAAGCTTGATTAAAAAATAATGGAAATTGGGGGGAATTAAGCTTGATTAGTTGTTTTATTTAAGTGGTGTCTGGTGGTCTTTTTTTGACATAATATTAGGATCAGTAAATGAAATAATTACACATATAGTGGCAATTGTGATGCATTTGCTTCCCTATTCCCTGAAAATAGAATTTTTTCAATCACTCATTTTTCATGAGTTAAGATGAGCACAATTCACTTGTTTAATTTGTAAGCAAGATTTACTTGAGTTGGTAATTTATGTGATTATGTTTGATTTCGATATTTGTACGTAAACCATCTTAATCAAAATGTTTCCTCTAAATACTTGTACATATTTACCTTTAATTAAACGTGTGTAATTGAATTGAAGTAAATTATAAATGTATCATTTGTGTGTGTAACAAGATCAAAAGCGGCTCCATTTATCTATGAAAGAGCAATTATATGTAATCTTTAATGAGTTAATTATGATATACTTTCCACTTGCGATGTAGCTCTGCAAGTTGATTGGATAACTAGCTAGGTTAGAACACTTTAAAATCATGAGAAACTGTTCACAGACTTCGAGGAAATTACCAAAATACGGGGTTTTCTCGTCCGACAATCCAAATTGCGGGACTTGCAATTAGGTTACCAAATTACGGGAGTCGGATTTGGCAAATCCGACTAGGGAGGCTTTCCGAATTAGGGTGTAGAGTATCTAGTCGGAATTGTGGAATCCGACTAGGGGTTTTGAATTTTTTTATTTCCATTATTTGTTTAATTCCAATGAATTGAAAAAAAAAACCTAGTCGGAACTATGTAATCCGACTAGGGGTGTTTGAATTGTTTTAATGTTTAATAATGTGTAATCAAAAGAAATAAAAAATAAAAAAATAAATAAAAACAAAAAAAAAACCTGTCGGATAGCCCACATCCGACTAGGGATGTTGTTTAAAAATTTTATATTTGAAAATACATATATTTTGTTTTATTTTAAGAAATTTTATAAATTAAATTTTATAAATTAAATTGTTATTTTAAGAAATTTTATATTCGAGATAAATTTTGTTTTATGTAAACCATAACGTTAGAAGTATTTATTAGATAAAATTGATAATCATATAAAATTTAATTAGATAAGTTCAATCAGATAAAATGAATCAGATACAATTTTATCATATATAATTCAATCAAAATTCAATATTCTATCCAACCATATCCGTACAAAAATAAAGTGACCTAAAATTCAATACTGTATGTGCCGAATTATAAAACCTCCAATTTGACCCAATAAGGGTACAATCATTCAAATTTTATGCAATCATGAACACGAGTTGTAAAATTGACAATGATTTACTTAACATATAGATGGAATTTTAATATCCATACTTGTGATTCACATTTTTTAGACCCGGGTCATAAACCTCCAATTTGACCCAATAAAAGCACAATCATTCGAATTTTATGCAATCAACCTATATCATGAACACGAGTTGTGAAATTGACCACGAGTTCCTTAATATATAGATGACAATTTAATATTAACACTTGTGATTCACATTTTTTAGATCCGGATCATAAAAACCCCAATTCGACCCAGTAAGGATACAGTCTTCTGAAATTTAATTAGCATATATTATGAGCATGAATTGTGAAATTGACCACGAGTTACTCAATATATAGATGAAATTTTAACATTCACATTTGTGATTCACATTTTTAGACCCGGATCATAAATACCTATTCGACCCAATAGAAATACAATCATTTGAAATGTAATCAGCCTATATGATGAACACGAGTTGTAAAATTGACAATGATTTACTTAACATAATTAGATAAAATTAATGAGATAAAATATAATCAGATAAAATTGTATCAAAATAAATATAATCAGATAAAACTAATTAGATAAAATATAATAAATAAAATATAATGAAATAAAATATAACAGATAAAATAAAATCGATCAAACTCCTGCAGTCGGAACTCTTAAATCCGACATGAGTTAATTTTTTTTTCCAAATAAACTTTAAAAAAGATTTGGATAAAGTTTTAAATTTAAAAGTTGGATAAATTTTTAAACATTTGGATAAACTTTCGGCCAAGCCATATTAATTATTGAACGCTTCTACTCGGAATTGCCAATTCCGACTGATTAAAAGCAAATAAATGTGGCATGCCAAATTTGTACGGGTAATTCGGAGCTTTCAATATAATGTTGGTTTTCCACATTCTGTCCATAATAATTGGAATAAGATTTATAACTCCTAACATAAAAAACAATCATACCTCCCTCCCATCAGAAGATTCTCGTCCACTATTCACATGTTCAACTTAAATCATTTTTAATATTTTACTCTATAAATATTTTTTTGTTGTCAAATTTACATTTTTTATCAGACTTTGTAGCGGTTTTACTGTAGTTTTTGAATATGTTAATTTTATTCACTAAAAATAATCAGATGTGAACATGGATTAAGTTGTTTCATCGTCAATCAAGCATTGTAAACCGTAAACGGTAACCTTCTAGCGGGACGGAGGAAGTAATAATTAAGTCTCCTTCTCAACCATTCATTTTTGAAAATAATGATACTCCATATATACCAACTCCCAACTATTCATAAATGTACAAGTCAGTAAAATTTACTCCCTTCGTCTCATTGGACCAACTTTCTTTTTCTGTTTGTCCCAAAAAAAATTATCACTTTCCTTTTAATGTAATTAATTTGTGGCTATGTTCATTTTCTTTCTCCTCTACACAAACGTCAATCACAAAATTTTTATTATTCTAATTTCACACCCAACAATAACTTGACAAAGTTAAGTAAGACAGAGTTAGTAAATTTTTTTATATAAGACCGTAAAAGTTATATCGTAAAAGTTATTCGATTTTAATGTTTGAAATTTATATTTTAAAAAATATATGCAATAATGGTATCATATGAAAGATGGTAAAAATTTATGCATTTTAATATTTTTTTTTTGGAAAATTTGAAGTATAAATAAAAAGTTATAACAACTTTTAAAACATTGTTTTTTTTAAATTTTTGGGTCCACGTTAATTTCTTTCCGCACTGTAGCAAACTTGACCCAGGGATGGGTCTAACTTTTTTAAAATATATATATATATATATATATATATATATATATATATATATATATATATATATATATATATATATATATATATATGGCATCTGAATGAGCTATTCTAACTAAGGATTTTTTTTTTTTAATTTTTAAAATGCCCGTCGGAATTGGCTCTTCCAACAAGAGATTTTTTTTTTATTTGTAAAATGCCCCAGTCGGAATAGGGTAATCCGACAGCAGAAGTCAATTAAATTTTTTCAAACCCATCCCCTAGTCGGAAGAGGACAATCCGACTCCCGTATTTTTGGAAACCCTAGTTTTATCCCCGTAATTTGACACCTCCTGTTAACTATTCCCGTATTTTGGGAAATCACCCTCACTTATGAGCCATTACAACCAAGTGAATATCATGAAAGTTTCTGATCGTGAATGTATGAAGGGAAAAGTATAGAATTAAATGGTTAGTACGTAACTTAGTAAGTCAATACAATTATATGCTTTTAATTGGACTTATTTTACTTACATATTAGACCGGATCATATCAAACACAAATAAACCGGATGAGACTTCGATGATTATAAAATACACAAAGTTCAAACACATGATGAGGTTTAGTTACTTTCTTTATTAAGGGTACGTTAGGAATTATAAATAATTAATTTTTTACGAGAATTTTATGTGCCTTTGTTTAACAATTTGGTGGGTGTCTTTAGAATTCCCCTTTTTTGCTTATCGGTTTTGGCAAGTTTGGCACGCAAAAATGGGTCTAACCACATGTCAATACCCACCCGTAAGAGCGGACCGAGTAGTTCACTAGTCTCCCCGGCACGAGAAAACTTTAAATTTCCAAAATTATAACACAATCTTTTAATAATACTCTTAAAATATTATTTTAACATTTAAAATATTGTTAATACACTTGTAAAGTTTATAGACATTTCATCACATACACAAAAATATTCATGAGAAACTATAACTAAAACATAAAATTCAAGCACAAAGTATCATTTTTAAGTATAAAAATATGTATTATGTTGGTTGGGCTAGCCGTTAAGAACTAAAAACTTAAATATAAACATATATAATAAACTGTAAAATATATAGAGATAAATAAGTAAATATAAATAAAAACATTTTCATGTATATAAACTAATAAATTAGAATACACACACGCACGCACGCACGTACACTAAATATAGCGGGTCTGGCTTATCATTCGAACGGGCCTACACCCTAACCCAAGCCCGCCCATATGCTATTGCGGGCCCGGTCCGGTGGTGGGTAAATAGATATGCCCAAGCCCGCCCACCCATTTATGTATGTGGGGCGAGTGGGTGATAGTCGTTATATTTACTTGTGTTTAACATAAATATTTACAATTATTTATTGAATAGAAGAAGAGAAGCCGGGTAAATACCTTCATAATGAGAGCTAGAACATAAAACATTGCGATGATTAGCTTTTTGGACCAAGAAGATGATGTTATATCCATTAATTCGAGTATAATTTATAGTAGAGAACTTTAAGTGACTCGATTCAAATTTCATGTGAATGATAACTCAATAGTTACAAATGTTCTAAAGAAGTCATGTCTAGAATAAGAAAGGATCAAGACCTAGTTAACTAATAAAGTTATATGTTGTTGGTGAGATTTTACGATGCATATCTCTCATTGTTTTATCCTTACTCTGTGATTGGATTGTTAATTCTAGTTTTCATGGATAGAAAGCTTCATTATCTACAATTTTGGTGAAAGAATCATGTCCAAATTGATAACATACAAAAAAATAGATTGTCCGGAGCCAGGCAGGCCACCACTCGCGCCGATCATGCTGAAATTCTGGAAAAAGCTACTGTATGCAACCGGGGCCGGTCATGTGACCCAACCATTTCCGGTCATGTGTGTAGTTCATGGAAAATGACTCCCAACTGACATCGGTCATGCCTGACTGGCACCAGTCATGTCTAACTGGTGCCACTCGTGCTAAAATCTGTAGAAAATCAGAGAACGTGCAAAAATATATTGAGTTGAAACGAAGATATTTGAAATGTATGACTTAGAAAATTTGCCCCACATTGATTGAGGATCATTAATAGACCATCAAAGATCATTTTCAAGCCCATATAATCCATCCAATCCATCCCAAACTTACCATCTAATCTCATTTCAATCCATTAGTCCATAACTAGTTTTTATAGTTTTTCTTTGTTCTTCATGGTAACATTTCTTCTAAACATTGATGTTTAGGTAACATTTCTTTTATATTTTCATGTTATGTTATTTCAAAGCATTATATCCTTGATTAATATGAGCGTTAGAGGCTAAGTCCTTAAGCCAAGGTTCGAGATGAACCTCTACACTCGCTAGTTTTTTATATTTGTTCTAAGTCAAGTTTTAAGATTTATTCTTCTTAAGTTTAAATTTCTATATATGTTATGAAACATAATATTATAACATATGTATTGCTATGAAGTAACTAAAGTTAAAATATCAATTGAACACTAAAAGAAGCAATTCACGTTTTACTCTCTTTAAACTAAATCTATACAATTATGATACTCCCTCTGTATTAACGTAAGTGTCCGAGTAGGCTTTTTACATATTTAAGGTAATTTATAAATTTACTGTACACTTTTTGAAAAAGTATGAGAGTTTTGGTACTGTAGGAGTACTATTTACTTTATTAAAGAGTTTTAGTGTATTTTATGTATGTTACATTTAAAACTTTATGGTTTTGAAATTCACAATATATTTTGTTTTTGTATTTATTTCATCTTATTTGTCATGCTTGTCTTTTATACAAATTACATTGATATGATATTACGGTGCTTCCTGCGTCCCCCTATATATAATATCCCCATTTTTTCATTTTTGGATGTCCCCTTATTATTGTCTCATTCCATATTTGGTAACATTTGTGTGTTTCTAATTCATTCTTACTTTATTCTACTTTATTAACTCATTATCAACCACATAATTCTACTTTTTTTAAAAAACACACCACTCTCTTCTATCTCAATATTAAAAAGATGAAGATAGTATATGTTTATTGAAGAAAAATGCTTGGTGTATACCTTTCGTACATTCGTCTGTCTCACGCACAAAGTTGTCTGTGGACATATAATTGTTTGTGCGTGAGACAGACGAATGTACGAAGGTGTACACAAAATGTGTACACCAAGCACATTCGTTATTGATGCTTTTGTGAAGCTTTTCTGCCTGGGCCCTCCAAATTGTTCGAGCCTGCCCTGTATGCTCCATTGCTCCCTATAATAATGAACGTTGGACATTCTGTGGGAGAATTTCCTTTTGCATTTTGGATATAAGAAAAAGCTAGGTGGGGTAAGCAATGCTCTTCTTATTTTTGAAAATATTTTATTTATGCACATACATATACTCATCCGTAAATAAAATATTTATTTACCCAAATTGAGGAGAAAAGCTTATCAAAATTGTACAAAACCTTTCATATAAGAAGAGAGAAAATATATTTGCTAATATTTATGTGACTATTACTCATGCCACATATGCAATGTACACATTGTAGCATTGGAGATGTTCTGATCCGTATGATCAACTGAGTGGCCGGATAACCACTAAATAATACTCTAGCTACATTTATTAGGTACAATATAAATATGAAATTAGAGTTTGATACAGTTCATTAATTAATTAACATAATTGTAAGAACAACGTAACTTCTATTAGCTAGACTTGTAACAGTTAATATGAATGTGAAAGCGATCTGTGAAGTACGTAACTTTATCTATTGTTTCACATTAATGTTCATGTCAAGGGAAATGAAAATGTCGAATGTGAGCATCTATGTCATTTTATTGCTAGGACTGCTTTTATCAGGAAAAATTAGGCTCTCGTTATGTGATCTTACCCAATGCTCAAAGCCGGAACCAAATGATGAGTGTTGGAAGCTTATACTAGAAAATAATGGAGGTGTTCCACCTTTTCCTGATTGCTGCCCTGAGGTTAGAGACTTGGGATTTGAATGCCTTTGGTTTTGGGTGGATCACGAAAATGCTAGCATGGAATATAAAGAATTTGATGACGAACTAATCTACTTCAACACTAATGAGACGTGGTACTTTTGTCAAGAAAAGCCAAGCCTCAGAAACGTATAAATCCGGCCTGTAATGAGCTCATTTTGTTAATTTACTTTCAACTTCCGTTTATGTAATTAAATATCCGAGGAATTTACCAAAAAACGGAACTTTTTTGTCTGACAATCCAAAAAGCGGGAGTTGCGATTAGGTTACCAAAATACGAGAGTCGATTTACCTCTTCCGACAGGAGAAGGAGCTCGAAATAAACAAAATAAACACCTAGTCGGAATTGGAGAATCCGACTAGGGTATTTCTAATTAATTTTTATTGTTTTCCTTTATTTTAGTATAATAAAGGAATGATAAAACCCCATTACAATACAAACATACTCCCTATAGTCGGAACTAGTAAATCCGACAGGAGTAATTCTTTTTTTTTAATAAATAGATCCCATATATTTTCATTTAATTATATAAATCGGATTGTATACAATTTATTTACACAAACACAGAATAGGGAATTGAAGGGATTTGTGTTCTCCATCAAATATTCCCATTATATCGAAGCATCAGATTACTTACTATGCATCATACCCTTATTATTTTTGTGTTAATTAATTATTATAATACAAATTTCGAAATTAGGAATTTATAATTTGAGTTAAAATTCGAATTTAGGAATTTCGAGTTTATATTTTAAAATGAATAGTATGGAGTTTGATTTTTTAATATCAAAATATTGGTTACTTTATTTTATTTATTAATCCATCCGTATTGTGAATAAATTCATAAAATGAAATACAAATTTGATTTTGTACACCCGTGCGAATATTAAAACTCCTTGTCAATTTTACAACTCATGTTCATGATATAGGCCGATTACATTTCACATGATTGTATCCTTACTGGGTCGAATTGGATTTTTTATGATCCGGGTCTTAAAATGTGAATCAAAAGTGTGAATATTAAAATTCCATCTGTATATTAAGAAACTCGTGGTCAATTTCACAACTCGTGTTCATGATATAGGTTGATTGCATAAACATCGGATGATTGTGTCCTTACTGGGTCGAATTGGGGGTTTTATGATCCGGGTCTAAAAACGTGGATCACAATTGTAAATATTAAAATTCCATCTATATATTAAGTAACTCGTGATTAATTTCATAACTCGTGTTCACGATATAGGCTGATGGCATAACCTTCGGATGATTATGTCCTTACTGGGTCGAATTAGGGTTTTATGATCCGGGTTTAATAATGTGAATCACAAGTGTGAATATTAAAAATCCATCTATATATTAAGTAAATCATTGTCAATTTTACAACTCGTATGCATGATATAGGCTAATTGCATTTCAGAAGATTGTATCCTTACTGGGTCGAATTGGGGTTTTTATGATACGGGTCTAAAAAATGTGAATCACAAGTATGAATATTAAAATTCCATCAATATATTAAGTAAATCATTGTCAATTTTACAACTCGTGTTCATGATATAGGCTAATTGCATTTCAGAAGATTGTATCTTTACTAGGTCGAATTGGGATTTTATGATCCGGGTCTAAAAAATGTGAATCACAACGGGGGTTGAATCACAACGGTTATATTTTCTCACATTTACGGATTTGTCATTTTACCATGAAGACACAACGGGGGTTTGGAACACTGGCGGTGGGAACATATCAGGGCCGAGCACCCAACCTATCGTTGAACGAAGACGAAGATGAAAACCGGTACATCGTGTCTATGGGTGGGGGGGTTTTCATTTTATGAATTTAATTCAAAATACGGATGGATTAATAAATAAAAAAAAAGTAACTAATATTATTTTGATATTAAAAAAGGGAAAGTTCCTGAAATATGACTAAAACAGTTTCAAAATTCCAAAATAGGACTGTCATGTTTTTTATTCCCAAAATAGGACTAATTATTACCATGTTTAGAAAATACTGCCATGTTTGAAGTCTGGTACTGCCAAAACATGGCAGTAATTAGTCCTATTTTGGGAATAAAAACACGACAGCCCTATTTTGGAATATTCAAACTGTTTTAGTCATATTTTGAGTAATACTACATATAAATAATAAACTTAACTATACTTCAAATAAATAATAAAACAATAAAGTTAACCTTAAAATACAAATAAGTAAACTTAAGCTTACAAATAAATTATAAACATAACGGTGCAATACAAATAAACAAATGATTAAACTCAAAAAACAAAAGTGGTCTGATAGAGGAATTCCGACTAGGTGGGTGTGAGGAATTAATAAAATATAAAAATAAAATAACGCTGTCGGATTAAGGAATTCCGACTGGGTGGATCATATCAATAGTACTCTCGCAAAATCCTTCTCCTAGTCGGAAGAGCGAATTCCGACTCCCGCAATTTGAGAAAACCTAGTTTTATCCCCGCAAATTGGCATCCCATGTTAACCTTTCCCGTATTTTGGGAATTCACCCCACAGACTTCACCAAGTCACAGTCATGCAAATCGGATCTCAACGTTTCAAACAAGCAAACAAAGCAAGAATAGAAAAGTAAAGACACACGATATGATGACGCAGTTCGGAAGAGAACTTCCTAATCTGCGGGATTTCAAGAGGGGAAACCCGGTCCCAGGCAGATCCACTAGCTCAGAATAGGGTTTACAATCAACATGGTTGCAAAGTAATTAGACACAGACCAGAATCAACATGCAATATACAAACATACAGCTCATAACGATAAACTACTAGAGAAAGTTCAGAGTTAACCAAAAAACGATTCCAGTCAGGAATCGAAGAGCAGAAGAAGGCTTCCGGTAGAACCAGCAGGCTACTTCGTTGAACAGGTTTCCTCCTTCCTCGCAATCGACATGAGTTGATGGAGTTCTATCGCATGGGATAACAGATCCAAGGATCAGACTCTCTCTCTCTCTCTGGATTCTCTCTCTAGGGTTTGAGTTTATGCAGCGGAACAGTGCAGATGCAGAAGACGAAGGTTATATAAATAACCTTTCATCCGGGCAGAAAATATAACCAAGAGGTCGGACCCAAAATAGGCCCAACAGCAATCAGTTAGCAGATCAAGCCCAATGCACCAACCAACCAACCAACCCACTAAAGAGATAACCCAAAGATAAAGAAAAAATTAAAACAAGCCTAATTACTTTGCCATCCTATCTTAATTATAACAAAATAACATATGAGAGAATTAGGATTAAATAATTCAACAATTTTCCCTCCTAAGACTCATTCTCATTCAAAGAACTCCAACATGAGAATCATCATCGCTAGTTTCACATGATCTGAGAGACATAAATTTCCCCATTCATCATTAACCCATCTTTGAACCTTTTATCAAGGTACCTCAAAGATTTTAAAGAAGCTCCTCCAAAAAAAGAAATTTATCAGTAGGGACAATTTTTGTTCCAAAATCAGCAGGATTTACATCCACAGAAATCTTTTCAATATTAGTATTACCATTGGCAATTTCATCCCTAATGTAATGAAACCTTACATCTATATGTTTGGTTTTCTCATGATACATAGGATCTTTGCAAAGGTAAATAGCACTTTGGCTGTCAGAAAAAATAATAGGGACAAGACTGTTTCCTAGAACCTCCCCCAAAATACCTTTAAGCCATTTGGCTTCTTTAATGGCTTCAGTGGCAG
This sequence comes from Cuscuta europaea, assembly GCA_945859875.1. Classification (NCBI taxonomy): domain Eukaryota; kingdom Viridiplantae; phylum Streptophyta; class Magnoliopsida; order Solanales; family Convolvulaceae; genus Cuscuta; species Cuscuta europaea. The sequence goes on along the minus strand of CAMAPE010000011.1, from coordinate 7,146,250 downwards.
CAACATATTCAACCTCAGTAGAGGACAGAGCCACAACAGATTGCAATTGGGATTTCCAAGAAATACAGTTTCCAGCCCAGGTAAAGAACCAGGAAGTGGTAGACTTTCTAGTGTCTTTACATCCAGCATAATCAGAATCAACAAATCCTTTCAGGTCTAAAGAAGAATTGAAACTATACTTAAGACCTAGGTTTTTGGTTCCAGATAGATACCTAAGAGTATACTTCATAGCAGTCCAATGTCTTTCCCTGGGGTCAGACATAAATCTACTAAGGACACTCACAGCAAAAGCAAGGTATGGTCTGGTACAAAGCATAGCATACATCAAAGAGCCAGAAGCTACATCATAAGGGATTTTATCCATTTTCTTAGATTCCTCCAAAGAAATAGGATAAGAATCCCTCTGAAGATCCAAATGCTCTCCTAAGGGTATAGAAGTGCATTTAGAACCAAGCATGTTAAACCTATCCAAAATTTTATTCAAATAACTGCTTTGTGATAAGAACATGCACTTTTCAGGTCTATTTCTGCTAATGTCAATTCCTAAGATTCTTTTAGCAGGTCCTATATCTTTCATGTCAAAATGAGTTTTTAGATCATCTTTCACACTAACAACCATCATTTTGCACAGACCAATTATAAGGATATCATCAACATATAGCAGAATGTAAACAACATTATCAGTACCAACATGCTTAAAATATAAGCAAGTATCATATTTACTTTTAAGAAAACCAAGTTTATTCATACAAGCATCAAATTTCAAGTTCCATTGTCTAGGAGACTGTTTTAAGACATAGATAGATTTTCTTAACAAGCAAACATGATCAGGATACTTTTTACTCTCATATCCAGGAGGTTGAGACATGTAAATAGTTTCATTTATATCTCCATGTAAGAAAGCAGCCTTAACATCCATTTGTTCTAATTCCCAGTCAAACACAGCAGTCATAGCAAGCAAAAGTCTCAAGGTTTTAAATTTGACAACAGGAGCAAAAATATCTTGGTAATCAATCCCTTTCTTTTGTTTAAAACCTTTAGCAACAAGCCTGGCTTTATACTTAGGGGGATCAGTGGGATCAAGACTATCTTTTATCCTATAAATCCATCTACAATCAATGACTTTAGCACCTATGGGTTTAGGGACCAAAGTCCAAGTTTGATTAACAAACATAGATTGTAATTCCTCTTGCATAGCTTTAACCATTTCATTTGATTTGGAACTCTTTATAGCTTGTTCAAAAGTTTCAGGCACATTATTTTTAACAATTTCAGAGGCTATAAAGATAAACTCAGCTAGATTAGAGATGTATTTCCTATTGGGAATAATATTTCTAGGTTCTCTATCTCTAACAAGCTGGTAATCAGACAAGTTTGGTTTTCATGTTCATTAGAGGTACTATCATTTAGAGCAGTTTCACCAACATTATCATTTTCATCAGATAAGACAGGTACATCATGCAAATTACTCAAATTATCAAGTGAGGGTGAGGTACTACCTTCCTGGATAGAGTCAGTATTAAACTGTGCAATACCTTCAGATGAATCATCTTGATCAGAATCTGATAAAGATTGATCATCAATACCTCCATGAAGTTCTCCAACATCAATGTCTTCTTCTGACAGACTCTCATTGCCCAGAGAATCAAAGAAGTTACCATCAGAATCATCTGTTTTAATACTAGAAGATGCATTAACAATTTTAAAGTGAAATTCATATTCATTAAATGTAACATCTCTAGAAATAATGCATTTATAAACTCCAGGTTGAATGACAAGGAGTTTATAACCTTTCACACCTTCTGGATAACCAATCATAACACACTTGATAGCCCTAGGTTCTAATTTACCTTGAGAGACATGAGCATATGATGTACACCCAAAAGGCCTTAAGTGAGTTATGTTTGGTTTCACACTAGACCACATCTCTTGGGGGGTTTTGAAACCCACCACAGAGTAATGTGATCTGTTGATCAAGTAAGTAGCTGTTACAATAGCTTCACCCCACATAGAATTTTTAAGACCAGATTCAATTAACATGCATCTAGCCTTTTCAAGAATAGTTCTGTTCATTCTCTCAGCAGTACCATTCTGCTGTGGGGTGCCAGGGACAGTTAAAAGCCTTTTAACCCCTTCAGATTTGGAAAAATCATTGAAAACATGGTTACAAAATTCAAGACCATTATCAGTTTTCAAACACTTCAGTTTAAACTTGGATTGAGACTCAACAAGCTTTTTCCAGATTTTAAAACTGTCAAAAGTTTCATCTTTGGTTTTCAATAAGTAAACCCACACTTTCCTAGAAAAATGATCAATAAGAGAGAAAATATTTTCTTCCTCCTAGAGTTCCAGTTTTAGAGGGCCCCCATAGGTCAGCATGGACCAATTCCAGGGGTTGTGAAGCAGTATAGGTAGATTTGCCAAAAGTGTGTCTGGTTTTCTTACCAAAAATACAGTTTTCACAAAAATCAATTTGGCTTGGTTTAAAGTCAATCATTCCATTCTTAAACAATTTGTTAAGTCCAACATTTCCAATGTGACCTAACCTTTTGTGCCAGACAGTTTGTTTTTGAATAGCAATGTTAGTATCAGGGGCAGCTATATTCAGCTCAGAGGAACCTTCAACAATGTAAAGACCTCCTTGCTTAACAGCTTTGATAAGATGATTTCCATTTCTGGAAACCATCTTAATGCCAACCTGAGTAACAATGCTACAACCTAACTCATCAAATATAGATTTAGACAACAAGTTTCTTCTCAAATAAGGAACCCATCTCACATTTTGAATGACCCTGACAACTCCATCAAACATCCTTAAAGGCACATTACCTATGCCCATAATATCCAAAGCAATATTGTCCCCCAACATCACCTTTCCCCCATTGTACAAGTGTAATGAGGAAAAGATAGCTTTGTTGGGGGTGGCATGCAAGGTACAACCAGAATCAAGGATCCACTCATTTTTCAAAGAAGAATCAGAACAGATAAGCAATTCATGTTGTATTATGTTGGCAGACTCAATATTAGAATTGGGATTAACAGTGGTTTTTGAATCACCCTGTTTATCTCTTTTCTTTTTCCTACAGTCTCTAGCAAAATGTCCCTCTATCCCACAGTAGTGACACTTAAAACCTTTCTTTTCAGAATTTTCCTTATCATTTTGTTTCTTCTTTTTAGAGCCATTTTTCTTACCCTTTGATTTACCCTTAACAACTAAGGCTTCAGATTTGATTTCAGCCTTTTCATTATTCAAGGGATCATTCTTAGACTTGAAAACTTTTAGGGTTTCATTCTTTTCTAAAACAGAATCAATGATCTTACCAGGGGTAAGATCTTCATTAGAGTATTGAATGACATCCTTGAAGTTATCAAATTGAGAAGGCAAAGAGTTAAGAAGAATGACAGCTTGATGAGTATCTTTTATCTTTTCATCCACTTTCTCAATTTCTTGTGTTAATTTCAGAAAATTATCCAAATTGTCAGAAAGAGACAAAGAAACATTCATCTTAAAAGTGAACAACCTACATAACAGAGAGATTTTTCTAGACAAAGATTTTTTCATGTAGGTTGATTCCAGAGTATTCCATAGAACTTTAGGATCAGTTATAGTTGAGAATTTTCTTGCAACATTATCAGATAAGTGAATTATCAATTCAGAGTAGGCAGCATTTTTCAGTTCAACAAGGCCAGACTCAGATATTCCAGTTATTTCAACATCAGAAACAACTTTAAAGCATTTTTGTTTCATTAACAAAGCCTTCATCTTAAGCTGCCACATAGGGAAATCACTAGTACCATCAAAGATGCGAATCTTGGTACTAGAGTCAGACATTTTTTCCCAATGCGGACTCAAGAAAACAGATATTAAATCAAGAGCAGAAAACAGATAGAGTCAACACACACAGCAGCAATCACAAGACAGAATATTCTGAGCTAGGGTTCCCAGAAAACGAACAACAAAGGAATGATCAAGAACTAGGGTTTCAAGAAACCAAGAATTAAAACCAGAGGTTAAATTTCAGATTTCAAGAAATCACACAAGGCTCTGATACCAAATTTGTTCACAGACTTCACCAAGTCACAATCATGCAAATCGGATCTCAACGTTTCAAACAAGCAAACAAAGCAAGAACAGAAAAGTAAAGACACGCGATATGATGACGCAGTTCGGAAGAGAACTTCCTAATCTGCGGGGTTTCAAGTGGGGAAACCCGGTCCCAGGCAGATCCACTAGCTCAGAATAGGGTTTACAATCAACATGGTTGCAAAGTAATTAGACACAGACCAGAATCAACATGCAATATACAAACATACAGCTCATAACGATAAACTACTAGAGAAAGTTCAGAGTTAACCAAAAAACGATTCCAGTCAGGAATCGAAGAGCAGAAGAAGGCTTCCGGTAGAACCAGCAGGCTACTTCGTTGAACAGGTTTCCTCCTTCCTCGCAATCGACATGAGTTGATGGAGTTCTATCGCATGGGATAACAGATCCAAGGATCAGACTCTCTCTCTCTCTCTGGATTCTCTCTCTAGGGTTTGAGTTTATGCAGCGGAACAGTGCAGATGCAGAAGACGAAGGTTATATAAATAACCTTTCATCCGGGCAGAAAATATAACCAAGAGGCCGGACCCAAAATAGGCCCAACAGCAATCAGTTAGCAGATCAAGCCCAATGCACCAACCAACCAACCAACCCACTAAAGAGATAACCCAAAGATAAAGAAAAAATTAAAACAAGCCTAATTACTTTGCCATCCTATCTTAATTATAACAAAATAACATATGAGAGAATTAGGATTAAATAATTCAACAGAAACAAATAATAATGAAAAGTAATTGAGATCGATCCTCAGGTTGAGTACTGATTTATCTGTGTTTATTTTATTTAGTTGAGTACTTTTCACCTTGGTTCTAGGTATCTCCTTATTTATTTTTAAAAAAATAGAATCCGTTGAACAAACAAACTAAAGATGCATGTTGTTTGAATTGGGTAATGATAATACTCCGTATAATTCTAGCTCATGAGTTTGGCTTATTCATTCTGTCTTTATCTATATGGATAATGTTGGTATCACCTATTATTTGCAGTGACAAAGCTTTGTAAGTTTTTAGTAATGTAACTACAATTTAAATTTTGAGAATTTCAATGTTAAGGGCCTCAATTTAAATTCTCTCATATGTATTGTTTTAATTTTCTTTTGCTTTGAATATTTGTTGTATGAATTTATGCTCTTTTATATTCACTTATCATACTCTATTTTTAAAATGAAGTAAATTGTAATAAAAAAAATCTATTTTTATATTTAATTAGATCGTGAATAAAAGTATATATTGACCAACCGCTTTTCCCGTGTGTATGCACGGGTACTGTGCTAGTTACCAATAAAAGCATTGTACCAACACACTATCAAAACTTCACCAAATCAGTTATAATTTTTCCAAACATCTGCAACTATAGATGGGGGAGGATGTTACTTCCTCTAGTGTAGTAGTGTCTGTTTTCAAAACATGGCCGTTTTTGGGGTTAATTAGATTCTCCGGAACAAGGTCTCCACATTTATGGGGCCCCAAATTTTAAAAAATTATTAGTATTAACTAATAATATATTAATAATAATCAGTAAAATACAATTAGTAAGGAAGAAAAATATAGATCCATCATTTTTTCATTGGTCCTTTAGTTCTCATTTACTCAAATTGCTTGAATAATGAGGTGTGTTACTTTAAAATATCATGTTTTTTTAAAGTGGTATAACTTTTTTATTTGTACTCGAATTTTTATAAAAAAATATATCAAAATTTATAACTTTTTATTATCTTTCATATGACACCAATATTGAATAAATAAAATTAATAAATAATTTGACACTTTAAAAAAATCTACTTTTTTAAAGTGCTACACCACCATTGATATCATATACGAGTAGAAGATAAGACTTAAGAATTTTGATATACTTTTTTATAATAATCGGGTTACAATAAAAAAGATATAGCGCTTTAAAAAATAGATATGTTTAAAGTGTTGAATTATTATTTTTTATTCTTATATATTCACCATGAAATATCTCAGCATTATTTTGGGAAATAATGCTGAGAATGAAATACTGCTTGAAAAACATTAACTCTCTTTTTTCCACGAATCTCTACACGGAATAAATACTTTATCCACAATGAACGGATTTATATGGAGGCCCATCACGGACTTCTCAAATTTTCTATTAAGAAAAATGGGTTTATTTGTTTCATATTAAATTAATAAAGTAATACAGAATAGTGTAAGATTGATTTATTTTTACAAATTTCACCACATTTAATATGAACAATCTTAGTGAGATGGATCGAAAAAGAAAGATGAGACAACCTTAAGAATATGAGATGTAATGGAGACCATTTTTAAATAACTTATCTTAACTCGGACAAATAAATAATACTCCGTAGGGTCGGTCGGAGAAATAAAAAACCGAATCGAAAAAACCCGAACCGCAACTAAAACAACCGAACCGCAAGAAAATCGAAACAGAACTCAAAAAACCGAACCAAACCGTAGTTGCTTGGCAGGGCCGTCTTTTAGGAGGTGCAATAGGTGCTTGGCACCGGGGCCCACTCATGTATGGGACCTCCAAAAATTTAGAATGTAATATTAGTTATAAGTTTATTTTTATAGATGTTATGTATTATTCAAGATTCTAAAAGGTATATAATTTTTCAGATTCTCTAATGTGTGCACTTTAAACATCATAAAACTTATATTTCATTGAACTGTCTAGTCTACATGTATTTCATTGTTCAAATTTGTAATTTTGTTGTTTTAGGGGCTTCAATTTTTCATATGGAACCGGGGCCTCCAAATTCATTAGACGGCTTTGTTGCTTGGTTTCGGTTTTGGTATTTGATAGACTATAAGTCTAGAGAGAAGTGAGAGCTAGAGAGAGAAGTAGTATAATTGCTCTGTATTAATGAATTTGTTAATCCCTACAATTATCTCCAGAGGAAGTATTTATAGGAAAAATGCGGGCTGGGCTTCCAAGCCTTGGGCTTGGGAGACCCATTTACAACTGGACCGCTATTGGACCGAATACAAAGTAAATGGTAGAGTATACAAATGATTAAGTGCAAAATCCTGTTTTGGGAGTTCTTTATGGCCGACGAGGGTCTGGCCGATGAGTGCATGGCCGATGAAGACCCGACCGACGAGGTCACCCGGTTCTTCTGGCTTCCGGATCATATTCTGGGTTGACTTCGTTTCGGCCGATGAGGGTCATCTGGCCGATGAGGATCCCACTAGGTGACAGTTGTGCCTTCTGTTCTCTTGAGTATGTGGGTCCTGAGGTCTAGACCCATATACTCCATCAGTATTCACATCTCAAAACCGAACCGAACCGAATAAACCGAACTTTTTAAAACTGGATATTTTATTTATTAGTCATCAAGTATACTATTTTGTTTAGTTCTTAATTCTTTATTGTATAAAATCTTAAACTAGATTTATTATGATTTGAAAGATTTTGAAATTTAATTGAGTGAAACATTTGTACATACACTTAAGTCCATTGCTATAATACTAATATGTTGATTTTTTAAATCGTAATTTACATTTTGCTTGTTGTTGCATGACAATGATATTTTCTTGATATATTATATGTGATGTGTTGGAAAAATGTGTTAAAAATTGCATTAAATGGTCATTTTGGGGCAATTATTTGAGTGGGTCCACTTCCGATTTGGGTCGGGTCAAAGTGGTTTGGGATTGTCCTTGTTAAGGGCTACAATTCAATATGTGGTACACTCAAAACGGATACCGGGTGAATGAGAAATTGATTCTCGAAGTTCACTCGTTGAAATGGAAAAACTGGGAAAATGGTGAGTTTCTAGTGTGTTTTATCCCACACCGAAAAACTCAAGGGATTTTCACCCCCTTATAAAGGGAAGCCTCTTTTAAGAAGTTAAGATTCCTAAAGGGAAAGGCTCTCTCTTACGCGCAGGGGGGGGTGCCGATCAAATCCCGAAACGGAGAAGAAAAACCGCGACTCGTGTGCGCGGGCGACCTGCGGACACGAATGTCGTCCGAAAACCTATCATCGAGTTCTGTCCGGAACAGAAACCCTTGAGGTCTTCTGTTCGCAACAGAGACGCTCGAGGTCTTAAATGGACAATCTTGACCGAAGATGCGCCGGTAGCAACCGGGGGTGAGGTGGATGCGCAATCTTTCAACGCGGTTGAAGCTTGGAAGCATTCTGACTTCCTTTGCCGAAACTACGTGTTGAACGGGCTGCATGATGCTTTGTACGACGTTTATAGCAAATTAGCTACGGCTAAGGAGCTATGGAATGCTTTGGACCACAAATATAAAAGCGAGGATGCCGGCGCAAAGAAATTTGTTGTTGGTCGATTCCTTGACTTTAAAATGGTGGATTCGAAGACGGTCTTGAGTCAAGTTGAGGAGATGCAAATGATCTTCAACGAAATTCGAGATGAAGGAATGACAGTTACTGAGTCATTCCAAGTGGCGTCAATTATTCATTTATTGCCGCCGGCTTGGAAGGATTTCAAGAACTACCTTAAACATAAGCGAAAGGAAATGAACTTGGAGCAATTGATCCTCCGTCTGCGGATTGAAGAGGATAACCGGAAGAACGATGGGAAACTCCCAATTGTTCATGGCGCCAAGGCCAACGTGGTGGAGCATGCAAAAGGCTCCAAAAATAAAAATAATGGGAAGAGCAAGCTCGGTCCCAAGGGAGGCGTTTCCAAGACGAAGTTCAATGGAAAATGCTTCAATTGCAATAAAAACGGACACAAGTCCGCGGATTGCAAGGCACCCAACAAGAAGAGGGACTCTCAAGTCAACTTGGTGCAAGGTGGGCAAAAGGATGAAGACATCATCCTAGCAACTGTGGTTACGGAAGTCAACCTCGTTGGATCCAATTCCAAGGAGTGGTTTGTGGACACCGGTGCAACCCGGCACATTTGCTCGAACCGGGAGTTATTCACAACTTTTGAGCCATCAAATGGTGAGAAAGTGTGGATGGGTAACTCGGCTCATTCCGCGGTTGAAGGCGTGGGCAAGGTGGTCCTGAAGATGACTTCGGGCAAAGAGCTCACTCTCAACCAAGTGCTGTTTGTTCCGGAAATACGCAAAAACCTGATTTCCGGTTCGTTGTTGAACAAGCATGGCTTCCGCATGGTCTTTGAGTCGGACAAATTAGTTTTGTCTAAGTCGGGAATGTATGTGGGCAAGGGGTATGCATGTGTCGGGCTGTTTAAGCTCAATGTAATGACTATTATTATTAATAATAATAAAATCCCTTCTGCTTACTTGCTTGAGTCTTCCAATGTGTGGCATGGTAGACTAGGACATGTTAATTATAATTCTATACGTAGATTAATTAACATGGAGCACATTCCTAAATTCACAATTGATGTGAAGCACAAATGTGAAGTTTGTGTAGAGGCAAAACTAACGAAAACGTCTTTCAAATCGGTTGAAAGAAAAACGGAACCACATGAATTAATTCATAGTGACGTTTGTGATTTTAAATCAATACAAACACGTGGCGGTAATAAATATTTTATTACCTTTATCGATGATAGCACTCGCTATAGCTACGTTTATTTATTAAAAAATAAACACGAAGCAATCGATAAATTCATTCTTTATAAGAATGAAGTGGAAAACCAACTTAATCGACGGATTAAGACGGTTAGGAGTGATCGAGGTGGTGAGTATGAAGCACCAATTGGTGACTTTTGCGCTAGTGTGGGTATAGTAAACGAACGTATCGCACCCTATTCACCTCAATCAAACGGTGTTGCCGAACGAAAGAATCGCACATTGAAAGATATGATGAACGCGATGCTAGTAAGTTCGGGTTTGCCACAAAATATGTGGGGCGAAGCAATCTTGACAAGCAATTACCTTTTGAATAAGGTTCCCCGGAAAAAATATGATAAAACTCCGTACGAGTTGTGGAAAGGCAGAAGGCCTTCCTGTCAATATTTAAAAGTGTGGGGGTGTCTTGCAAAGGTGCTTGTACCAACACCTAAGAAAATAAAAATAGGTCCAAAAACAGTGGATTGTATTTTTATTGGGTATGCACAAAATAGTAGTGCTTATCGGTTTTTAGTGTACGATTCGAATAATCCGGATGTACATAAAAACACAATAATTGAATCAAGGAATGCTTCATTCTTTGAAGATGTATTTCCATGCAAGTCCAACGAAGGGCCTAGCACGTCAAAACGAACATTTGACGTAGCTATGGAAAATACTAGCGAGGGATCCGGAGAAGAACCCGAACCCAGACGTAGCAAACGTGCTAGAATTGAAAAATCCTTCGGACCGGATCTTCTCACCTACCTGGTAGAAGTTGACTCGGATATTCTAACATGTATGGTAGAAAATGAACCGGATTTTCTAACATGTTTGGTAGAAAATGAGCCACGGACTTATACGGAAGCCGTGACGTCTACTGAAGGTCCTATGTGGAAAGAAGCCATCAAAAGTGAGGTGGATTCTATCCTTAAAAAATCACACATGGGAATTGGTTGATCTTCCTCCGGGAAATAAACCTTTGGGATCCAAGTGGATTTTTTAACGGAAAATGAAACTTGACGGTTCCATCGATAAGTACAAGGCCAGACTTGTGATCAAGGGATACAAGCAACGTGAGGGCCATGATTACTTTGACACATATTCTCCTGTGACGAGAATAAATTCCATTAGGATGATACTAGCAATTGCCGCATTGCGGAAATTGGAAGTTCATCAAATGGACGTAAAAACCGTTTTTCTAAATGGCGATATAGACGAAGAAATCTATATGGAACAGCCCGAGGGCTTTCGTGTTCCAGGCCAAGAAAGGAAAGTGTGTAAATTAATTAAATCATTGTATGGATTGAAACAAGCCCCTAAACAGTGGCACGAAAAGTTCGATCATGCAATGTTAATTAATGGGTTTAAAATAAACGAAAGTGACAAATGCGTCTATGTGAAAAGCACGGTAGACGGCTATGTCATTTTATGTTTATACGTGGATGATATACTCATCGTGGGTAGCAATAATATAATGATTAATTCTACCAAAAGCATGTTAAATTCCAAATTTGACATGAAGGATATGGGGCTGGCCGATTTAATCCTTGGGATTAAAATAATTAGAGGACCTGACGGTCTTACGCTAAGCCAATCCCATTACGTTGATAAAATCCTTACAAAATTTAATAAGGATGATTATCAAGAGGCAAGGACTCCATTAGATAAAAACGTACAACTTACCAAAAATCGTGGAGAGTGTATTTCTCAAGTAGAATACACTAGGATTATTGGAAGCTTGATGTATCTAATGAGTTGTACCAGGCCTGATATTGCCTTTGTGGTTAGTAAGCTAAGTAGATATACTAGCAACCCCGGTGATGAACACTGGAAGGCAATAATAAGGGTTTTGAGGTATTTACGTAGAACCCAAAACCTTGGACTGCACTATGGAAGATATCCAGCTGTACTTGAAGGGTATATCGACGCTAGTTGGATATCCGACATAAAGGACTCTAAGTCCACAAGTGGATATGTTTTCACTTTGGGAGGTGCAGCCGTATCATGGAAATCCTCAAAACAAACGTTAATAGCTAGATCCACGATGGAGTCTGAGCTAATAGCCTTGGATAAGTGCACTGAAGAGGCTGAATGGCTACGCCATTTTCTCGAGGATATTCCAAGTTGGGAGAAGCCTGTCCCTCCAATATGCATACATTGCGATTGTCAAGCGGCAATTGGAAGGGCACAAAGCAATCTCTACAATGGTAAGTCTAGACACGTTCGTCGTAGACATAACACCATTAAACAACTCCTCACAACGGGTGTTATCACTGTTCACTACGTGAAGTCAAAGGATAACATAGCGGATCCGCTAACCAAGGCATTGGATAGAGAATTGTTGGAGAAGTTGTCACGAGGAATGGGACTAAAGCCCGTGAATTGAAAAGTTCTATAGTGGATACCCAACCTAGTTGGTCCTAGGTTCAAAAGGGACAACTAAATTATAGAGGGAAGGATGGTCACTATGGGGGTCCCGGACTCCTACCCACTCATCGTTAAAACAGTGACTCCCGCACGAGGTTAGCAAAAACGTTTGCTTTAATGATTCTAAAATGTTGATCTACATCGATAACATTGGAAGAGTATGCGGGATACTCGTGAAAGAATCACCTATGTGAGAGAGAAGAGGACCGCTTCAAAGGAGAACTGTAAAGGCTCAGTTCTTTAGAAACTCTTGCAGAACCAGGACGGTGACCCATGGTCAAAACGGGCACACCCATGAGAACGGAACAAAGTTGGAAGGTTCTTGTGTAAAGATAAGTCAATGTTTACACGACGGCAGTATAGTTCAAGGACATTGAGTCTACTAGACAGCCAGTAAATAAACGTGTCTTTACAACGGAAGGTTCAAAGGATAAAACCTACCTCTCCGTATGCAAGGATCATCCGGTGAACACAACGTGTCCTCCTATCTTCGTGTCTTTTAAGTCTCGAAAATCAATTTTCATTCATGTGGGGGATTGTTGAAAAAATGTGTTAAAATTGCATTAAATGGTCATTTTGGGGCAATTATTTGAGTGGGGTCCACTTCCGATTTGGGTCGGGTCAAAGTGGTTTCGGATTGTCCTTGTTAAGGGCTACAATTCGATATGTGGTACACTCAAAACGGATAACGGGTGAATGAGAAATTGATTCTCGAAGTTCACTCGTTGAAATGGATTTCTAGTGTGTTTTATCCCACACCGAAAAACTCAAGGGATTTTCACCCCGTTATAAAGGGAAGCCTCTCTTAAGGAGTTAAGATTCCTAAAGGGAAAGGCTCTCTCTTACGCGCAGGGGGGGTGCCGATCAAATCCCGAAACGGAGAAGAAAAACCGCGACTCGTGTGCGTGGGCGACCTGCGGACACGAATGTCGTCCGAAAACTTATCATTCAAAGATACGGTCTAATTTTTGTTTCTTCCCGTAACGTTTTATTTTTCCCAGTGACAGAAGGGGTGGAGTTCTGTCCGGAACAGAAACCCTCGAGGTCTTCTGTTCGCAACAGAGACCCTCGAGGCCTTCTGTTCGCAACAGAGACCCTCGAGGTCTTCTGTTCGCAACAGAGACCCTCAAGGCCTTCTGTTCGCAACACAAGGTCTTATGGTCCGTTACAACAATTAATGCCCAACGTTCTTCTCTTTTAATGTTGCGTTAAATGGACAGTTTATGGACGATTCAATGCCCAACGGACTGGTCATTGATGTCCAACGTTCAGGTCCATTAACACCCCATTTAACACACAACAAATCCTCCTATAAATAGCTGACAGGTGCTTTGCAACAAACACACGATTTGACACAACGTACAATACATTCCTCACGAATTTCTTGAACTAAAAAACACCTACAGCTACTCTGCAAATTCCTTCTGTGTTCATACTTGGTTCTCGTTCGCTGGAACTCTTGTTTGTGTGCTCAAACATTAGTTCGTAGTCATTGTATCCTGGAAAACGATTGTTGCAACGCTCCTAGCACCGTGGGAGGCAACAAATACGTTTTAAGGAAATCGTGCGTAGCACGAGCTTTGACTAATTCTGCTTCATCTCCTTTCTTGTTTTTCTCTAGTCATTTTATTTAATTAATTTATTTTAATTAATTTCCTTTATTTTCCGAAACACACCCAACAATAAAGTTATATTATATAAAGTTTTTATAGTATTATGCATCACGCACTATAATGTTGATTGGTTATTAAGCCAAAATTACAAAGTTGAATATGACTAAAAAAGGCATTTTCAACAACAAAATCAATGCGCCACAATGGCTACTAACATTTGAAGTTGTTAATATGAATGCTTTGGGATCAACGCATTTTAGCTCGCACTAACTTATGTCAAAATGATTTCTTTTAGTAAAATGTTTTGCTAGTAATTGACCTTGCGATGCGCGAATGATTTTGCCATTTTTTCATTCAAAGGTTTATATAAAATAATTGAAGGTAAATTATTTATAATGACTAAGTTATAAGGTGACTATAAATTTACACGAGTTGCATTTTTTAGACAAATTGTCTCTCTAAATAGGTAAAATAAGGGACTAAAATATGTGAAAGTGTGTTATGTCATTCTTGATTTATACTTGAATCTAAATTTGTGAAAAAAATGTTCAAATAGGTGCTTCTACTATTTCTAATATGCAAGTATGATCTGGTCTGGTTTGTTTAAATTTGGTTTGGTCTGAGATTGAAATAAGTATAAGTATAAACATCTCAAGTAATAATGTGACTATGCATTTATACGAATTGCATTTTTTACACAAATTGCCCAAATAAATTGGCAAATCATAGGGGTGTGCAAATATGTGAAAGTGTGTTATGGCATTATTAAACAATACTCAAATATGAATTTGTGAGAAAATGTTAGTTGAGTTCGTACATAAAAAGTAATGTTATCATTTAAGCACAATAACTTTCGAAACACATTCAATAGGTAATATTTATAGTAGTTCTTAATTCAAAAATAAGTGCAACTCTAGTGCGATGCTCGGTTGGTGAAATTTAAAGGGTGAAGTTTTACTCAAATTAGAAAGAAAAAAAAATAATTGAAAACCTATTATGCTCACCCGTGTGATGCACGGGATGAAAAATACCTAATTGAAAACCGCAAACCGACCTTAATTTGGTTTGAAATTTCTTGGCGCTCTAGGTAATTTCTTTTTAGATAGCCTGAACAGAAATTACCCGACAAAATCCGAAAATCGGTCGCACTTGTGATCTCTTAATCCATAACCCAACAACCTAATCAATATACCCGAGACAATTGCCTTAAATAATTGGAAACCCCCATTATTTTAAACATACTAAATATAAAAAATGGATTTGATTTGTTGATGATTTTGGAGACTAATATTTGTGTTATTTTGTGTGACTTGTATTTTCGAGCGATAAATATAAATAGACGACATGATGATTTCTCGCTCGACTTTAACCCAAGATATTGAAAACACGACCTGGACCTAATAAAATAGTCCTTGTTATTACTCAATCCTGCCTTTTTATTTGGAAGAAGCTCAATCCGGCCTTTTTATTTCAATAATACTAAAATGAATAAAAAAGACAAAAATGTGACATCTTTTAATTTTTCTCAAAAAAGTGACTAAAAGTCATTTATCTTTTAAATATTTGATTAATATGGTAGTCCATATTTTGCAGCCACTAGCCCCTCTGGCCCGCCGCCGCCGTCACTATCTCAGTGACTCCGGCCGTCACAGTGACTCTGTCGCCAAAGTGACTCCGGCCATCACAGTGACTCCGCCACCATAGTGACTCCGCCGGCCAGTGACTGCCATCGCCCCCGACCAGTGACTGTTGCCGCCACCGTCCAGCCATTGCTATCGCCCGATCAGTGACTGCTGCTCCCCGGGCAGTGACTTCCGCCCCTCGGCCAATAAACTGCCCAACACCACCGTCACCACCACTGTGGGTGCACCACCCCCAACCCCCACCCCGGCCTGTACAGCCCCATCCCCAACCATCGCAACCCCTCCCCCACCTTCCCAGCCTCCTCCCCAACTATCCCAGCCCCCTACGCCGCTGACCCAACCAAGCCATCACTACCCTGCTCCCCTGCGACTACCTTGTTCTCCTCCAGGCCTCTCCGGCCATTTAACACCACCATAGAATCTGGCGTGACCAGTCCTCTCCACCAGCCCTGCCCCAACCAACCCCGCCCCAACCTAGGTCACAGTACCCTTCCCAAGCCTGCTCAGAAAGGAAGCACCTTAGCCCCACCCAACAACGTCGCAACACAGCCTCACCCCATCCACGAATTCAGATCTGAAAATAAGAAGGAAATCCCCCAAATTTGATCTGGAATCACAGTGATTTGCGGTCTAGTAAGGAGAAGGAGAAGAATAAAGGAAGATCGACGAGGCACATCCCTAGCTCGAGGTTCGTCGGTCTTCTTCAGAGAGGCGGACCTACGGAGATGCAGTAGAGGGACAGCGAGGTTTAGGCAGGCAGACCGGCCAAGAGAAGGCGTCATGGCCGTACGAAGAGAAGAGGCGCCTCGATCTTGTGCAGAAATGAAGGAAGCACGCCATGGCCAGTGGTTTATGGTGGCAGAGAGAAGTCTCATGATTGTGCGGGGACAAGGGCGGATTGGGCCTATGGCTAGGGAGGGCCTAGGCCCCATGCTCGATTTTTTATTTTTTTCAACTAGTATAGAGGTTTAAATATTAGGCCCAGTCTCAATTTTTAAAAAATCAGGCCCAATCCAAAAAGCAGTCTGCTTCTTTTCTTCCTTACTGCTTCGGTACTTGGGCGGAACTAGGGTCCATGGATTGCCGCAAAAGTGCAAAACCCCAAAGGCAAAAAACGGCGACTTCGGCCATCTTCAGACTTCAGTCGCTGCCGGACGGCCACTGGACGGCGCACGGTGGCTCAGGCGACAGCTCATCACTCGGAGTCTCGGATGGTCAGTCTGCTTCGGCGAGTTTGGCTAAACCCCAAAGGCTGAGGTGCTGCCTAAGGGCTAAATCCTCAGTGCTTAAGGTATTTCTTTTTTATCTTTTAATTTTATTGTGTTTTTAATTCAAGTTAAAGACTAAATTACAGTTTTGCTTGTTGTGAATTTGATTATTATTTGTAAACTTGTAAATTGTAATCATCATTTATAGTATGAATTTTCTTGTGACTTGTTCTTATTAATTTAATTATTAAGTTAATTAATATTCGTGTAGTAATTAGTCATCCCGTTATTTTCAATAAAGGTAATGAAGAGATACTATAACCCTGTTGAAGAAAAAGCAAATGGAAGTAGCTTTTTCAGCAACCGCTAGTGTTGAAAGAGTATTTTTAGCAATGAATATCGTGAAAGATAGGTTGAGCAACCAGATGAGTGATGACTGACTGAATGATAGACTTATTGTTTATGAAGAAAAAGACATCTTCTTGTAAATTGACAATGATGTCATTATCAAACGATATCAATCGATGAAACCCCGTAGAGAACAGTTGTAAATAATGGTATTTTTGCATTTGACTTTAATGTAAACTCTTGTTCTTATAAATTTTATTTTTGTCTTTAATTTTGTTGCTATAATAAATGTTTTTTTTAATATTTATTTTGAATTAAATTTTGGTCTCACCTAAATCATCAAGCTCACTAGGTGTGGAGATGCATCTTTGAGGAGAGAGATGTGTAGAGAGGAGCGTGAGACACATTTTTGAAATTTGAAAATGTCATAGATGGGCCATTATTTCTATTCTAATTCCTAAAAGTTCAAAGTGGAAATATTGCAAAAACAATATTTCCGTTTGGCCCTTGCAAAAAGGTGCATGGAGAAAACACAATTTCATACGCGCCAGGTAGGGGTCGAACCTACGACCTTCTGCTTAGGAAACAGACGCTCTATCCACTGAGCTACAGGCGCTTCGCTGCTGATGTGCCATGTGAAATTCTACATAATCACAAATTCAATAATGATTTCTTACTTTAAACGTAAGAGGATACTGTGTCTGTCCGCCTCATTTTCAAATTCTCCGACTGACCGAGTCAGTAATGGACGCAACGATCGAGAAATTCAGCAAAACCGCCGCCGCTTTCTGCAACCACCTACAGACGAGCTGCGACGCCCTCACCCAGTCTGTCAGTCGCCGCCCCATCCCTCTAGGTATGACTTCTTCCCAATAAATTTACCTTTTTTCTATTTTAGAAAATGATTGCCCGCATATATGCATTAGACTCTGCATCGACGACGTTCGTCCAATGCCTGAGCTGGAGAGTGTCGTCGGCCAGCAGAAATCTTAACTTGTTGGAATCTATGTCCTTGGGAACGGTGTCGTTTGAAGAGCTGCTTGGCCACTGCAATGAAGTCTACAAGGAGAACCAAAATCAACTACTGTCTCTCCAGGACCATCTCCCCTCCCTGGGTTACACCTCCTCTTGTAAGTAGTGCATACAACGCAAATATATTGCTTTGATTTTTATGAATTCTGAATATTAATGATATGTTTCTCAAATCTGCTCCTATTTGGGGTGCATTAGTTGATATTGACGATGAAGAAGAAGAAGAGGAAAACGAAGGACTATTAGATGGCTTCAGCAGTATTCGCTTCACAAAGAAAATTGAAGACGACCCTTTGTATCTTTTCCATTCCTCTAGAAAGTTTATGCTCTAATGGGTTATCTACCTTGCTTAATGAACTTTGAAGTTCCTTGGCTTTCCCTTAAGGCTTCATTTGGATAGAGTTAATTTAAGTAAAATTTGTGAACTTAAGTAAGCTTGGGTTTATTAAAAATTGGGTGAATTTGGATGTACCACACATATATAAATGTTGTGTTAAGACTCGGGGTTCCATCCTTAAAGGTCAACATGATAGGAGGAGTAACTCACGGCTTAATATAGCATTTCATTAACTCAAACATTTCTAGTGTGGGATTTAACACCCCTCCTCACGAACAGACTCTTCGTCTGAATCGTGCCGGCATTCATTTTTTTTCGTCAATTCGTCATTGTCATTTTTTATAATCGTGTCGATCATTTTTCATGAGGGGGCCCACACCATGTATCGATTTGGCTCTGATACCATGTTAAGACTCGGCATTCCATCCTATAAGGTCAACCTGATAGGAGGAGTAACCCATGACTTAATATAGCACTTCGTTAACTCAAACATTTCTAGTGTGAGATTTAACATGTTGTTTAGCTAATTATTTGGTAAAGTTAAGTGAATGCAGTGAAGGATTTTGAAATATAGAAGTTATGCTAAGTGAACATATTAAAATTACTTGGAAGTAAACATATTAAGATGGGTGTTCTTCAATACTGGGTTATGTGGAGTTTTTGGGTGTTATTTGAGATAAAACCAGATATTGTGAAAATTTTGGTTGTTATTTAAATTGAAAACAAACAAGGTGAACCCAGAATTAAACTTAAAAGAACCTATGCTGAACCTGAAAACTCACCCCATGGATTTTGGAGGTTTATTTTCGTGTCCTTGAAAGGAGACCAACAAGTGATCTTGACAATTGAAATTTAATTTCTTGCTGTCTTGTTTATGATCTTATCTTGTCTTGAAAGATTTATTCAGCTATGATGTATTAGTACATTTCTGGTGAGTGGTCCTTGACCTTGTCAGACTAGACGATACACTGAGCTTACAAAATCTTGGATTTTCAGATGCATGTGTAGCTGCTCTTGCACCTGGAGGTTAGTAGATTAAACTTTCATCAGATGTTTACTATACAAAAGCGATTTTTATCTTTTAGGTATTTGTTTGGACCTCCTGTGAATCATAATCTGCAGCTAATGATGAGGAATCTGTTCAATCATTGAAAAAGATGTTGGATTTTTGCGGATGTCTAAACCTAGTTGCTTTCTGTTAAGATGTTCTCTTTGTGATAGAATATACATTGATGTGCAAATGCTTTAACTTAGATGATATGGACCATGCATCGATTACATTTGAAGACCCTACTTCCTTGATAAGTGTGTCACTAGATGATTATGAGATCCTTCCTAAGCATATGAAGAGTTTATCATCATGGGAGGTAAATGCTTACATTGTATTATGTTTTTTATTATTCATTAGTTGAAGCAGTTAACCAATGGTCTTATTTATTAGTAATCCTATGGAAGAAGTGGGTTATGTCATTTATTATGTCTTATAATTACAAATTCTTCCCTAGGACGGTTGTAATCAAGAGAAAATGCTTAATGGCTAATGCCTTCTTACAGGACCTGGTTGTCGCTGTTGAGAAGATGAATGCATGTCTTAGAAGAAAAAACACTAAACCAAGTGTCATTCAAATGGATGAAGTTGAATCTTTAGGATTGGGTATGAATTTAATATTCATTTCTATTGTTCGTTCCACTTTTCATTGAGTTTTAACGTATATGATCCTACAAGTTCTAAAGTAATTCTGATCGTAAAATGGGTCAATGTGGACATTTCATGGACTATATATAATATTTTGTTGGGAAATTTCCTGAAATATTTGTAAAAAAATGTAAAATTCCAAAGTAAGAGTACTATGAAGTACGTTTTTTCCCTTAACTTACTATAATCTTTTACTGCCATATTTTGGCATTGCCATGCTTTAAATATGGCATTATACTGTAATAATTGGCATTTGGCAGTGTTTTCCAAGACTATCAGTGATTACACTTATTTAGAAAATAAAAAACATAGTGATACTGTTTTGGAGTTCCAAAACGTTTTTACTCCTATTTAGATAAATTTCTTTATTTTTGTTACTTCCATAGGAAGAAAAACTCCAAATTTTGAAGATAAAATGTTTCATTTTTATGGTTTTATCATTGCAGGGCCTAAAGCCAGATCTTACCTGCTGCTACTCATTAAAATGAATAGGCTGGTTGTTGAAACTGCTAGAGGTTCGGTTTCATATAGAATTTTGTAGCCATTATGTAATCTAAACGTAATGGATTAGTTATTTTTCTTATATGTCCTTCATACCTATCCTAAATCTAGTGCAACTGGAATCGATTAGGCCTTTGGAGACTCCATGGTATTTTTTCCTTCTGTACTAATAGGTATATGTGTTTATTGAAGCCGAAGCACTTGAATTTATATAAATATTGGTGGATTTAAAAAAAAGTAAATATTAGTGGATTTTTTGTATAAATATCTGAAACTTCTTGGTAGGAAAAATTCTTAACATTGTTTTGAAAAGGTAATGAGATTCGTCAAGTACTTCTATTTTACTGATTTTTTTACTTGACATATTCTAAAATGATTGAGATTCTGGAGATTTTTTTACCCCATGTCAGTATTTGAGATCCTATTATGCAATATTTCGGATGTAAACTTGGAAAATGAGAGAACATTTTTATCATTCACACTTAAATAAGCGTGACCCCATTTTGAATAGTCTGAGGGAATGATCTGGCAAAGTAAAAAGTCGGTTATTCATGAGGAAATGCAAAAAGATGAAGAAGCGCTGCATGGCAAAGTAAACAGTGTTTACTGCCTGTTACATTCCAAAAGAAAAGATAAAAAACACATCTCTATCCTTCTCATGCTTCCCATCCCCTAAGAAGCGTAGCCCGGGCGACTCGGCTAACTCCTAGTGTAAACGCACCCATACGGAGATCACAGTTGTGAGTTCTGCACATATCCTTCACACCTGTCAATCCTCTGGTCATATACTTGTGAAGCTCTGCATTCACTTTCTCCTCATCCCACATAAACCCTTGAATGTTCTACACAAACGGTTATACAGAATCAAGAACTCAGGACATGCAATCTATTAGTAAATGTAAGTTTAGTTGTGAAACTAATTAATCACCTGAACCCACTCAAAATAGCTCACAGTAACTCCACCTGAATTCGCATAAATGTCTGGCAAAATGACAACCCCTTTATTTGCTAAAATCTGCAGAATACCAAAGACTCAGGTAATATATAGGGCCTAGCACCTAGCTGGAGATACATTCTCTGGTTTATAATCAGGGTATCTGGGTCAATTTGGATGGATGGGCTAGGAAGGGGACATCATTATTTTATAATTGAGTTTATATAAAGATATCAATCGAGTCTTCTAAAGTTTCTGCTCTAAAATCATTCATCCAAAAGACTATAAGTGGAATAAATTATCAGAACAGAACCTGGGGGGCTGGTTTTAACTGAAAACCGAACAGGAACTGCCGAACCGGTACTGGTGAATGATTATTTTATGGTCGGTTTCTCCTAAATAGGTCTGGACCGTTTCGTTAAGGTTAAAAAATCGGGCAGGAAACAGATAAGAATCAGATCCGGAACAGCTGGTTCTACCACCCTGGAATT
The DNA here is from genome assembly GCA_945859875.1 of Cuscuta europaea. NCBI lineage: Eukaryota > Viridiplantae > Streptophyta > Magnoliopsida > Solanales > Convolvulaceae > Cuscuta > Cuscuta europaea. The sequence continues at coordinate 7,124,426 of CAMAPE010000011.1, read as the reverse complement.
AGGCAGTCCAGGACAGAATCCAGAACTGACCCCCTATTGCCTTGCTCCTAGGTGGGGATCTCTAAACCAATGTTGATAACCCCTTAATCCTTTACTAACCTCATCTGCTTCTGGATCAGTCGGATGGTTAGCAGCCTCAATAATAAATTTGGCTCTGATGTCTTTTGCATTCTCCCTTCATTCAGATCAGAGTTAAAAAAACATTGGAACATAAGAGAATTGCTTGAAAATTCTGGTCAACCCACGATATGCACATGTCTTGACTTGTGAGAATAACCAACCTGTTAATGACACCTCCAAGAGCAGCTGGAATTAGAACGTCGCAGTCTTCAACCAGTATAGAGTTTGGATCCACTGCATCCCCACCATGAAACCCTTTCACACCATGGTTCTCTTTCACATGGTTCATCAAAGCAGTAATGTCTAACCCTTTCTCATTCTTTATAGCTCCAGTGACATCACTGACCGCTACAACCTTCCCGCCTTCCTCACTTATGAGCTGAGCAGCCCACGAACCAACATTTCCAAATCCCTGCGTGATGAAAAACAGAACTCCATTACTGTCCGTTTGGAACTTAGGCATTACTAGGGGAAAGCATATACAAACATAAATAAAGAAATCTTAATGCAATTTTCGAATAGTACTATTAAAAGGAAACTAACAGAGGAAATTTGAATACATGGTCACTTTATTTATTGTGAAAATACTATGTGTATGGTCATTACACATAGTAGAGTGGAACATCACCATAAACATGATCAGTACAGCTATGAAAGTATCGTCATGGTTACTGAGTAGTAAATGTCGTATTTTTGTCTATCTCTCTTTTAGTCATATAGTTGTCATTATTTTAAACTGGAATATACACAAAACAAAAAATTAATCATATTTCATTTTCTTTTGTGGTATAATGCCAACCATAAAAGTAACTTTTTCAACATATTTTTTTAAAATATTCCGTGATCCAAACAGACCTTTAGTTTTTCAGAGATATCCTTGAAATTAGAGCACCATTACTGATTTATACCTGTATAACGAAGCGCTGCCCCGCAATGCACTTCCCATGCTCTTTAAGTAAAGCTTCTGTTGCAAACAGAACCCCCCTTCCTGTGGCTGCATCTCTGCCTAAAGATCCTCCAAGGTCCTGTTTTCAGCAAAACGCAAGGATAAAATGAATATGTCCCTTTAGTCAATTAGATTAACTTTTTAGGATAAGATCTCGTGTCTTAAGTCACTTACAACTGGTTTTCCGGTAACGGTAGCAGGTGAGTAGCCATGAAACTTTGAGTATTCGTCAAGAATCCAAGCCATCGTCTGGGGACCGGTTCCCATATCAGGGGCAGGTACGTCAATTTGGACTCCAATGAGGTCATGAATTTTCTGAGTAAAAACGCGAGTGAGCCTTTCGAGTTCAGAAACGCTCAGCTCCCCAGGGTTGCACCCTATCCCTCCTTTGGCTCCACCATATGGTATGTTTGCAACTGCTGTTTTCCATGTCATCAGTTGTGCTAATGCATTCACCTCGTCATGATCAACCTACAGTATTCACGACCCTTTTAATTGAGCAGAATATTCATTTCGTGTAAACTCCAAGATTCACGGATGTCATGCCATGCTACACAGACCTAACTAACATTTAAAATAAAATGGATTTTCAAAAAAAAACGTGACTGAAAAAATATGTACTCCGCACAATACAACAGATTCTACAAACACAATAAACATGCGTGTCATGAAGGTTTTGACAGAGCAACAGCTTATGAACTAACGTTTTCGTGCATGTTTGGGATGACTTATAAAGGCTTTTCTAAATGCTTGTACTTTTTTTCAAAAGTTTGTTGAGAAAGTGTTTTTAGCCTTATAAAAGCTAAAATTTGATGATTTCATACTAAAAATGTTATAGTTTCTGTTTATCAATAAAAGCAACATCAAGTTCTCTAAAAAGCACTTTTATACATGTCGCAAAATTCATCTCAAATGGGCTCTAGAAAACAAGCTAAGGTGCACACTATGTGCCCGGTTGCACGGCGACATTTTCGGATTACTCAAGCAGGAGAGATCATTGTGATGATCAAATTACCTCAGGATGGTATCTGATTCCACCTTTCATGGGGCCTCTAGCATTATCATGTTGAACTCGGAATCCGACGAAAGATACCAAGGAGCCATCATCTTTTGGTATTGTACACTCAACCTGATTTTTTTTTATGTTCAAAATCAAACAAATCAAGGAAAAAAGAAACATATATGGAGGGAGAGGGGGGGGGGGGGGGGGGGGAAGCAAAATAAACCTTGACTTCTCGAAATGGGATGAGCAAACTCTTCTCAAGTTTGGAGTCCAAGCCTAGGAGACGAGCTGCAAGTTTAAAGTTTCTATTGGTTGCTGCTAAAGCATTCATGATGATTCCTCAAAAACAATGCTAGAGCTCCGATATGATTCCTCAATTAATGGAGCAAATATGGAAGTAATGGGGCATATATTTATAGCAAAGCTCGTATATATATATTTATATATATAGGCTTTTGTATTAAATTTGTACACTCCTCGAAATTAGGAAGTAGTGTGTACAATATATCCCCTAATTAAAACACTTGTACATGATACTACGTATAATTTTTTCTCTAAAATAAATACATTCAATAGTTGGAACCCGTAACTCTTTTGGTAAGAAATCTTTAATCTTGCCATTTTCAAAAAGTATTAAGATTGACAGAGACTCAAATAGACCTTAGGCAAAAGTAAATTCAAATATATATATATATATATATATATATATATATATACACACACACACACACAGTGGAGGAGTTGGGGGGGGGGGGGGGGGGGAAGCGCCCCCGCTCCGACTAATTTTTTTTACTAGTATTACTTATAATATGTTTCTTGCCCCGGCTTCTTTTTTAATTTTAAAAACAATAAGTACAACTTAAGGTTATTTTAAGATGAAGTGTTAAAATAAATAAAAAAGTATTTTCAGAAAAAGTAAAAAAAAATGAAATATAGAATAAAAGGGGATTAATGAGTCAATGAGACAAATGAGCATCTAGTCTAAGGCTAAGTAAAAAAAAACGGGCATAAGTAAAAAAATGAAAAAAAAAACATTTCTAAAGCCCAAGCCACCTACACAATCCTAAAGCCTAAGCCCAAAAATGAAAAAAATAACAATTCAAAACGTAATCACTAAAGTCTAAAGCCATTAAGTGGGTTAAAAATTCAAAGCTTCATTAACAAAAGACCTAGGCAGTCGGCAGTCCCTTCCCACTCCGCCAAAAAAAATGAATCGAGCAGTTGAGAACGCAGGCAGGCAGCGAACGTGAGAACTGAGAAGCAGCATCGCCCGCTCCCTCTCCGGCTTTACTCCCCAACAGAAATCTACCTTCCTTCTCCAGTTAGTTCTCACTTCTCCCCATTTGTTCTCAGATTCTGCAATTTTCAAGTAAGTTTCTCATCTGCCAATTTATGCCCATATTAATTATTTGCTCTCATCCCTAACGAAAAGTCAGAAATTATTTGTGTGAATCCTCAAATCTCAGTTCTAGATGCAATTTAATGCTATTTGTATAAGGAACATTTTTAATTCATACTTATTTTTGTTATATTTAGGAGTATGAGTTTGGATAAATTTGTAATTAAGACTAAAAGGTCTTTGATTGGAGGTGTTAGTTCTTCAATTGTTCCTAATCAGTCTATCTCTAGTCTTGAAAATGCCACTGCGTCAAATGAAAATATTGCTAGAGATGAGAGGAATGAGAGGGACAAGAGAGCCCGAACAGAAAGTACACATGAATGGGATATTATTAGTGATCCATTTTTACGAAAACCAATTAATGAATATGCGCCGGGGATTAGGGATGATGTGATGAGAGCATATGTTGTTAAAGGTGCTTGTCAACCAGCATCTCATAAGTTTCCACGAACTGAATTTGGCAAGACATTCAGGAGCTTTCGAGGAGAGTGATTTAAAACTTGGGAATGGTTGGAATATAGTATTTCTAAAGATGCCGCTTTCTGTTTTTGGTGTTACCTTTTTCATGGGCATGAAGGAAAGAGATTTGGTGATGATGTGTTTGTGAGGACCGGATTCCGTAATTGGAAGAAAGCTCCTGAAAAATTTAGAGATCATGTTGGTATTGTAGAGAGTGTGCACAATGATGCTAGAACACAATTTTTTGCTTTCAAAAATCAAAAACAAAGTATTTCAAGAAGTCTCTCTTCAGGAACACAACTGTTGGACACGAACTTTAAAATTTTTAGTCTTTGGTTTGCCCCTCCTTGGACAAACCTCTGGCTCCGCCACTGTATATATATATATATATATATATATATATATATATATATATATATATATATATATATATATATATATATATATATATATATATATATATATATATATATATATTCAAATAAGACACCTACCAAAACTCCACATTTTTTATGGAGTATAACTTACTACGTATATAGTTGTACAGTCTCGCGGTATAAGTCATCCAGGCCGAATATAAAGAGCAAAGGAACATACAATACTACTATTCCGACTGAGAATGCATGAACTTTAAATTGGTTTTTTTTGCAATATTGGATTCATTAATTAGGAGTGCAATTCTTTAATAAAAATTAGCAACTTTGTGATACATGAAATTATGATTAGTTTTGTGTAAATAGTAACTTCAAAACTCTAAATTTATTCAAAGATCTTCTATCTCCTATATCAACCAAAACGACCTCTCGTGTCGCACTCTTCCCATGACTTAGCCATCGATCACGGTTAGAAGTTTTTCCCTGAAAACGTTTTCAAAAATTCCAGTAGATTGTGCAATTGACATTGTTGTTTTCAAGTGAAAAAATGATCTCAGAAAAAAAGGATGACACCCCATCTCTGAAGGCCCCAACCTCAATCGGACGATAAGTTGTCATTGTCATATTAAGGTGTCATATTTCATGGACTAAAAGACATTTAAAGTTTTGAATCATATAAATAAGGTGAATGAAACAATCTCCACAGGGGTCAATTTATAGGAATCTTGTTTAGGTCAAAAGGTTGGATACTCCACCAGGTAATGTATTGTCCGCACATTCCGATTACGTTTCCCACTGCATAATAGAATATCCTACAACTTCATGCAAAAGGAATTTGTTACAAAACAATGAAAATGGCTCAAAATAGGATTAAACACATAAGTACGTAAGTTTCCTAAATTACAATAAGATAAATATATTCTTTATTGCTACGTATAAGTGAATGAGTCCAATATTGAAAACAGAATTGAAACAATTACAAATTTTTAATCTTACATAGAAAATTCTCTCTTTTAATAAATCAACTTTTTCCGGTATAGGAACATACTTCGTATATAAGTTGGATTATTGCCAAGAAACTAAAAAAAATGGATAACGTAAGTAAAAAAGTAGAAAATTATACTCCGTATATGAGTATAACAGAAAAAGAATTACAAAAAAAACATTCGTTTTCTTTTACATAAAAAGCAAGGGGCGTGTTCCTTTAATATTACCGTACTAAAGTCAAATTTCAAAAGTGACTATTTAAATATACACTAGTGTAACACTCGGGCCATGCCCTGGTAAGGTTAATTTGATGTGCATGGTTCAGGTGACAAATATTTTGGCTTTGATCAATTTCTTTTACTCCCTGCGTCGCTTTATATTTAACGAAACACTATTTTTTATTCAACTGTGTTAAACTTTGATCGATTATATATTTATACACGGTAATAATGATAATATGGAAATGATACAAATATATTAGTTAAAAAAATGGATCAAAATTTATCATCTTTGACTGAAAAAGTCAAATATGACTAAATAAGGAGGGACGAATGTAGTATGAACTAACCACCACAATGGAATACGGGTGTGGAATCACCATCTTTTCAAGTATGATTTTTTTGTTATATTGTGATTTATGTGCTTAATACACACAAAGTATTAATACGGGTGTGAAATCACCATGCTCAAAGTACTATAGCATAAAGTATGAAATAAATAGAAGTAAAATACACACCGAATGCATCATGTATAATAGAGTATATGAATTATATCAACCCACGACTTGAAAGATATATGTACTATTAATTCATCTGAAAAAGGGAATGTGTCAGTAAAGGGCCTCCATGGCTGAAAAGTATCAAACTAATAACTAAATTATCATGAATTTTATTATTTTTTATATACTTTAAAAGTTTAAAATATTATTTATTTTTATAATTCTATTAAAGTAATAAACATTTGTGAAGAAAAAATCAACAAAAATTAGCAATGGAATTAATAAAATAAATAAGTAAATAAAAACCTATGAAATGTTAGCTCCTCGATTAGTCTTAGTATGCAATCATTCAGACGACCCTATACCAACACAATTCATCTTTTAGGTCCTGAATTAATAGTTTATCTATCTTTCAAGTCTTATATTGATAAAAAAAATCATATGAATATAAATGATAAGAGTATAACTGTTTGGATATAAATCATTCCAAAATTGACTGAAATACATTTGTCAATTTTTATGACATACATTTGTGTCTCTGTCATGACCATTTACATTTTTATCCATATTCTCAACATTATTTGAGGGAGAAGATTTTGCGTTTACGTATCGATACAAGTAACTTTATAACGAAGTTCTCTCTTTGTTCTTTCTTTTGTATTGCATGTATCATGTTTCTCCGTCATCACAAAACCTTCAATTTGACACAAAATAATAAATAAATAAATAAATAAATAAATGATTCACAAATAAAAATTTAATTCCCCACGTATAAGTATTCAATATTAAACGAATTGAAACTCACAATTGCATCTAAAAACATTATAACCAATCTATGTTTAATACATTCACAAAAAATATAATCAATCAATTTTTTACACACATACTATAAACATGAGTAAATTAATAAATTAAATAATTGATATTGGACAAAATCAAACTGTTGGACCAACGCTCGAGATCACCTAAATCCCTAAAGACAGTAAAGTGTGAAATCTTTATTCGGTGATTCCTAATAGAAGAAGATCGAGTAGAATAATAAATGATGCAGGTATCGTTGATTTACTGATAGGTATTTAGGAATTGAAATTTACTTAACAGGGCTGGTTGTAATCACAATTTTAATTAATTATACATATATAATGTTAGAAGATTTATTTTAAAAATCGGAGGCCCCTAAAATGTTGGGGCCTAGACAAGTGTCTAGGTTAACTGCCCTCATGGTCGGGCCCGATAAAATTTGACGAAAATGAAAATAAAATTGAAAAGACATAGTGATGAAACAGTTAGCAACACAAGAGGGGGGTGAATTGTGTTTGTGTGGAACTGTGGCAGTTTCTCGCACAGTTCTAGTTTGGGTGTGGGGAAATGTGAAATAATAAGTACACAAGGATTTAACGAGAAAAAATCCCTTGGCTCATAGGGATTAAAAAACCTCGACCTCCCTTGGAGGAATTTGAAAAAGTTAACTAAATAGCCAAAATATGCTTACAAGGTAAGATCTCCTAATCTACCCTTGAGCCAACCCAACTCTATCCTCTCTAGGAAGAGTTATGCTTCTCTACCTTGCGGATAGAGAGCATCTCAGCTTTACAACAAAGCTCACACACACACGATCCCAAACCGAGGAAGCTACTCTTAGCTTTTCCTCGAAAACCAAGTTACAAGATAAAGAAGGGAAAAGAAACTCTATCTAGAACTTTGTGCGTAGGTTCAGGTGCCTTGAACTTGATAACTCTTCACAAGTCTTTCTCCTTTTTGATCACTCTCATAAGCACACCTTCTTGCTCTTGATTCTTCGAATATATATAGGCTACTGGAAGATACCCGTTGTTCCTCCTTTCCTTAGATAGTTGGTAGACTTGCATTGATATTTTTGAATCACCTTCTTTCTATGTGGACTTTAATCATTCGGACTTATTGCATGCGGTAATCAAATCTAGATGCACAGTATATATCGTAATATAGAATAGAAGGAAGTAATATATTTATCTTGTCAAACATGCAACGGTTCATATCACTTATATGGTAATAGAATATTCATTTTAGAGCTATGGTCAAACAAAATCATGGGCAATAAAATATTCATAGATAGATGTGTTGTAGCCAATTTTGCTAAGTGGGTCAGTCAACAATCATGGAGATGACAAGTTATTTATATGATCCATGTAATAAGACTACCAAGTTTTTAATGTGAGTGCTTAGTCATGCATATAAGTGTGCCACATAGATTATAATAATATAGATGCAGGCACATATCAATTTATTTATCAAGTATGACAATCATTCATATAAATAGAACTAAGTTCGTTCCTCATGGAACATGTAGTAGTTCTATCCAAAGGTCCACCTGCATGGTTAGTTGAATAATGAATTATTGACATCCGTTTTAGACCAAAGGATAGTTGTTTCTTCTGTTCCATTTCTGGTTAGTCATCAACAAAACTAAACAATCAACAAATTCCCCCTTTTGTTGATGACAAACTTTAGGTGCCAAACATAGAATTCATGCAGATTAGTATTTGAGCAAAACATAGTAGTAGCAGTTTAAGTGTAGCATTAAAAGGAGGCACCTGATTATTTCCCCCTTTTGGCATCAACCAAAAGGAAACGGAAAATAACCAAAACAATGCCGAGGAGTAGTGCAAAACAAGTGTTAAAGTGTTTAGGATGTCTAGTAAGAGATTAGTCCACACAACCTAAAGTTAATTAGGAAAAAGTGTTGTTCACTCATCATCGGAGGAGTAAATGATTCTTCTATGAGTGGCACCAGGATCTGCAGACTTCTCAACCATGATCTGTTTGAATGATTGGAAATCATTTCGAAGGATGTTGGTGCAGTCCGCCTGTGTATCCACCTTTTTGGCCAAGGTAGAGATGGAGTCTCAAAGTGAAGCAAATTGGTGTTGAATATGGCGCTCCAGAAGTGACTTTTTGGTTAAAAGTGGTTTTCTTTTATAGAAATGAGAACTTCTTTTTGGGACATCCATAAAAGGAAAGTGAGAATTCCTTCTTTGCGGGACGTAGGTAGTACTAACTAAGGAGATCAAAACTCTTCTCTTCGACTTAATTATGTCACAAATTAAATGATACAAGGTCAAATTCGATCAGAACATATAAGATCATATAACATCACAAGTACCTTGTAGTCTGATGACATCACAGTTTCACTTCCAAGAATGAGGTCACATGTTCGAATCATATCTCAGTTCACGAATGGTGGCTTTAACATAGAAGTATAGAACAAATACTATGATAGCTTAGAAAACTGCCAAAAAAAATAGATCATATAACATATAATGATGCCAAAACACAAAATACTTAAACAAACTAAAATAATAGATTGATCGGTCATTTTAGTTTAGAACAGAGTCAAATATTAATAAAACACACACATTAGATCCAACTAGTTCAAACAAGATTTTGATTAAATAAATTAAATAAAAAAACTTCAGACTAGATCACATCAAATTAGATTAGAAAACTGTAGTTGAAATGAAAAGTTTGTAAATATGAATAAGTGAGGATAACTTAATTTATAATTTAGTGAATTTCCCAAGTTTACTAAATTTATAATTCGAAATAAGCTTTACAATTTACGGTGAAGATTGTGCGAATATGGATTACATAGACTTAACGCTTTGTTTGGATGAAGCGTTGATAAGGTCTAGTATGAAAAGTGTTACAAATTAATGAATTATTCTATTTGTGTTGCGAGAAAAAGTAATGAAAAGTAATAAAAAATTAAATGTGTTAGTAAGTGTCCGGAGGCATTAACTAAGCACTTTCGAACACCTTGTTTTTTCACGATTTTTTTGCCGGAAAACTGCTTATATTAATATGATTAAGATTTGGATCGTTACATCAAATTCCAAGAGATCAACATTGACGATAACTATCCCACAATCTTTATTAAACGATTTGCACGATTTGCACACCGGCCGATAAGTACACCCCGTTAACAATTTAATAAAAGTATTAAACAATCTACAGTGTTGCGTGTGTAATTTCTTGATTTCATAATTAATGAGAAAATTATCATTACGGGCATTTATTTTCTCCAATGGATATTATTTACACAAATTGTTTAAAATAAGGATTATGGAAGTGGGGTTTGCCATAGATAAACAATGATACGGAGTGTCATATTTCGTTTGTATAATTGTATTGAGCTAGAAAGTAAAAGATACAAGTCATACAACCAGTCAACTACGTAGGCTTACGCAGCAGCTCGCTTTCAGGATTCCACTTGGAAGGAATCTTTAAGTGGAAATCCTTCTAAGAAATAGATTCCGCTACAATACATTCTAGATTTCTAGGATCAAATTGCAAATAAATATATTTATTCAGATATTGGGCCGAGTGATAATGGGCAGGCCTAACATCACCTACCCGATACAAGATAGTTCAACAACATGCAGATGGATCCAACCTTAACGTTGTGTTGTATTCCCTTCGTATCACAATAAGTGTCTCGTTTTCCTTTTTTGGTCGTACCAAAATAAATGTTTCATGTTGGTGATTTTAGTATCACCAGGTTCATTTTAGTGTAATGGAATTTACAGATTACCAATGGAGTTCAAGTTTAATTTTAGACAAGTTAGGAGGTGCGGAGCGCACACTTGTACGAAATTAAATTTAAACTTGGTTCGATTAAATGGCGGGGGTCAAGGGGGCTGCGCCCCCTTGCGGGGTCCAAGGGGCAGCGCCCCTGGCGGGGTCCAAGGGGCAGCGCCCCTGGCGGGGGTCTCGCTGCCCGGTCATCGAGCGGGGTCGAGGGAGGCCGCCCTCGCGGGGTTCGGGGCAGCGCCCCGGACCAAAATTTTATTTTATTAAAGAAATAAATATGGAAATTTATTTTCAGATAAACATGTCCATATTAATTATTTAATAGAATGACTTTCTGTTAGAGTAAAACTCTAACCGATTGGCCTTATCTCTTTGGTAATCAGAAGAATTCGAGTTCTACTAAAACTGCTAGTTCGTGGTCTATATATTGGTGCCTCAGTTTTAGACTGTCTCTCAGAGTGATTATCCCCATAATCTAAATTTCGTGTAACCCAGGCATAGGGTCGAAATATTAGATTCGGAAAGTGATCACACGATACTCTGAGAAATCCGCCAGATTTTCTAAAACAGTTTCCCAACTCCCCAGATTTAACATTTCACTTCCATTTTAGAAAAATAAGTCAACCCGCACGGGTAGCTCAGTTGGTTGAGTGATAGAAAATTTGGAACAATGACCAAGATTCGAAATCTGCAGCGACCGTGTGGAGGTTACAGCTCCTGTGTGCTAGGTTAGACCTCTGGTGCGCACGGGTATAAGGCTTATCAGTGAGTTATCACCATTGGACCGACTAAGTCATCGTGACTTACTCCTCCATCATTCTGTTGGATCGAGGTGTGGAGGCGCCTGGGGTATCTAAAACGTACAACAAACCTCTAAATTATCTTAAACTATGTGAAAAGCCTATCGGGACACTTATTTAATATGGAGGGAGTATGTCAGAGTAGGTATCGGGGAGGTCGTGCTTAGAGATACCAAGCAGCATCATGAACCTGGTCGAGCTATATCACGTGCGGGTTCACTTGTATACTCCACCGGTCTCTTGACATGGACGGCTAGCCCCCGCATTTGGCAAGGCACAACCGGGATCAGAGGATGGACAGTCAATGCCCACTACTTTTGGCGGCAAATCAGATACTAGCTGAAAGAGCGTCTAAGAGCATCTCCATCCATGCTCCTCAAATATTCATTTTTTTATGTTTTTCTCTTGTCATGTCATTGCAACATATATAAAATCAAAGCTTACTAATTCCCCCTTAACCATGATCTCTATTTATTTAATTTTTATGGAAGTTTTGGTTATTTCCAATGATTTATTTTAATTTAGTCATTTCAAATTAAAAGACATGGTTGAATTAAATGCGTTTATTGAAACTTGAGAATAATCGATTTTGAATAATCTAGAATTCAATATTTCATACCATATTTTTTATTTAAATAATTTTTCAAAATAGTCTCACCTCCTCGGTCGTAATCTCTAATTCAAAAAGATCTTTCACATCATTAAGATGATCCCAAATAAACACATGGATAAAGATGTTCTAATGCTTGGATTCAACTAGATATGCAGAGAAAAGAGCTCGGCGTGTAGGAGAACATCACGTCATCCATCTCATCTACCGCCCTCTTAATTCGAAATAGGGATTGGCACCTCAACATTGAATAACATAAAATTACAATAATATATGTCTCATACCTATAAACATCATTGTATGATCGCTTAGAACAAATCATTTGGAGTTCGGGTTGTTCTTGAGTGTTTTTTAAGAGTTCATCCATTAATACAAATCAAATACATCTTGGTATTCTCTACTTTTACTCACTCTGTCACCCATCAAACTTATCGTGTTGGACCTTTGGGATGAGAATTTTAATCTCAATGATGTAGAATGGATTAATAAGATAATCGATTCTACAATCAAGCTTCTTGATCTAGTTGGGGTGTAAGAAAACTAGTCGAAGAGATAGCTTGGGAATGAGCGAAATAGCATGTGCAAACATAGAGTATAGGAGGAAGATGATGGAAAGTGATGCATATTATTCTCATATCGTTTATGAGCCTCTTTGTACCGTATTTATATCAGTTTGATTGTAACAAGATATCAACTAACATATAACGGCTTATACAAGCTAAGCTAACAACTTGCTGACATCACTATCTATTATTCGGATTACTATATCAAAATACCCTTCCTTAGCATCTTTGTCCTCAAAGATGAAATTCATGAAACTGTTGTGTAAACTCTGATGCAAACATCCATGTGGCATCCTCTACCGGTAAACCTTGCCACTTTATTAAGAGTTCAGCAGCTGCCAGCCCCTTCTTTTTTACCAATCGTCTCTGAATAATTTCTTCAGGAAGCTTAGGCATACTAGAATCATAGAAAAATGTTGAAACCTCAGCAGCAATTGATGTAGGATCATAGCATCTTTTGAGTTGACTCACATGAAATACATTGTGAATTTGAGAACTTGTAGGTAATAGTAGTTTATAAGCTACTTTTCCTACCGTATCTATGATTCTATATGAACCATAATACTTTGGTGCTAGCTTTTGGTTGGATCTAGTGGCCACAGAAGTCTGTCTGTAGTTTTGTAATTTCATACAAACCCAATCTCCTATCTGAAAAACTCTGTCTGATCTTTTCTTATCAGCCTGCTGCTTCATCCTGTTTTTAGATATTTGTATCTCAAATTTCAACTCTTTAATTATCTCCTCCCTTTGAGTTAAACTCCTATCTACAGTGTCATTCTCAGATTCACCAGGAAGATAAGGCAAATGCAGTGGTGGTGACTGACCAAATAATACTCCCTCCGTCCCGAAATAAATGTCCTGCTTTCCCAAACTGGATGTCCCAAAACAATTGTCCTACTTTGAAACTTTCCTTATTTGGTAAATAAATCTATACAAAACAGTGTCAAACAGTGCAAAACAGTGTCGCTACAGTGCCAAACAGTGTCGTTACAGTGTGAAGTCAACTTTATTTTCTTAATTTGTGTGAAGGTCAAAGTAGGACAATTATTTCGGGACGGAGGAAGTATCTCATAAGAATTTGACTTTGTAGTAGTATGAAAAGAGGTGATATACCACCACTCAGCCAAGATAATCGATTCTACGGTCAAGCTTCTTGGTCTAGTTGGGGTGTTAGAAAACTAGTCGAAGAGATAGCTTGGGAATGAGCGAAATAGCATGTGTAGACATAGACTATAGGAGGAAGATGATGGAAAGTGATGCATATTATTCTCATATGTTTACAAGCCTCTTTGTACCGTATTTATATCAGTTTGATCGTAACAAGATATCAACTACTACCTCTGTCCCTTAAAACTTTGCCAAAGTTGACCGGCACGGAGAATAATAAAGTAAAAACTGTATGGTTGAGGTTTGTGCAGAGGAGAGAGAAATAACAGAAACCACAAAATAATTGATTAAAAGGGAATGTGGCAAAATTTTTTGGGACGTCCCAAAAAGGAAAGATGGCAAAGTTTTAAGGGACGGAGGGAGTAATATATAACGGCTTATAACAGCTAAGCTAACAACTTGGTGGCATCACTATCTATTATTCGGATTACTATATCACTCAATCTGATCTCTGGTATGCGAAAATATGAATTCAATACTCTATATTAATAGGATTCATAAGGTTCCTAAAATGCTCAACTTCACCTTCCGGAAAAGTACAATTATGATGAAGCTTCTCTTTTCCCTCAAATATGACCAGCCTTGCTTAACATTTAAGAACAGTGAGCAAAAACATAGTCAGTGTTAACATTTATGTTCTATCTCTCTTTAACTCAAATTTCTTGAAATGAAAAATTGAGACGCCTTTACCGTATTGGTTAAATTCCATATAGCAAATCGAGAATTATTCATTTCCTTAGTCTCTTTGTATCGATATGAATGGATTGCATAATTTGGACAGACACATGGAGCACTTAGGCATAAAATGGGTATAATGGATGTCCTACCCACACGGGTAGTTCAGTTGGTCCGGTGGTGGGAAATTTGGAACAAATGATCAAGATTCGAAACCCGCAGCGGCCGTGTGGATGTTAAAGCTCCTGCGTGCTGGACTGAACCTCTGGTGCGCACGGATATAAGGCCTACCATCATTGGGCCGACTGAGTCACTGTAATAATCCTCCCAAAAAACCTGTTGGGTCGGGGCATGGGGCTCCTGCGGTGGAGATTTCACCTTCTTTTGGAACAAGGTATAATGGATGTCCAACCCGCACGGGTAGCTCAGTTGGTCGAGTGGTGGGAGATTTGGAACAATGGACCAATGTTCGAATCCCCGCAACGACCGGGTGGAGGTCACAGAACCTGAAATAAGGCTGAACCTCTGGTGCGCACGAGTGTATGAGTCTACTGCCATTCTGCTGATTGAGTCACCGTGACTAACCTCCCCACCATCCTGTCGGGTCGAGGTGGGGGGCTTCTGGGGTGGAAGATTCCAAACCTTTTGGAACAAAGGTATAATGGATGTCCATAATTAGCCTGATAAAGTCGTAACCTGCTGGAACTATGGAAGATAAAGTCATAGCTAGAAGATGGAATCTAGAGATACTACTCAGAGAATCTACGATTGGGGCTTTGTAAATCCATTTTGTGGGGTATTCGAGACATAAATAGAAGATGGGATATTTTAATTTAACATAGAACAAGATAGATATGGAAGAATAACACAAACAGGGCGGATCTGGCATAGGGCCAGGGAGGGCCTAGGCTCCACCTCACAAAATAAAGAAATTACTAGTATATACTCCGTATATATTATATGTACCGGGAAGAAATGGTATAATTAGAACAAACGTCATATTGTAAACAAAAGTTATGTTGGTGTGATGTTAGATGCGGGAATGGTAGTGTAGAGGTTATGTGTTCGATTCCTAGCTGGAGCACTTTATTTTTTGTATTTTCCATCCAAGTCCAGGAACATGCTATCTTACACAAATCAAGTCTTAATTTTAACTTTTGAATACTAGGATGCAAAAATTAAGTAGTCCAACTAATTGGGCTTTATTAGTCTGAAAAACCAATTAGTTCAATTGATTGAGCTTTTTGAATATTGTCCTAAAAATTAATTAGTTTAATTCATTGGGCTTTTGAATATTGACTGAAAAATTAATTAGTTGAATACATTGGATTTCGTAGGTGAAAATAAGTTTTCTTTACATAGAGTATAGATTTTAGAGTAAAAAAATCGGGTATAGATTTTAGAGTAAAAAAATCGGTTTATCTTGTTTCCGAGAAACTAACCTAAAAATTGGCACTAAAAATTTGGGTAACCGATAAAACTTCGGTTCGATATCTATGACTTTTAAGATAATTGTATTGTCGGTTCTGTAATATTCAATTTATTCTTTGACATTTCTATAATTTACATTTTGACTTCTAAGATATTATTATATTGTACTACAATTTGACATTTTTGTATAATATACGTTATTTAATTAAATTTTGGCCCCACCTGAACGTAAATGCTAGAACCGCCCCTGAACACAAATATTTGGATTCCAGTTAGGTTACTTGGGTATACGACTTTTACACACAACCCAATATTTATTGCACACTTTTTTATGCAAGCCATTGATGTTTCTCAATTTTTTTAATTTTCATTTTCTAAATAACTTTTGAAATACTTTTAACTTACTTTTTCCCTCAAATCCAAAATAAGTCATACATATACAACTTACCATATATGCAATCTTATTACTATCATCATTTTCATTTTCTAAATTCATCTTTCTCTCATTTTAAATTAAAGAGTCGTCCTCGGCTAATTTCTCTGTTAGGATATTTTTACTTGGACTTATTTTAATCTCAGACAAGACTAGACCAGACTTAAACAGACCCGACCAGATTAGATCAGACGTAAACAGATTAGACCATACCAAATCAGACTTTGACAATTAAAAGATATAAGAGATCATACTTTTTTTAATATAAGAGATCATACATTTATTAGAGACTACAAGCCAGTTTAGACCAAAACAGACTTAACCAAATCAGAACAGAAAACTCCTATACAATTTAAAACATCCTTATACGACATAAGATGTACCTAAAATATCTACTTTCATATTGAGATTGTTCGACGGGTTTTCCATTTCTAAGTTCATATATCGTACAATCGGTGGCACTTCCGTAATTTTGGTGATAATTGCAATTTATTAAATTAGCATTACTGCAATTTTAGTGAGTATCAAGCATATTCTGTTGAATATTAGAAGTTTAATATTGAGCATCGTGATCTTGACTTCAAATCTTGTAATTCACTTTCTTTTTCTTATTTTTTAAATATCTACAACGAACTCATATGAGTCCAATATGCGAATCTAGTGTAATATGACACTTTAAAAATATGCATGGATATGGTATTTTAAAATGAGTAATATATCAGTATCAAATGAGTACACATAACTTATGAAATGAGCATAAAAACTCATTTAAAATCTCTAGTATGCTGAATATGTGAATCTAATGTATTATGACACTTCTGAAATATACATTGATATCGTACTTTAAAATGATCATTACATCAATATCAAATGAGCATTACAAAATGAACATTGATATGAAAATCGTAAGTTTTGTTAGTTGAAATTCAAGACATTTTCATTGATCATCAAACATCCTCTATTTAATATTAGAAATATGCAACTGAATATCATAATTCTCTCTCTCCTCTGCAGAAATCTCAACCACACAGTTTTTACTTTATTAATCCTTGTATCAGTCAAAATTGACTAAATTTTAAAGGGCTAAGGGAATACTTCATTTGAAAAACTCAATGCATAATAATACGCAATAACGATTGCTCAGATATGAGTAAAAAGTTTGAAAATTTCAAAGTATAATTAATATGTTTTATTTTCTAAACTAGTATAGTACCCGTGCACACGCACAGGAAAAAACAGTCAATGCATATTTCTTTGCTCATTATCTAATTAATATTATATTAAAATAAAAATAACTTTAATTTTTAGGATTCTACATTTTTCAAAAATAAAAAGTACAATAACCTAATACCATAAAATATAAGTTCATACAATAAATATTCAATGATGAGTATATTAGGAAATATTAATTAAACACCACTCATCAAAATTTGTTATTGATTTTTTTATTAAATTAATTTTAAAATTAAATACTATTATGAAAAAGTGAATAAAATAAATATTATAATTAATGAATACTATGTATTAGTTATATAAGAACTTGGTACTCATTAGTTAAATTAGTGCTAGCATATGAGAGGAAAATTATTCTACCCAATTATTAATGGGCTTATCTCATACAAAAAGGAACTATGAGAGAAAATTCTCTTAGTCAACTTTTAGTTAGCCGAATTAACTTATACCCAAAAGCACTACATACGAGAAAGAAAATTCATCTGCTTAATTGTTAGCCGGCTTAAGCAAGTTTACATATATGAGAGGTAAAATTCTCCCGCTCAATTTTTAGTAAGCTTATCTTGTTATATCTAAAAACACTACATATTAGAGAATAAATTCTCTTGCTCAATTGTTAATCAGCTTATGTTATACCTAAAAACACTACATATAGGCGAGAAAAATTTCTCACTCAATTGTTAGCTAGATTATCTCATACTTAAAAAGAACTACATATAAGAGAAAAAGTTCATTTGCTCAATTATTAGCAAACTTATCTTTTTATACCTACAACTCTTACATGTGAGATAAAAAGTTTTGTCGTGCAATTGTTAGCCGGTTTACCTTATCTTTAAAAATACTAAATATGAGTGAGAATAATTTTTCCGTTCAAATGTTAGCCGGTTTATCTTATACTTAAAAGAACTATATATGAGAGAGAGAAAATATTTTGTTCAATTGTTAGCAAGTTTATCTTCTAATACCTAAAAGAACTACATACGAGAGAAAATTCTCCCGCTCAATTGTTAGCCGACTTGTCTTATACCTAAAAGCACTATATATGAATACATAAAATTCTTCTTCACAATTATTAGCTAGACTATTTTATACCTAAAAACTACTAATGAGAGAGAAAAATTTCTCCCTTAATTGTTAGACAGCTTATGACTTATTCTTTCTTATATCTAAAATCTTATATCTAAAAGCACTATAAATGATAGAAAAAATTATCCGCTCAATTGTTAGATGGCTTATCTTACCTTATACTAAATAAACATTACATATGAGAGAGAATAATCTCGTGGTCAATTGCTAGCAAGCTTCTCTTTTTAGCTTCTTATATCTAAAAGCAATACAAATGAAAGAAAAATTATCCCACTCAATTGTTGTTGTCGGCTTATTTTATCTTATCTTATCTTATATGCTTAAAAGAACAACATATGAGATAGACAGTTATCTCGCTCGCTTATTAGCAAGGTTATCCTATATAATAATACCTAAAAGCACTACATATGAGAAAGAATCCCCCCCCCCCCCCTCAATTCTCCTGCTCAATTGTTGCAAACCTATCTTCTAATCTTCTAACACCTAAAAGCACTACATATGAGAGAGAAAATTAACTCACTCAATTATAAGCAAATTTATCTTCTTATATCTAAAATCATTACATATGAGAGAGAAAATACATATTGCACTACATATTACAGAAAAAATACTTCATCTTACTTGTTAGTCGACTTATCTTATACTTAAAAGAACTACATATGACAAACAAAGTTCTTCTGCTCAATTGTTAGCACACTTATCTTCTAATATCTAAAAGCACTCAATGTTCTCCCGCTCAATTGTTAGGCGACTTGTACCTAATAGCACTATATATGATAAAGGAAATTCTCTCGCTCAATTGTTAGCCTCCTTAATTATGACATAATCTTCTTATACCTAAAATTTCATACCCTAAAGCATTATATTTGTGATAGAAAATTGTCTCACTCAATTGTTAGCTGGCTTTTCTTATATCTAGAAGCATTACATATGAGAGAGAAAATTTGGTCGCTCAATTGTAAATCCACTTATCTTATACTTCAAAGCACTCCATATGAGAGAAAAAATTATCTCATTCAATTGTTAGCCGGATTATATTTTACCCAAAAACACTATATATGAGAGAAAATTATCCTACATCTTCCACAAATGTGTAATGATTCACCCAATAACAATTTTATAACATGGTCTGATTTTGATTTTAGAGATCGTTTAGTAGCAGTGAAATTGGTTGAATCTGTTCAAATGGATGAAGTTTTGAGAGAAGTGGTTGAATTAATTGAATCTATTGATTTACGGATAAATTTAATTTAAAATATATTTAATTGATGAAATAAAGAAAAGAATTATATGAAAAGTAGCTTAAAAAGATCACGTTTGGTAACTTCAGCCAATTGAGACAGAAAAATTACTACAATCAAGCTAAACATAAATAGATCAGATTAGTTTAAAACAAACCAAAAATGTTTAATCATTTTTTTCTCTCCCTAATTTGTTTTTTGTAAAGTAAAATTTGGAGTTTCTTATTGCTTGGGCCCCACCAAATACATCTCCCTGCACCCATCCTTCCTTTTCCTTTGGTGTTCCGTACATTTGGAGTGAAAAAAGGTCACGTGACATTTGTATAACAAATGAGTGAATTGATAAGAGCTTGACACCTAGGATTCATTAAAGGTATAATTGTATTTTTATGAGTCATCTCCTTTCTTATATATAAATAGATGAAGAAAATAATTATACGAAAAGTAGCTTAAAAAGATCACATTTGGTAACTTCAGCCAATTAAGACAGAAAAATTATTTCAATCAAGCTAAACATAAATAGATCAGATTAGTTTAAAACAAAACAAAAATGTTTAATCATTTTTTTCTCTCCCTAATTTGTTTTTTGTAAAGTAAATAATAAAAATGCAAAAGATTATATTTGGAGTTTCTTATTGTTTGGGCCCCACCAAATACATCTCCTTGCACCCACCTTTCCTTTTCCTTCGGTGTTCCGTACATTTGGAGTGAAAAAGGCCACGTGGCATTTGTATAACAAATGAGTGAATTGATAAGAGCTTGACACCTAGGATTCATTAAGGGTATAATTGTATTTTTATGAGTCATCTCCTTTCTTATATATAAATAGATGTGTATAATTACAATCATGTTTTGAGTTTTGACATTAGAAGTTTTGACAGTATTTTCCAAACTTGATAAAAATTATTTCTGTTTAGGAAATTGAAACAACGCTTTTATTTTGAAATTCATAAACTATTTTACTTCTATTTTGAACAATTTCTTTTAAAATTAATCATGCTATATTAGTGTGCACGCTTTCAATTATTAAGGTCTGATTGATGAAAGGTTGTGCATGGAAAAGCTTGGAGGATTTAGGATGATTTCTTTTGAACTAAAATTTGCTAGTCTGATTTGATTTGATCTGGTAAATGTTTGATCTCTGTGTATTTTATAGGGGGTGTTTGAAACCGATTCTGTTTCTGCTTGTTTCTAAAGTAGAAGCAGAAGCAGAAGCAGAAGCAGAATCAGAATCAGCTTTCAGAAGTTGGTCTCCCACAACTTCTAAAAAAACTGATTCTAGGAATAAATTAGAGCACCGAAAGTACTTTTGCACTTTCACCTGAACACTCCAACTTCTGCTTCTGCTCCCTGAAGGAGCATAAACAATTTTAAGAATCAGATCCAAACACCCCCATAATTGTTCAAGTCTGATCTGGTTTCTTTAAGTCTAATCTGAGACCGAAAGCATTTGAAAAGAAAACATCTTTAGTATACAGAGTAGAAATCGTGATTATACTTGAGATTTTACAATAAAAATATTACTCCCTCCGGTCTTTAATTAACTTTACACTTTCCATTTTGGGTTGTCCCATATTAAACTTTACACTTCCTTATTTGCCTTATTTGGCAAACAAATCTATACCAAACAGTACAAAATATTGTCAAACAGTGTCAAACAGTGTAGTCTACGGTAAAATCAAATTTATTTTCTTAATATGTGTGAAGTCAAAGTGTAAACTTCATTAAGGACCGGAGGGAGTATAAGATAACCATAGTATATATCCCAATCATGTTTTTATTGTGGAGACATTCTATTTGCGAGGATATACGCTAAACCACCATGGTCTACCCCATAATTTTTCCCATCCACACAGATCCTATGTAGAGCTTTGGAAGAGTCAAAGGGAGAATGTTTCAGAGCATTGGGGAGCTTAGTAATTGTGGGAGAACTATCAAATAAGCCCTCGAACTTTCATAAAAGTGCAAATAAACCCTTTTACAGGAGGCTTTGTTCGGCTGTCGTCATTTGGGACGGTTTCCGGTGAAATTTTTTGATGAAATTTTTTGAGCATCTTCTTCATTAAGTCTAGTTTACCCATACTAAATTTCAGCTAAAAATTCAATCGAGAAAGCAATCAAATGATTTTATGAAATATATTGCAGTGTCTAACTGCGCAATTATCTTCAAAAAATCATTTGACTGCCTTCCCGATTTAATTTTTAGCTGAAATTTGGTATGAATAAACTAAACTTAATGAAGAAGATACTCAAAAAATTTCATCAAAAAATTCCACCGAAAACCGCCCCAAATGGCGACGGCCGGATAGAGCCCCTATAAAAGGACTTATTTACACTTTTTATGAAAATTCGAGGGCTTATTTCATAGTTCTCCATAGTAATTTTTAATAAGTACGTAATAATCATAGATAATATGTAAACAAAAAGATCTATTTGTACGAACTTTTGTACACACCCTAGTTGCCTGTGTACACAAGCAGTTCGTTAAGAAGAAGGCAACATTGGTTTCCCAATTGTTTGTGTACACAGACAGTGTACAAAGTGTGTACACCAAGAATGTAAATGAACGGTCAAATATTATGTTAGTTTTTCACTTTCAATTTATATACTTTTTAAAAACAAATTACAGTCACATTTCAAAACCTTTCCCTCTAAAATGTTCCACCAAAAGGAACCCTCAACGAGCAGTGCAATCAACGTTGGATGGCCAAAAAACAACCATATAAGGCTGCCTGCACAACCATTCTTAACGAATTTCAAATGGCAGGTTGGCAAAAAAACCAACACACCATTTCACCATAGCAGAAACTTTAACGTCACAGAGGGGGCTGAACAAAGCGGCTAATTCAGGAATTGCATAAATATGGTATTCTGAATTTAATAGGAACACAAGTAAAAAAAAAATGTTAATAAAACACACTTCACATCTATTTAAAGAGATCAACAGAATGTGCATTTGCTTACACAATTTACACATATACTGTATGAGTTATTTCCATCTTACAATAAAAGAAAGTAAACTTTTCAAATGGTTATAGTTATAATAGCATGACCACTCAAGCAAAAGAAACCAAGTATCCGGAGAAACATATTCACAAACGTATTGAGATAAAAGAATGGATTCACTCGAGTTCAACCTGTAATTTGATTGACATGTACAAGAGGGCAAGAATAGCACCTTGAGGAAGTGGAGCATACCTTGCAAGACTTGAGCCAACCCACATGGCTACAAAGACTACAACAACCAGGTTGCTGCTGCGTTTTCCCCAAAGCCAGCTAGAAAATGAAAGGCACAAGGTAAGTAAAATACCACTTCTGCCTCCTAATACCCAAGCAAGCATGTAACCTGTTTTGTATCCAGCATCCAACTTTTGGTCAAGCAAGGCCATAAGGCTACTAAATGTCAAAGATAGCCGAATGCCTGCTGTGTACATTAGGAAGAGAGAGAGAAAGGATGATTTAAGCACTTCACGAAAGGGGTGTCTTTCTTTATCATGAGTTTTTTCATCTGACCCCTCAACTGTTTCGAAATTAAATGAAGAATTCTCTTTCTTGTGATGTTGTTCCCTATATGTTTCATTCGGTCTTGAATCAGCCCCTCTATAGCTCTTCTGTCCATCATCATATCCCAAGATGTTACCTTGCCATAGGAGTGCCAAATCATATTGGGCTCTGGTTGTTTCATCTGACAATATCTGGAAAAGATCAGACAAACTATTATGTCATTGATTTCAACATCATTGGTTTTTTCCTTTCTTGAATTATTTCCTAAACATACATCTCTGTGCAAGACAAATCAAACATCTTAAAATCCTGAACCAAGATGGTAAGGGCATTATATAGTGCAGACTGCAGAATCCAGATACACTGCAGGAGAGGCATTCTCAGATCTCACAAAATAAAGAGAATCAAACCAGCAACCATAGGTTTTAAAGTAGCTGCCAAATTAGCATAACTTTCACAATTAAGGATTTGCTTGCCCGCTTTTCATCATCACCGTAATCTCAATTATGTTGAAGTAGGCGGCATGAAATTTATAACATCAATTAATTTTTTAGAAATAGTTAACACTGAGAAAGGGAAACTTGGTGCACCGATTAAGGTGTTGTTGTGGGACCGGGAGGTCACGGCTTCATGTATTGGGAATGGTCTATTATCAAAAAAATGACATGGGAAGGCTTGCCCTTACACACCCTTGTGGTTGAACTCTTCCCTGGACCCTCGCCTTGCGGGGATGCCTTCATGCACCGGGCCGTCCTTTTTTTAGTTTACAATCCAAAATAATGTAGAAAAGCATAGTCGCATAGTTCTATTCTAGATTCCCTTCTAATCACAGCCTTCTCACGAATAAAATAAAAAAGAGATCTCCAAAACTTTTGTGACAATTTTTCTTTCACTTGCATTGAAAATACCATCAAATAATGCTGAATCGAAATAGTGTCTGCAATCATGTCCCATAACACAATTGATATTGCAAGTTCAACATGCACATTATGGAATAACCACTGATTGTCCTTAGTCACAGACTCACAGTAGGAGTTTTGTGCAGTTACACAGGGTGAGCTGCCATGTTGTCATGCCTCGGGGAAAAAATAAAAAAATAGAAATCTCCTTAAAAAGTCTACGTGTAAACTCTTCACAGGGTTACCATAAACAGCCATATAACTGAATGTACACCTCTTCAGTGGAAGAGCTAGGGGGCATGGGGAGGAAACAACCCTGCTTCCAGTCCCGAAAATCACTAGTAGTACTAAGGTCATAGACTGGCACCCCCACATCATACCCGGTTGAATAGTATTAGTTTTTTATGAGTCTTTAGGCGTAGATGTTATAGAAGCAGCTAGGAAGATATATTATTTTGCTGAAAAAGAATAATGCATTATAACTCAAAACTAAATCCCAAAGTAATATCATTTTGATCCCAAACATTGTTATAATAGAACAACTTTATCTCGAGTATACATATTAAAATAAGTGTTGACTATCATTCAATTATAATGAGAAACTTTGTGACTAGTTTTTACATCATATGTCCTAAAAGAGAGACCCTATTTTAGTTTATGGTGCTTATTTGATGATAAAATTAATTCTTTTTTAATAGATAATTAAATTAGTATGAATACTTGAAACTTACATACTAAGAAACTACACTAAAGTGATTGAATCGAATAACCGAATATGGATACAACGGCATCAACAACATCCAAGCCTTATTCCCAAAAGATTTTGGGGTCAACTAACATGAATAAATCCATGATATCGGAGCCAAAAAGAAAAGAAAAAAGGACAAGATATGATAAAAAGGATAAGATAAAGTTAAAGATAAAAATAAGATAAAATAATATAAAAAAGATAAAAGATAAAAATAACATAAGAATATAAGAAAGATAAAAGAAAACGAGAGAGAGAAAAGAGATCAATCCTCCACGCGAATATGCGCCCTCCAATTTGCTCCCTCCAAAGCCATACAAATAACTGAATATGGGTACTACAAAAAAAAAACAATTTGGATACATATACAATTGACAATGATTTCCGATATGGCTCTAAGTCAAATACCTTTCAATGTAACAACTTTGACACGGATTTATAAATCCTTGACAAATCAGTGCCTGAAGTATTTGTGCATGACAAAGCAATTAGCATAAAGTTATATATAGTTCGATATATAAACTGAAGTATTAAAATGGAGTTGTGTAGAGTATGGCAATGATGGATCAGAATTGAATTTCATTTTGAGATAGGTGTACTATTATGTTTCCATCATTTGCAATGGAGCCAAAGATTCACTGTTTTTTGGCTTGGAAATATGATGGAATAAAACAAAATGGCTCACTAAACTGTGTGCGCATCTTTGTTATGAAGCAACAGTCAATCCATGCAATTTCGACGCGATTTTTACCATGGGTCATCCGGAAACAGTATCTTTGTGCTTTATTACAGGGGTAAAGCTGTGTACATCCGACCCCTCCTTACCCCACCGTAGGTGGGAAGCCTATGCGGCATTGGGGTGATGATGGTAGGTGTACTATTATATTTCAAATTAGTAAATTACTTACATGTGTAGGGTTGGACACGGTCCTAGTTCTAGACCGGAACTTGAACCATTAATTTTTAGAGAACATAACTAAAATTCTAATCTGGAATCGGGATTGGTGTATTGACAATGGGGTTCTGATAAGTTCATACATGAGGTGATAAGTTTTAATTCTGATTATATTTTTCTTTTAAAAATCTGAAAGTTCCTAATTAGAATTATCAAATGCGTGCGAATTAGTCTAGAAGGGCAACATGATTGACCTGAATGCATAACTGTTTAACTCGATTTTGGTTAAAATTATTCAATCTGGGCACGTGACCTAGCAAGACCAGAATTGGATCGGACCCGACCAAGACCGCGATACCTCTTCGAAAATTTTATGTGTCCGCCACTGCACCTTTTCCATTAATAATTAAATCAAAGAGCAAAATAACAGCTTAAGTTATTACTTATAAAAAAAGTATAAAGCAACAAAAAAATCTTTCTCACATCATATGCAAGACGAATGTTCTGGAAGTTCTGATCAGCAGCAGAGTCCTTGTTAACATCAGGGTGATACTGCAGTCATGGTGGCATAAAAATAATGTGTGTAAGTAGACAATCAACAAAATGCTCTAATCTACAGGAAGCACGTATATTATAAAGGAGAATTGCAAATCTATACGTGAATAGTGTAAAACAAGAAGAACATCACAGAACATTCAAATATCTCAACTCAGGTTAGTCCTATTCACAATCTAGTCTGGGATGTATACACATTTTATATTAATTGAGAAAATTCTAGAACAGAGCAGAGTATATGAGGCCTTGCATGTTTTTCTAGAGATTCAAAAGCAAGCATTGAGTTTAAATAAAAGATATTTAAAGAGTGGTGTATCCAGATATTCTTCTCAAAGGGACACAGCATACTCTAATACAATATTAGAACAACAACAACATTACCCCAATGATGAAAATCGCGTTGAAAACTGCATGGGCTGACCATTGTTTCATAACAAAGAAACGCAAATAGTTTAGTGAGTCATTTTGCTTTATTCCATCATATTCCCGGGCCAAAAAATAGTTAGTCTTTGACTCTTTGGCTCCATTGGAAATGATGGAATAATCTAATACAATAGCATATACAAATAACTAAATATACCAAAAACTATAATTATACATACTTAAAAGTTAAAAATATACTATAACCCAGAGAATAAGGGAAGGGGATGCATCATGCATTTATAAATTTGTCTAGTTTTTTGTATGTGTGTATTTATTGGGGCGTGCCCCTCAAGCCCTAGTGCAGCCAAGGAAGTCTATCACCAAAGAACAAAACTACCAAATAGCATTCCTATCTGAGTATAGCACTGCTCTATTGCCTCTATACCTGTTGATTAAGTTGTCTTAAATTCATTTTGCTAAGCATAGGTCTGCTGGTAGTATGCATCACTTTCAATGAAATGCTAAATGAATTCAAGCATAATTGCATAAATAGACACCAAACTGCAGAAGGACATTTACATATCTCATAAAACTCTATGCATATATATTCCTTCACATTTCAGCCCATCATCAAGACAACAAAAAAGCTTTCTTTGGTGAAAGTCACAATAAACTAATAAAGCATAAACAAAGAAATAATACTATCTTCCTTTTTATTTTCTTGGGCATTATTTACCATTAAATTCAAAATCAACAACAAATCCCTTTATAATCGGAATTTACTCAACCTTAAAATTAGATACCAACCAAACAACAGGGAAAGTGATTCAAAAGGAGTTTTTGGAAGTGGGGCAGATAAAAGTAAATGTACGCGTACCTTGAGAGCTAGAAGGCGATAGACCTTCTTAATGTCGGCCGCGGAAGAGTTGGGAGAGATGCCGAGAACCGAGTAGTGGTTCTGCTGGCTGCTAATGGAAGACGATGCAGTGACGGGAGCCCGCCGAATGCGGGTAGCGCTGCAGCTGTTGTTAGCGGGGCAGGTCCATGGAAAGATGTGTGGGTTCCCTTTGGTCCTCCCAACTCCGTGAATGGTGGCAGGGTTCCATAAGAGATATGCCTGCATGCTCCGCAGAATCTTATTCAATATCAGCTGTGGTTACTGGTTAGGGTGTAAATGCAGTTAAGCTATTCACGAGTAGAGGCGCCGAGTAGGGTGGCAAACAGCTCCGGTTAAAATTAATATAAATAAGAATACTAAATTTAATTCGAGTTGTTATCAAATACAAATAAGAATGTATTCGAATCGAATATTAATCAAATATATTCGACTAATAATAATGGTAATACTAATGTCAATATTAATATTAATACTAATAACAATATAATACTACTTTTAAAAGATATGAATACCCTCAATGTGTAGCCCATATATGCACTTTTGCATACAGATTGCAAGCCCATTTGTAATAAATCAGAATATAAATACGAATACAAATCAATTTTTTGGTTCAAATGTCTTTCAAATACAATACAAATAATTATGTATTCGATTTGAAGAATAAAATTAGAGTTGTTTGATTTTGATATATACAATTATCAACTTATTTCACATTGTAAGTATAATTTCTAAGTTAGTGTTTTTCAAAAGGTTTGAAATAGATTTATATTTATTAATCATAAAATTAATTCACTTTAGTATATTGTGCACCATCTAAAAATGCATTGATACATTAAATGTAAATTCTAAAAACACATATTAAGTCATAACATGCATTTACAACATAAAAAATACGAAGTATAAGAAAAGTTATTTTAGAGTGATATTTGACTAATATTTAATGTATGCTCAAATCGATTCGATATTCGTATATGATTCGTTAACTATTCGTATTGTTAAACAAATACAAATACAAATCGAAATTAATATTCGTTTCATATTTGAATTCGAATTCGTATTCGAAAAAATTAAACAAATACAAATACAAAATCTCATTATTCGACTTGATTTGGTTCGTTTACAACCCTAGCGCCGAGCCAAAAACTTGTTTCTATTTTAGGTATGTAAATAAGAATAAAGTGACAAATTTACCTTTGCTTTTACTTTTTCTCCGTTAACTTAAAGGCATCTACTTTTAAAAAATAGGCAAAAGTGTAAAAAGCAAGCATCGTTTATTATCATTCCTTAATCCTTGGGCCGGTCAAAGCTTGCAATTCAATTCGGACGGAGGGAGTGGTTGGTTAAATACCTTAAGGTTCAATAGGTACTCCCTTTATTCCGTAACATGAATAAAAAAACGGTTAAAAATCGTTGAAAAAAACGTTGACTTTTAGAAAACGTGTAAATACGTATACATGTATAATACATTAACTGTTACAAAAATTCGGACAAAACACATGAGGTATTGGTTTCAATATTTAAATTATTTATTTCACAAAATAACATACTATGTATATAATTAGAAGAAACAAAAGTATACACATATTCAACTAGTAAATCACATTGCTACATAAAAAAGTAATTTGTAGTTGCATAAGTCGACGATAAAAATAAAAATAGTAATTAAGTCCAAGACATATTTTTACAAAATTATGTCAAAAAATATGACATAATAACAATAGAATGAGACTAAGTTAAAATCATTATCTTTATATGATCTTCAAATAACACTCAAGTTAAACTCATCATTCTCATCACGAGGATGAATGACATATGAAAAATTGTGTAACTGCTATGTGTATTACTCCGTATTGTTTATGCGTAAAAGTTTATACTAAAAAAAAGTGCAGTTTAGAAAACCTTAATTATGATATGCTTGTTTGGAAAAACATTAGAAATCTAGTAATCCGTAGTATTTCAAGTTTTAGTCTTTCCAGATGATAGCTTTAGCCGTCATTCAATTAATTTTAGTATTTAATAATTGTATTGTGACAATACAAAAACAAGGGATCACGAGGAAGTCGCTTTCATTTTTACTTTTAAATCATTGTTTATCAGCTAAGCATTTAATGCATTCATTCAATTGGTCAATTAATGTTCTTGTTTTTTGTAAAATACGGGAAAAATATGTTTTATACGTGTAGTAGGAGTTTTTTTCCTTTTTAAATGGACTGATATTGTTTTTTGTTTTGAACGTGTTTTTTAGTCAAAAAACAGTATTTGTTTAAAATGCGTTTAAAATGCAAAAAAAAATAACTAGGGGAATTCAACTTTATACATGGATGAAAATGGTTTATCTTTTTTTAGACAATACCTTAGCTTAAATAAATGGTACTATTAGACTAGACTATTAATGGTTGATATGTACTCCGTATGTCATACACTCTCTCCGTCCCAAAATATACTTCTCACTTTTCTTTTTGGGCCGTTCCAAAAAATATTTCTCACTTACTAAAAAAGGAAAGTTTCTACTACTAAAACCCCTATTTTGCCCCTTTTGATAATTAACCTTCCCACTTACTTTCTTTCCCACTTACTCTCTTTCCCACTCTTTGTTCGGTCCATTATTCCTTCACTCTCTCGCATTATCTCGTCACTCTCTCTCTCTCTTACACTTCTGATGCACCGCCTCCCCTCCTTCACTCTTCCGTCCCTTTTCCATGCACTGTCTCCCCTCCTTCTCTGATTTCAAATCCACTACAACCCTAGCTTCTCTGTTGATCTAATCCTCTGTCCTTGTTTGAAATTCCTAAATCTAACATCCGACTTCCATGGATCTAGAATCAAGCTCCGTAACCCTATGTGAAGATCTAGGTCCATGCAATGACTACATGGACGAGCGCTGATGGTGTCGTACAGTGAAGTCGAGTCAGCTGATGAATATGGTGAAAGTGTGATGGACCTTGTAGTTTCGGACACCAAAGGGGAGTCGGATGAGGATGGCGGTCAAGGTCCGATGGAGCTAGTGGTTCCGGAGAGTGAAGAGGAGGAGGATGGTGAACACCCTAAGGAGGTTGTGGTTCCGGATAGCAAAGAGCAGAAGGAGAAAAGACGGAAAGATGTGGAAATGCACCATCTGCGCTCAAATCCTCGTCTTGAGGCCTTCTTAAAAATCACCCTACCCAACTGGGAATCTAAAATGTGGGACGTGGATGTTTGAGTTCTTTCTCGGAATTTCTTTCATAATCTCTTTTTGTTTGTTAGTCTATTGTGATGACCATATTGGTCTGACCAATGTTTGTAAGAGGTTGCTATGATGACTTTTTAAGTTTGAGCATTGTGACTAATGTTGGTGTGAGGCTGGTATGATAAGTAATGTGTGACACTACCTTGATAAGCAATGGGTCTGAAAAAGGTTTTTGTTAAGCTACAATGATGAAATATTTTTTGAGTAGCTTCAAAACTTATATTGACTTCTACACAACCACAACAAATATATTGGCCTCCATAAAATGACAAAAAAACTAGGCCTCTACGAAATGACAGAAGTCTAGGCCTCTCCTACATATAGGGCTAGTTACTCCTATCAGTCTATTGGTTTTACCTGTACACATTTGATCTTACAGATTCTTAAGGTTTGTACAATAATGACAAAAAAGGCCTATACAACCAAACCCAAAATCATTTTCCATCCTACTGCAATTCTTCATCCTCTTCAATTATGAAATGCCCCTCAGTTTCCTCTTTGTGTCAGTAGAAGAGGTTGGATGTTGGGACAAGAAGCCTCCTATGACTTTTACCAGTCCAACATCTACCTCAATAACAATGGGCAGCCTCCCTTCTGTGATCATTCTATCCTTTTCATGGTGTGATAGCTTGTAATTGTTCCCCTTCCACTTTCATTACTTCTACCATCACATATTGATAGCTTAACCACACCTTGTTCAAAATGATGGGTGATAGCTAATAGAAAGCGTCATTAACTGCATGTAATAGTTCATCAACATTTCTGGGTGCATTTTGATCTTTCAATGACTGTATTGCCCTGAAGAATCCAATATCTAGTATGTTAAGATTTGGATATTTGGGGGGTTGGTTAGTCATGCTTATATTAAATCCATCTCCTTGGAATGCAGCCACGTAATCTGCATTTGAGCCTAAAATGCGTGGCCTTGCACTATCCTGTTGGATCACAATGTCCTTGGTTAAGCATTTTGGCCACTTTGCCTTAATTGATGGTAAGACAGTGTTGCTTAACATGTCTTTGAACACCTCCTTTGTGATGCTAACTATAGTCTTTGTGTTCCATCACCCTTGCATATCTATTTTTGCTTCTCCTTTTAGTTGCTACCTTTTGAATGAATGAGAACATGTTTATTTTACCATCCCAAAGTACTTCACCACTGTCTTAAAATAGAGGTCTGACTACTACTTCTGGGGACATAATCTTAGTTATGAACCTCTTTGACTAGCACACCCTATGAGGATAATGCTCTTCCAAACCCATGTAGAACCTTTGTGAAGTTTTAGACATGAAAAACCAGTTTTCATCAATGTATATCACATTTTGAAAATTCTAAAATGTTGGCTTACATGGATTTGATTTGTCAACTTGCATGTAACATAATTGTAGTCTGATTAGTTTATTTGCATCTGTTAAGAAAAGCTTAATAGCATTTGTGTGACATCTAAGCATACATTTTTTTAAACATCTATGCAAACTTATCTTTGGAATGGCAGTGGCAGCAACTAGTGCTGTGATATTAGTCCTTCTGTACAATGGGATTTCATAAGTGGAGCTTAGATCCACTTCAATCCTTTTTCTGTCTGAATTGCTAGCCCACCTGCTTCTTCCACCCCTTCCCCTTTTTTGAGTTGTTTTTTTGTTGTGGCCCATATGCTAAAATTAGATCTTTTGGGAACTTGAAATTTAGTTGCCAGTTTAGTGAAAACACCTTTCTGAGCTACCAACTCCCCAAACATGTCTCTTTTTGAACTGAGTGGGATTTCATCCAGTATAGCCTCCCTTTACATAATCGACAGTCTCCTACTTCAATTTTTGTTGACTGCTTCTTGTAATTGGCCCTCATTTATTGTTGTTTGTAGGTTGGTTGGTGAAGAAGAAGAAAGAGGAGCATTAATGGAAGCTGAAGTGGAATCCACATTTATGGAAGTTGCCATTTATGGAAGATGAACTCCAGACCTCATTAATTGTGTTCGTGTGTGTGCAATGTGTAGTGCACTGTGTTGTGTTGTGTTTGTAATGTGAGGTAGAATTGAGAAATGGGTGTATTTGTAGTTGGCAAAATTAGAAACTCCCTCCAAAAATAGGAGGGAAGGTGTATTCGAACCAAAATTTGGGTGTTGTTGTACTATTCACCTTTTTTATCACATATATCAAATCTCACTATCTTTATTTATATTGTGTGCAGTAATTTTTTCTTTACCCCCTACCTTTTTCGGCCAAGCACCCAAGGATTTTATTGGAAAGTCAAAGCCTTTTTAGACTTGTATTAAAAAGCGGTCCGGGTCAAACTGGGAAGTATTTTTTGGGACGGAGGAAGTATATTTTAAACTAGCTTATACACGTTTAAATAATGGGTTTTCACACCAATGGCTGTCTCGGATAAGACCCTTTGCCCCACCCCGAAACTCTATAGTTCTCCTTTCATCCAAGTTAATATCATGATTTCTTATTGGAAAAAAATCGGTTATTGAGTAGACACTCATAATAGTAAGATATATTGTATATGTCTTGTTCCTAAGTCACGTCATCCAAGTAATGAGTGAATTAAATGCTATTTTTAAAACTTGAGAATATATTCAATATTACGCGTCAAATTTTACTAATTTTAAGTTTAGATAGTGCTGATTTTCCAAAAGTATTTCAGAACTCTATACTCTCAAACTTTCAGGGGTTCGATTAACTACCCTGACACACTGGCTCCGCCCTGCACGAGTGGTCCAAATTAGATCCCAAATTTTACAAATTTCACAAAAATAATCTCTACTTGAAAAGTTAACAACAATATGCCAACTACTTAACCCTTTTACAAAAATAAACCGAGTGCTACAATGTTAATTCCTCCGTTATTTTTTTTAATACAATGAAGTAAATATATATAAACATTGTCAATATTATATTGGGAAAATGGAAACTAATAATCCAACCTTTTAACGGTCTTGTTACAATAGTCCCACTTTATCATAATTCAGGAATATATTTTTTTAACCCGGTGTTAAACCAAAAAACCATAAAGGCATTTGGGGTAGGGGGCCGGGAAACACCCTACCTATTTATTTGAGAAAAAGAAAGTACAATGGGTAGGAGGATCGAACCAAAGCCTACTCGGGAACAATTACATATGGGTAACTAATAGCATCAAATTTAAGGATACCAACGAACCGGTTATAGTGCTGCAAACTTATTCTAATGGAGACATTTTTAAGTGCTAGGTATTTTGTTGCCCGATTGATCCTAGGGTGAATGTGTGTGATTGTGTAGTTGTAGTTCCTGAGTCTTCTCTTTATTTCATGAATCCTTGGCCAGTATTTCCAGTGCTGACTTGTCATCCCCGTGATACCATCATAAATGTCCCTATTATCAACTTCAATAACAAAATCAGTGAAATTATAATTCTTGATATTGAGAATAGCTTCAATGATAACATCATATGAAGCTGCGTTAAGGTCATGATGATTGGCATTGCAAATCATATGGCCTGCGTAGGTCCCCTGGTCATCGCGAATAAACACAGATGTTCTAAGAGTAGTAGGGGTCAAACGCCTTGTGGCTATGTTGATCTTGTGACGATTGGTGGGCAGCTTTCTCCAATAAGTGGGCACAAGTTTTGGAATAGTTTTCTTAGGCAAGATAGTGATGATGGTAAAGGGAGTTTGGGGGTTGTTGGCGTGGAAAGGTTTTGCATTTGAACTAGCAAAGATATCAGCCTTTATAGCACGGATTGCCTGAGGAAGGTTGGCCTTTTTATTATCATAGATGAGCCTATTACGAATATTCCAGAGATTCCAGATGATAGTGTTTAGAATAATATGGTTAAGGTCCTCAACATTACCTTTGAAGTCCTCGTACAACCCCAAAATATAGTTATGTATAACATTAGTGTGTCTGGGAGTAAAGTTAAAAATGGTTTCAAAGTGCTTCGAGACAACTTTTGTGAAATTATAAACCAAGAAAAAATGATCAATGGTATCATTGGTACATCACATAGGGCATTTAAAGGGCCAGAAATCCCAAAATGGTTTAATTGATTTTCAAAGGGTAATAAACAGTTTTCGAGCTTCCATATTACAAAGGAATATTTTTTAGAGTCCTGTTATTCCACACAAATTTGGAAGAAGATGTAATCGTCATTCTAGGCCTAATCACACCATAGGCGCTATAAAAGCTGAAATTGCCATTTGGGTTGGGTTTCCAAAGGTAGCCATCCTCCTATCAGTGTAGTAAATTTTGCTAGTACTGATTTGATCACTGAGGTATCTTGGCAAGGTATTGTATAAGGGAGGGATAAGGTTGTTATCGGGCATAGCCTCCCTTATGGTAATTTGGCTAAGGTTGAGAGGAATATCAACAAAAAGAAGATAAAGAGTGCCAATGTCACACCAATTATCAAACCAGAAAGAGCTAGAGCCATCATTAACCTGAATACAACATTTTTCATCAAAAATATGACAAACAGAACAAATGGCTTTACCCATAATCGAACGGTTAGTATCACCGAGAGCATTAACCCAGTTAGCACAAAGACCAATGTTGTATTTAATCTTCCAATGAAGCTTAAAGAAAAAGGTCGTTTGAATATGGTGTAGACTACGAAGACCCAAACCATTCTCATTAACAAGGTAACAACACTTATGCCACGCACGCCACACATGCTTATGGTTATTCTCAAGATTATCCCACAGAAAATTAGAAAGTTTCTTCTCAATTTTTTGAATAATGGTTCTCGAAAGGGTGGAGGTGGCCATATAATAAAGACGGACAATACTGAGAATGTGCATTATAAGGACATATCTACCCCATGAGAAAGCAGTTTATGTTTCCAACCAGCTAACCTATTATCAAGCTTAGTAATGATGTGCTCATAATAAGCATTTAGGGGCCTTCCAGTAAAGATGGTAGAACCAAGATAGGTAATAGGAAAAGTACCCTTCTTGATATTGAAGATATTATCAAGGATACTGTTAGAATGGTTTGTAGCATGCTTGGAAACAATGTAAAAGCTTTTATATTTACTATTTAGCTGCCCAGAAAAACTTTCATAATTAGTAATAACCTTTTTAACAGAGTAAGAGTATTTTTCTCAGCATTGGAAAAAACAATAAGATCATCAATAAAAGAGAGACGGTTGATGTGGGGCATAGCACTGAGAGTACTGTAGGGTTTTCCTTTACGAGAAAGGTACAAACTATTTAAATTCCTGGTTAAAATCTCAGCCACAATAATAAAAAGAATGGGAGATAGGGGTTCACCTGCTTAACACCCTTTAGAGGCACCATTAATTAACACAGAATAGCATCCGAATTATTGAAAATAAGCTTGACAAAGGAAGGGTGGAAATCAAACTTAAGAAGAACATGCTTAGTAAAATTCCAGGAGATCCTATCAAATGCTTAGTAAACCCGCGCCTTAGCGCCTGGCCTGGAGGGAAAGTTGAGAGCTTTCTCTCTAGGATTTCCGTCTCTAACAGTCATCCTATTCTTTCCCGCTCGCGGTGGCGGCGCCGCCGGAACACCTTGGCTCCGGTGTGCTTCAAAGGTTTGGTTCTAGTATTTTTGGAAACTGGTTTTCTAGACCATGTTGGTGGTTGTCGAAGATTGGAATTGCTGGAAGTTTTGGCCGGAATCTATGGACGACAAGGCTGGTTTGACCTGAGTTTCTTCCATGGTGGCGCTAATGCTTGAGATTTCTGGGGGTTCCAGATGGTGCTCGAACGTACCGGTCATCACTGACGTTCAGATGGGAGTTCTGACCGGACGAAAAAAACCTGGTTGGTTACCGGAAGGTCCTCTGGAGATGGAAAGTGGAGGCTAAACCATGGTTGTCGGTATATCCGAAGTTGGCCTTTACAGTTCCTTGCTAAAGGATTCGCCCTTGGAAGCCTCAACCTCCACTGATATACCAGCCCAAGGTCACTGCGTGTAAGGGTGGCACGTACAGGGACGTGAACTAGGGAGGTGGTGGGTTGTGACGTTGAAGGGGGTAAACATGCCAGTGGTAAGTTGCTGGAGGGTCGTTCGAGGATATGCTGAAGATGGACACTTGGGTTGGGGACTTGGTTGCCGGATTGCAAATGCCGGTTGGGGGTTTTGCTGGTGAAGATGATCGGAGGGACTGAGCGGATACAGTACCACCGTTCTGAGATTGCCGGTTCTGAATTGTTGGTTGGATGATTTTTCCTTGAAAGCGTCAGGATTCGCCGGTAAAGATGACCGCCACGCCGGGAATCGGGACTGCCTGAGCTACTTGGTCCGGCTACTGTGGAATTAGCACTGATTCGTCATCTTATCGTTGCCGTCGGGGGTCGCCGGAGCTCGACGGGGATGGGTGGTGGAAGGTGGAGTTCGATTCTGCAGGGGTTACTCTCCGGCTTGGGTTACGACATCTTTTCCTCCGACCGCCGGACTGTCTGGCGGTACCGGAGCCAGGTGGGGCGGTTGGGGGTGGGATGGGGTTGACTGACAGCTGACCACATGTGGGCCAGCCTGTCGTTTGACTCAAACGAATTTTGAATTTCAAAATGGAGTGCGGCGCCAGCGAAGTAGCAATGTAGGGCTGGGGAAGTTGGGCCGTTGCCCTAATTTCTGGCCCGGCTGCTGAGTGGATGCTGCTGGAGATGTTACAAATGGGCTGGTGCGACACTGGAACTCGCGACTTGAGCCTTTTTCATGCGAATTGGGCCTCGCTTGTGCTGCTGGATTGCTTACTGACGCAGGGGAGCTGTTTGGATGCAAGGATGGGTCTTCTTTTGGGCTTGGACTGGTGGATTTGATGGACTTGTGGTCCTTTGACTGGATTTTGCTTATGGGCTGGCCTTTTATAGACTAGTCCCATTTCTTACTGATTTTTGTGTTGCGTGCCGGGGTCTGTCCCGTGCCGTTTTGTTATCCAAAAAATTCTCTCTCTCCCCTCCGCTTGGCGGGCGGGGGGGGGGGGGGGGGGGGGTGGTGGATACGGTATATACTATTTTAGATTAGCTTGCTAGCTTAGATAGTTATTTTTGATCTTTTTGATGCATTGTATTTATGCTTTTTTCTAGATATATATATATATATATATATATATATATATATATATATATTTACATTTTATCCAAAAATAAAATAAAAATGACATTATAACCCCTAATTTTTTTATTAATATGATTGACCAGCTCTCTCATAATTAGAATATTATCACTAATCTCCTTGCCCTTTTGAAAAGCAGATTGTTCGATGGAAATAATTTTACTAATCTCCTTGCCCTTTTGAAAAGCAGATTGTTCGATGGAAATAATTTTTGGGAGTAGAGGAGTGACTCTCATGGTAAGAATCTTAGTAAAAATTTTGTTAATAAAGTTACTAAGACTGATTGGCCTAAATTTTGAAAACTTATACCCATGGTTGTCTTTAGGAATGAGGGCTATCAGGGTATGACCAATAGATTTAGGAATAGGAACTCCACAAAAAATCTCTCTCACAGCATAAAACAAGTCATGCTCAATAATATCATAAGCGTGTTGATAAAACAAACCATCATAACCATCACTGCCAGGGCCACTGTTTTTGTCCAGACCAAAAACAACTTTTCTGAGCTCCTTTGTAGTAATTGGTCCCATGAGATTCTCGTTATAAGTGGTAGTAATAACTGGACTGATATTGCTAAGGTAACTGTAAGGGTCAAGAGAGTCAGTACCAGCATTGGCAGTAAGAAGTTCAATAAAGAAAGTAATAGCAGCATTACTGATATCATCATTATTCTTAATCCAAGAACCACTCTCCAGTTTAATTTTATGAATACTGAGTTTTTGATGTTTGGATTTTAAGGAGTGGTGGAAAAAACTTGTGTTTGCATCGCCATCCTTTAGCCATTTCACTTTAGCCTTCTGCCTATAAAAAGAATTAACGTAGGCCGAGACTTGTATGTATCTAGCCTGAGCATGTTTCAAGGTAAGGTAATCTTCCTCAGATAAGGAATTAGAGGTCCTATTTTCAAGAATCTCAATTTGGGTTTCAGCTTCAGACTGTTGATTAAAAATATTTCTAAAAATGCTCAATCACCTATGGATGTCCCTAGTAAACATGAAGATAATATCATGGTTCTCAAAGAGTTGAATCAGGAAGGTGATCCTGATCAAAGTACTTTGGAAATCGGTCTGGACCCGAGAGAAACTGTCTCTGATGGGGAGCCTACCAATAAAACCAAACATAAATCACACACCCACATCGGGGCTCCAACCTCCCCAACCAACAGAGAGCCTTATGGCCTAAGGCCCAAAAAACTGCCCACCCACCCATGTTCTTATAATTAGTATGCTTTTTTGGAATATCCTTGGGATTGGGAACTCCCAATCCACTGACAGGTTAAACCTTCTTTGTAAAACTTATCATATCAACTTTCTTGCTATAATTGAACCTAAGACTAATTCCAGTGATCTGCATTCTAAAATGATCAATCTGGACTTTTCAAACTCTTTTTGCCCATTCTCTCAATAAAATTTGGGTACTTTGGGACCATTCCTACACTGTTAACATTATTTCTGATCTCTCTCAGTGTGTTAATCTCTCTGTTACTAATGTCCATATGAATCAAACCATGTATATCTCTGTGGTTTATGGTGCTAATAGCAAAATTACTAGAAAAACCTTGCGGGATGAACTGTCTAATTTCAGAAACAACATTGGGAATCAACCTTGGATCCTGGGAGGTGATTTCAATGTTATTAGAAACATGAATGAGTACAAAGGTAAAAGTGTCCTGAATACTAGTGACATGGATAATTTTAATGATTTCATTTTTGCTAATAGTCTATCTGACCTTAACTTTCAGGGTACTCCCTTCACTTGGATGGGGAATATGATGAATGGTCTCGTGTTTAAAAAATTGGATCGAGTTATTGCTTCTAATGAGTTATTTCAACTTAACAGGAACCTAACTCTTAAAAAATTAAATAAGTGTGTTTCTGATCATAATCCCCTGCTTCTTCAAGAAAATCATGTCCCTGACTCTGGCCCCAAAAGCTTTAGATTTCAGATATGTGGACTAAACATCACCCTTTTCTTGAAACTGTTAGAGCTTCTTGGGAATCTCCTTGTGATGGTTATGGCATGTGGCTTTCTTCTAAAAAACTTAAAAGGCTTAAAAGTGTGCTTAAGGACCGGAATCATGACATTTTTGGAAATATTTTTAATCAACAGTCTGAAGCTGAAACCCAAATTGAGATTCTTCAAAATAGGATCTCTGATTCCTTATCTGAGGAAGATTACCTTACCTTGAAACATGCTCAGGCTAGATACATACAAGCCTCGGCCTACATTAATTCTTTTTTTAGGCAGAAGGCTAAAGTGAAATGGCTAAAGGAGGGTGATGCAAACACAAGTTTTTTCCATCACTCCTTAAAAGCCAAACATCAAAAACTCAGTATTCGTAAAATTAAACTGGAGAGTGGTTCTTGGATTGAGAATAATGATGATATCCGTAATGCTGCTATTACTTTCTTTACTGAACTTCTTACTGCCAATGCTGCTACTGACTCTCTTGACCCTTACAGTTACCTTAGCAATATCAGTCCAGTTATTACTACCACTGATAACGAGAATCTCATGGGACCAATTACTACAAAGGAGCTCAGAAAAGTTATTTTTGGTCTCGACAAAAACAGTGGCCCTGGCAGTGATGGTTATGATGGTTTGTTTTATCAATACGCTTATGATATCATTGAGCATGACTTGTTTAATGTTGTGACAGAGTTTTCTGTGGAGTTCTTATTCCTAAATCTATTGCTCATACCCCGATAGCCATCATTCCTAAAGACAACCATGCTTATCAGTTTTCAAAATTTAGGCCGATCAGTCTTAGTAACTTTATTAACAAAATTTTTACTAAGATTCTTACCATGAGAGTCACTCCTTTGCTCCCCAAAATTATTTCCATCGAACAATCTGCTTTTCAAAAGGGCAAGAAGATTAGTGATAATATTCTAATTATGAGAGAGCTCGTCAATCATATTAATAAAAAAATTAGGGGTCATAATGTCATTTTTAAATTTGATATGATGAAAGCTTTTGATAAGATCTCATGGAAATTTATTAAGCATGTTCTCCTTAAGTTTGGTTTCCACCCTTCCTTTGTCAAGCTTATTTTCAATAATTCGGATGTTACCCAGTGTTTTGTGTTAATTAATGGTGTCCCTAAAGGTTTTTTCAAATCCAGTAGGGGTGTTAAGCAGGGTGACCCCCTGTCTCCCATTCTTTTTATTATTGTGACTGAGATTTTAACCAGGAATTTAAACAGCTTGTACCTTTCTCGTAAAGGAAAATCCTAGAGTACTCTCAATGCTATGCCCCACATCAACCACCTCTCTTTTGTTGATGATCTTATTGTTTTTTCCAATGCTGAGATAAAAACTCTCACTCTGCTAAAAAAGGTTATTATTGATTATGAAAGTTATTCTGGGCAGCTAATTAGTAAGGATAAAAACTTTTACATTTTTTCCAAGCATGCTACAAACCATTCTAACACTATCCTTGATAATATCTTCAATATCAAGAAGGGTACTTTTCCTTTTACCAATCTTTGTTCTACCATCTTTACTGGAAGGCCTCTAAATGCTTATTATGAGCACATCATTACTAAGCTTGATAATAGGTTAGCTGGTTGGAAACATAAACTGCTTTCTCACAGGGATAGAATTGTCCTTATTATGCACGTTCTGAGTATTGTCCCTCTTTATTATATGGCCACCTCCCCCCTTTCCAGAACCATTATTCAAAAAATTGAGAAGAAACTTTCTAATTTTCTGTGGGTTAATCTTGAGAATAACCATAAGCATGTGTGGTGTGCGTGGCATAAGTGTTGTTACCCTGTTAATGAGAATGGTTTGGGTCTTCGTAGTTTACACCATATTCAAACGACCTTTTTCCTTAAGCTTCATTGGAAGATTAAAAACAACATTGGTCTTTGGCCTAACTGGGTTAATGCTCTCAGTGATACTAACCGTTCGATTACGGGTAAGGTTGTTTTTACTTGGACTGTAATTCGTCTCACACCAGACCAGACCAAAACATACCAGACCAGACTAAAACAGACCAGACCAGACCAGATCAGACCATATTTTATTATTATTATTATTATTATTATTATTATTATTATTATTATTATTATTATTATTATTATTATTATTATCAGGGGTGTGCACCGGTTCAAAACCGGACCGGGCCGGACCGTACCGAACCGGACCGGATATCATTCAGGTTTGATCCGGTTCCGGTTTTTCCGGATAGGTTCTGTCCGGTTTTCCGTTTTAAACCGGATAGTGCACACCCCTAATTATTATTATTATTATTATTATTATTATTATTATTATTAGTGGTGTGCATCGGTTCAAAACCAGACCGGACCGAACCGAACCGGACCGGATATCATTCCGGTTCTGTTTTTTCCGGTCCGGTTCGGTCCAGTTTTCCGGTTTAAACCGGATAGTGCACACCCTTAATTATTATTATTATTATTATTATTATTTTTATTATTAGGATGTTTTTACTTGGACTGTAATTTGCTGGTCTTGTCTGGTCTATTCTGATCTGGTTTGTTTTGGTCTGGTCTGGTCTGGTCTGTTTTGGTCTGGTCTGGTCTGGTCTGGGATGAATTACAGTCCAAGTAAAAACAACCTTATTGTTGTTGTTATTGTTATTATTATTATTATTATTATTATTATTATTATTATTATTATTATTATTATTATTATTATTATATTCTTATAATAATTATTATTGTTATTGTTATTATTGTTTGTAATTATAAATGAATAAAAAAAATTATTTATGGATTATAATATATATATAAAATAAAATCTTGATTCAAAAAATATAAAAAATAAAATTCCAGACCAGACTAAAACTGACCAGACCAGACCAGACTAAAACAGACCAGACCAGACCAGCAAATTACAGTCCAAGTAAAAACATCCTAAAGCCCTTAGTTCTGTTTGTCATATTTTTGATGAAAACTGTTGTATTCAGGTTAATGATGGCTCCAACTCTTTCTGGTTTGATAATTGGTGTGACCTTAGCCCTCTTTATCTTTTTTTTTTATATATTCCTCTCAACCTTAGCCAAATTACCATGAGGGAGGCTATGCCCGACGACAACCTTATCCCTCCCTTATACAATACCTTGCCAAGATACCTTAGGGATCAAATCAGTACTAGCAAAATTTACTACACAGATAGGAGGATGGCTACCTTTGGAAACCTAACCCAAATGGCAATTTCAGCTTTTATAGCGCCTATGATGTGATTAGGCCTAGAATGACGATTACATCTTCTTCCAAATTTGTGTGGAATAGCAGGGCTCCAAAAAAATCCTTTTTAATATGGAAGCTGGGAAACTGTTTATTACCCTTTGAAAATCAATTAAACCATTTTGGGATTTCTGGCCCTTTTAAATGCCCTGTGTGTTGTACCAATGATATCATTGATCATTTTTTCCTGGTTTGTAATTTCACAAAAGCTGTCTGGAAGCACTTTGAAACCATTTTTACTTTACTCCCAAACACGCTAATGTTATACATAACTATATTTTCGGGTGGTACAAGGACTTCAAGGATAATGTTGAGGACCTTAACCATGTTATCCCAAACATTGTCATGTGGAATCTCTCGAAGATTCGTAATAGGCTCATCTATGATAATAAAAAGGCCAACCTTTATGAGGCAATCCGTGCTATAAAGGCCGATATTTTTGCCAGTTCAAATGCAAAACCTTTCCACACCAACAACCCCCAAACTCCCTTTACCATCATCACTACCTTGCCTAAGAAAACTATTCCCAACCTTGTGCCCACTTATTGGAGAAAGCCGCCCACCAATCGTCACAAGATCAGCATAGCCACAAGGCGTTTGACCCCTACTACGCTTAGAACATCTGTGCTTATTCGCGATGACCAGGGGACCTACGCAGGCCATATGATTTGCAATGCCAATCGCCATGACTTTAATGCAGCTTCATATGATGCTATCATTGAAGCTATTATCAATATCAAGAATTATAATTTCACTAATTTTGCTATCATTGCTTATCGAGAGTTGGTTTATCACATCGCAAAGGAATACAGAAATTAGAACGCAACTCAAACATGAATTCCTCGTCAAATAAATGAAATGGAGGTGGGGGAACTGGATCCAACAGGGTACAAAGGACGATTATCTGTCAGGATGATGCCCTGGGTACCACCTAAAGACTCGCATTGTGAATCAGTGGATTATCCAGGGTTGTCGTGTTCTACAACGAATATATTCGGATTTATCTGAGAAGGAGATAATAATCTCATTCTTGTAGAGCAATACAATAGAGAAAGATTTGAAATTAAGGGCTTCGAAAACCTTACGGATCGAGTTAATAGGGGGCTGCCTTTGATGAAACTTCCCACCAGAGCTTACTGGAGCTCTTCCATGATGATTTCTATTCGAGCTTTGGATATCTTCACCGCAAAACATCCCTTATGCTTACCGATTACAAGCTGGAGATAAGGATCGTCCTTGCTTGTCTGATGTTTCCTGGGCGGACCAGACAGGCTCGTGCCTTATGTAAGGCTGGAGAGGCCCAAGCCTTAGGGCCCCAAAAAACTAGAAAAATTAAGGGCCCATTTTTTCCAAAAATTAGTATTATACATGTTGGGTTAATGGCCTAACAAGGACCGGCCCATCAACCCCTAGGGACCGTACAAGAGCGTCTGGCAACGGGCTTAAAAGGAAGGCTAGGGCCAGGGGCCGCACGTAGTCCAGCACGACTAGGCTTCAGGGCCCAAGGGCCAGGAGACATACGTAGTCCAGCATGACCAAGCTTCAGGGTCCAAGGGTTAGGGGACGTACGTAGCCCAGCATGACAAAGC
The DNA here is from genome assembly GCA_945859875.1 of Cuscuta europaea. NCBI lineage: Eukaryota > Viridiplantae > Streptophyta > Magnoliopsida > Solanales > Convolvulaceae > Cuscuta > Cuscuta europaea. The sequence goes on along the minus strand of CAMAPE010000011.1, from coordinate 7,079,662 downwards.
TTTAGAGTCCAAGGGCTAGGGGACGTACGTAGCCCAGCATGACCAAACTTCAGGGTCCAAGGGCTAGGGGACGTACGTAGCCCAGCATGACCAAACTTCAGGGCCCAAGGACCAGGGGACGTACGTAGTCCAGCATGACAAAACTTCAGGGTCCAAGGGCTAAGGGACGTACGTAGCCCAGCATGACCAAGCTTCAGGGCCCAAGGGCCAGGGGACGTACGTAGTCCATCGTGACCAAGCTTCAGGGTCCGAAGGGCCAGGGGACGTACGTCTTATGGGTTTTCTACCCAAGGGTCCAGGCTGCCACCAGAGGGTTGGGTCCAGCCTGAGGGACGAACGTCCCCACGTCATGGCGGGAAGCCAAGATCCTGGCGGGAAACACATTAAATGCGGGAGATTTGGTGGTTGGGATCATGTCGCCCACAGCCAACCACATCAGCCCACCAACCACCCTAGGATAATATAAATAGTCGCATTTATTTCATTGTAAAGGGTTCGCATTTTGACTCTCTAGCATTGTAATAGCAACAACAGCTCATAGCATAGCTTAGTACGTTCGGCCCTTCGGCTTGTGATCGTTGAAGTGAATAAAATACAGCCATCGGCCCATTCCCCGTTGTCTAGTGATATTTTTTGTCCTTCACCCATTCGAAACCCCAGGTTACGTGTTGGGCCTGCGGGTTGAGGGAATAAACCTCAACATTGACGTCGTCTGTGGGAAACTGATCAAAAAGTTCTTCCAAATTAAGCTCTCCATTAGAAAACTCTAAGACAACCACAAGGCAAGTAACATGACTACTAACAACACAGGGAACTCTCAAGACCTTTCCTCACGGCTAGCTCACAGCAGGAGAAGCCGCAACCAGGCGACGGGGCCCCAGTCCACCAGCCTGTGGAGTCGGGGGGGGGGGGGGGGGTTTCGGGATACTCACTGACCTGATCCCCTAGGAACCCCGTAGGGACCCCAATGCACTACGAGAGATCGCGGATACCATCCGCCGACTGGCGGACCAACGGGAGGAGGAGCATGTGCATACCGCTAATACCGAGCGGACCCTGCTCTCGCCCATCCGCCCTATGCAGTCTTTCGTCGAGCACACCGGTGAAAATAACCATTCCCGCCGTTCGGTCCATTCCAGGATCACTCAGAATATCCGATCTCCAGACATGGGGGGCACCGGAGGAGCCGGGCCCTTTCGGGGGAACGCAGCGTCACACGGTCCAGGATCCCACGCCAATCATGCCCCACAATGGGCGAACGGTCAGGGAGCACACTCCCGTGATGGATGGCATGATGGCGGAGGCCCGGGTCTACCACGGGCAATACAACCGCGGGATCGTGCCGAGGGGGAACACCTTGGCGGTAGTGAACCCCACACCCCTTGTGACCGATCCGCGGGATGCCGTGCTCATGGACATGCAGAGACAGATCAATGAACTGAACCGACGTACAGAGAATACACAGGTGCAGCCCAAGATTGCACTTTCACTCCCTTTCTCTGACAGGGTAATGGCAGTGGATATTTCACGGGACGTTCGGCCTCTCGGAACTCTGACTTATGATGGGGCCGGGGACCCCAAGGCCCATCTACTGTCTTATCAAGGGACGTTCTCTATGTTGGGAGCCTCCGATGATGCTGTTTGCATGCTTTTCTTCAGCACCCTCAGGGGGTCAGCGCAAGAATGGTTCAGGCAGCTCAGGCCCGGATCCATCGACAACTTTGAACAATTATCCCGACAGTTCATGGCTCAGTTCGCATCGAGCTCTACGCCCAAAAAACATTTCAGCTGGTTGACGAACGTCCGCCAGGATAAGGGAGAATCCTTATCCGCTTTCCTCATTAAGTGGAGGGATGAGACCCTGAAGGTAAAGGATCTTCCGGAGAGTACCAGCATCACCCTCTTCACTAATGCACTGACGACCGGGGACCTCTATCTGGACCTAAAAAGGAACCCTGGGAGCAACTATGCTGAGGTGCTGGCTCGTGCACATAAGTTCACTGCGATCGAGGAGGAGATTTCGCAGCGGGACAGAACAGCGACCCCTTTAACATGCAAGGTATCGGACAGATTGGGTCCCGGGCCGGTGGACCCACCGGCATCTAAAAAGAAAAAGACGATCGACAGTTACATCCTTGGTCCGCACAAGAACGCCCGGAGGACGACCTTCGCATGAGCATGGGGCCTGCTCCTTTGGCCTACCCCATCAGCCAGATTTTCGGGGCGATCAAGGATAAGGGGCTGCTCAAGGAACCGGTACCTACCAAGGGGCACATGATGGGCTGGGACACGGGAGCCTACTGCGAGTATCATCGCAAGCAGGGACACCGTGCGGATGATTGCCAAAGTCTGAAGTATGCCATCCATCAACTCATTGAGAGGGGATACCTGGGTGAGTTCACCACGGGAGGAACGTCCCAGGGCCCCTCGCAGTAGCACAGGAGGCCCTACAGCTGGCGCCGAGATGATCGGCGAGAGGCTGGGGTCAAGGAGGAGGACTTCCGGCATAGCGGCAAGCGACCGGAGGCATCACTCGGATCGGTCGGCACCAAGAAGAAAATGGAAATCAAAATGATCTTCGGAGGGGCGGAAACTGGGGATACCCCAGCGGAGAGGAAGAAGTTCAAAAGGGCCCTCCGGATAAACTCCATCTCCACACCTCCCGCCAAAAAGCATAAGGCCGAGCCTATCACGTTCGGGACAGCGGATCTGCCACAATCACCAGGACCGCATAGGGATGAGCTGGTAGTCAGCATGGATATCCGGGAGTGGATAATCCGACGAGTCCTGGTTGATACAGGAAGCCATGTCAATGTCCTATACTGGGACGTATTTGAGAGGATGCATCTGAGCAGGGCTGATCTGCCCCCTACGAACACCCCTGGTTGGTTTCACCGGCCACAACATTGATGCGGAAGGGACGATCGTCCTGCTAGTGGAGATCGGGGATGGCGAGCATCGGGCGACGATCCACATGACGTTTGTGGTAGTGCGACTAAAGTGCGCTCACAATGCCATTCTGGGATGGCCCGGATTGGAGGACCTTGAGGCCATCTGCTCCGTACGGCATTCCTGTATAAAATTCACCACGGAGACTGGGGTGGGCGTGGCCCGTACGGACCCAGATACAGCGAGAGCGTGTTACAAAGAAGCAGTAAAGAAGATGACGGAGAAGGACGTGAGGGTCAACAACATTGCAGAGATGGCCCGATGGGAGGAGGCCATGTCCCGACCGGAGCCGACAACCTTGTTAGAGGAGGTGGAGCTGGATGACCCCTCCGATAGGAAAGTGTCCATCGGAACCAACCTGGAGCCAAAGATCCGGGAAGGGGTGATCTTAATCCTCCGAAGGTTCAAGATCTTGTTTGCCAGAGGACCGGAGGATATGCCGGGAATTGATCCCGAGATCATTTGTCACAAATTGGTCGTTCGGCCAGATGCCAGACCCGTGTAGCAGAAGAAAAGATACACGGCGGTCGAACGGAGGGACTTCATCAAAGTGGAAGTCACTACCCTGCTCAACATATGCCACATTCGGTCTGTTATGCATGTGGAGTGGTTGTCCAACGTCGTCCTAGCACCTAAAGGGCCCACATTGTGGATGTGCGTGGATTACTCTGGCCTCAATAAAGCTTGCCCGATGGACCCCTACCCGGTGCCGAGGATCGACCTGCTGGTGGATGAAACCGCAGGATGCGAGTTGCTCAGTTTAATGGATGCCTTCAGGGGGTATCATCACGTGTTTATGCATCCGAACGATGCTGAAAAAACTACTTTCGTCACATCAGACGGAGTATACTGCTACGTGGTCATGCCTTTCGGTTTGAGAAACGCGATGACCACCTTCCAGAGGATGATCGGGATATTGTTCAAGGACGTCCTCGGGAGAATCATGGAGGCATACGTGGATGATATCCTGATCAAGAGCAGGAAAAGGGAGGACCACGTACGGGACATGGAGAGGGTCTTCACCATCATGGAAGGAGTGAGCATGAGGATGAACCCGAAGAAGTGCGCCTTCGCAGTCCGGGGGGGGGGGGATTCCTTGGCTACATGATGAGCGAACGGGGGATTGAACCTAACCCGGAGAAGGTAAGGGCCATCATGGATATGGAGCCCCCCAAGAATTTGAAGGATGTGCAGAGGCTTACTAGGCGTTTGGCGACTCTGAGCCGATTTATGTCAAAGTTGGCTGATCGGGCAATCCCCCTTTTCCAGATCATGAAGAAAGCCAATCCATTTGAATGGACCCCGGAGTGTGAGACAGCTTTTGAAGACTTCAAGACGTACCTCTCTTCGTCGTTTGTCCTTACCAAAGCGGATCCCGGGGAGCAGCTGTACATGTATTTGGCAGTGGCCGATCTGGCGGTAAGCTCCATCCTGTTGAAGGAGGATGACGGCGTTCATCGGCATATATACTTCGTTAGCAAGGCGCTGAACGGCCCGGAGACAAGGTACACACTGATGGAGAAGGCGATCCTGACCCTGATCGCATCCATAAAACGCTTGGCGCCGTACTTCCAGGCACACCCGGTGACTGTGTTCACCACTCAGCCATTGGCCACTATCATCAGGAATCCAATGGCGAGTGGGAGGATTACGAAGTGGTCCTTGATGATCGGGCAATACAATGTGGAATTCAAGCCAAGGCCGACAATCAAGGGACAGGCGCTAGCGGATTTCATCGCCGAATGCACAACACGTACGGAGTAAGGGGAATATGGCAGCAATGACTTTGACAACTGGTGGGAAATGTACACCGATGAGGCAGCAAGCGCAAAGGGATGCGGGGGGGGGGGGGGGGTGCGGTCGTCACTTTCCCCAAGAGTTTCAAGGCTTATTACTCCATGGAATTTAAGTTGAAAGTCACCAATAACGAGACCAAGTATGAGGCACTAATCGCAGGGTTGAAATACGCGAAGGCCCTAGGTGCAGCCCGTCTGAAGGTGCAGATGGATAGTCAGTTGGTTGTTACGCAGATGAACGACACCGCTGAAACCTGGGAGGAGCGGATGAAAGCTTACAGGGAGCTGGAAGAGGAGCAAACTGTGCAGTTTGAACAAGTGATCATAGACCTGGTACCTCGGGTAGAGAACGCTGAAGCTGATATCCTATCCAAGCTAGGCAACCCCCTATCTGAGGATCAGATGCGGGTCGTCCCAAAACACATTCGGAGTTTCGCTAGACAGGAAACACTACTCCGACCAGCAACGGAGACAATCCAGGTAAATGTTGTTTCTTGAGCAGATCCCAGCTGGGTGAAGGAGGTGGTCAATTATCTTAGGGATGGAACCCCCCCCTGAGAAAGACGGACGAACCTCCGGAAGGGCCCCGTGGATAAAAAGACGAGCGGCGAGTTTTGATGTTATCAGGGGTGAATTATACAAAAAGATGTTCGGCGGACCATACCTCAGATGCTTACCGCCAGACTTAGCGGCAGCAGTCATGGAGGAAATCCACGAGGGCATCTGTTCCAGTCATCAGGGACCCCGAACGTTAGCAAGAAAAATCATCCTGCAGGGGTACTACTGGCCAACCATCCAGCGAGACTGCTTCAACCACACTCAGAGGTGTGTAGTATGCCAGCAGTACGCACCTATGCCGGGAAGGCCGGCCAACTTCTACACCCCGATGACCGTCTCCCTACCATTTGTGAGATGGGGGATAGATCTGTTGGGGCCTCTTCCCAGGACGACCGGCGACAAGAAGTTCATAATAGTAGCCATTGACTATTTCACCAAGTGGGTGGAGGCCGAGCCATTGAAGAACATCACTGAGTTCCAATGCCAACGCTTCGTATGGCAGAATGTATTATGTCGGTTCGGCATCCCAGAACAGATCATTACGGACAACGGCCGGCAATTCGTTGGCAAGGGTTTCGAGGCATATCTGGCCAAGTGGGGCATCCGACACTCCGGGGTCTCAGTCGCGTACTCGCAGGCAAACGACCAGGTGGAAAATATGAACTGAATCATCATGGATGGCATAAAGAAAAAACTAGAAGATTACTCCTCAACCTGGCCGGAGCAGCTGAATTATGTCCTGTGGACGTACAGGACGACTCCAAGGACGGCGATCGGGGAAACACCGTTTGCACTGGCGTACGGATTCCAGACCAAAGTCCCCACCGAGGTACTCGTGCCCACACACCGGACATTGCACTTTGACCCAGAACAGAACGAAGAAAATATAAGGCCAAAGTTGCACTTTATCGAGGAGAGAAGGGATCTAGCCGCACGGCGCATGGAAGAATATCACCGGGCAACCGAGTGATATTTCAATAAGGCGGTGAAGATCAGAGAAATCAAAGTCGGAGACTTGGTACTGCGAAAGCGGGAGAAGAGTAAGCTGCTCGAGGACGGCAAGATGGCCAAGAACTGGGAGGGGCCGTACAGGGTATGTGAGAAGAGATTGGCGGCAGGGACGTTCCTCCTACAAACCATGGAAGGATGCCCCACTGGCATGTGGAACGTGGAGCACCTGAAGAAGTTCTACCAGTAAGGTCCCCAAAAAACGGGGAGACAAGAAGGGAGTTTCAGTTCATACGATGTAACAGCAGAAGTTAATGAGAACGAGCAGGCTTGGATATTAGCCTAAAAAGTCCCGTGGTTTTCCCTTTCCCGGTTTCCACGATAAAATCATGGTGTACATTGTCATCATATGAAAACTACGAGCCTCCCAGAGAAGATTAACATTCTCCGTCGAGTGATACCAATCATCCGAACGATACAACCACCGCACCAAAGACCCCTAAAAAAACAGAGGGGCACTGGGGAATCCCCAAAGGGGATAAACCCGTTCCGCATCACAATCGCGGCCGAGCCCAGCTCAGGATCCAAAGGACCGGGCCAAATGGGCAGGTAAGACGAACGGATGACGGGACGAAGCACCGGGGAATCCCCAAGGGGGATAAACCCGTTCCGCATCACAATTGCGGCCGAGCCCAGCTTAGGATCTAAAGGACCGGGCCAAATGGGCAGGTAAGACGAGCAGATGACGGGACGAAGAACGTGGAATCCCCAAAGGGGATAAACCCGTTCCGCATCACAATCGCGGCCGAGCCCAGCTCAGGATCCAAAGGACCGGGCCAAATGGGCAGCTAAGACGAGCGGATGACGGGACGAAGCTAAAGACCCCTCAAAAAAAGAGGGGCACTGGAGAATCCCCAAATGGGATAAACTCGTTCCGCATCACAATCGCGGCCGAGCCCAGCTCAGGATCCAAAGGACTGGGCCAAATGGGCAGGTAAGATGAACGGATGACGGGACGAAGCACTGGGGAATCCCCAAAGGGGATAAACCCGTTCCGCATCACAATCGTGGCCGAGCTCAGCTCGGGATCCAAAGGACCGGGCCAAATGGGCAGGTAAGACGAACGGATGACGGGACGAAGCACTGGGGAATCTCTAAAGGCGATAAACCCGTTCCGCATCACAATCGCGACCGAGCCCAGTTCAGGATCCAAAAGACCAGGCCAAATGGGCAGGTAAGACGAGCGGATGACAGGATGAAGAATGGGGAATCCCCAAAGGGGATAAACCTGTTCTGTATCACAATCGCGGCCGAGCCCAACTTAGGATCCAAAGGACCGGGCCAAATGGGCAGGTAAGACGAGCAGATGACGGGACGAAGCCAAAGACTCCTCAAAAAAAGAGGGGCACTGGGGAATCCCCAAAGTGGATAAACCCGTTCCGCATCACAATCGCGATCGAGCCCAGCTCAGGATCCAAAGGACCGGGACAGATGGGCAGGTAAGACGAACGGATGACGGGACGAAGCACTGGGGAATCCCCAAAGGAATAAACCCGTTCCGCATCACAATCGCGGCCGAGCCCAGCTCAGGATCCAAAGGACGGGGCCAAATGGGCAGGTAAGATGAACGAATGACGGGACGAAGCACTGGGGAATCCCCAAAGGGGATAAAACCGTTCCGCATCACAATCGCGGCCGAGCCCACCTCAGGATCCAAAGGACCGGGTCAAATGGGCAGGTAAGACGAGTGGATGACGGGACGAAGAACGGGGAATCTCAAAGGGGATAAACCTGCTCCGCATCATAATCGCGGCCGAGCCCAGATTAGGATCCAAAGGACCGGGCCAAATGGGCAGGTAAGACGAGCGGATGATGGGACGAAGCTAAAGACCCCTCAAAAAAAGGGACACTGGGGAATCCCCAAAGGGGATAAACCCGTTCCGCATCACAATCGCGGCCGAGCCCAGCTCAGGATCCAAAGGACCGAGCCAAATGGGAAGGTAAGACGAATGGATGACGGGACGAAGCACTGGGGAATCCCCAGAGGGGATAAACCCGTTCCGCATCACAATCACGACCGAGCCCAGCTCAGGATCCAAAGGACCGGGCCAAATGGGCAGGTAAGACGAACGAATGACGGGATGAAGCACTGGGGAATCCCCAAAGGGGATAAACCCGTTCCGCATCACAATCGCGGCCGAGTCCAGCTCAGGATCCAAAGGATCGGGCCAAATGGGCAGGTAAGACGAGCGGATAACAGGACGAAGAACGCGGAATCCCCAAAGGGGATAAACCCGTTCCGCATCACAATCGCGGTCGAGCCCAGCTCAGGATCCAAAGGTCCGGGCCAAATGGGCAGGTAAGACGAGCGGATGACGGGACGAAGCTAAAGACCCCTCAAAAAAAGAAGGGCACTGAGGAATCCCCAAAGGGGATAAACCCGTTCCGCATCACAATCGCGACCGAGCCCAGCTCAGGATCCAAAGGACCGGGCCAAATGGGTAGGTAAGATGAACAGATGATGTGACGATGCACTGGGGAATCCCCAAAAGGGAAATACCCGTTCCGCATCACAATCGCGGCCGAGCCTAGCTCAAACCATTCTATTTGCAATATTTATTTATTCTATATGTAGTTGATCTATATGTGGTTGAAGATTTATGCGATCAAATTGTAATTTTGAAAAGTTCCACTATCAACTGTAACATCAGGAAGCACCACGTCTCACTCCTCTATTGTTTAGGGGTTTTCTCAATATGAATTTTAGAGCTCGTTTGTCAGCACGAAAATCGGCTGTTCTGGTTGATTCTGCTGAAATTTATGAAGTTCTGACTGAAGTGGGAAAATCGGCTGTTCTGGCTGATTCTGCTGAAATTTATGAAGTTCTGGCTGAAGTGGCTGCATTGGTTGATTCTGCTGATACAAGAAAAAAATATTTTTAAAATATATTTTATTAATAAAATAAAGAAAAAATTATATGTAAAAATAGCTAAAATGGTCATCTACAGTAACTTCAATCAATACAGCCAGAAAAGTAACTTCAACCTTACTTTTTCGGCTTATTACACAATTCAGCGCGCGAAAGCAAAATTTACGTGTTTGGTAAAAAAGTTGACTGATAAGCCTGATAAGCCGAAAATGAGGGTTGCCAAACGGCCTGGAGTTTAAATTCATCAAAATCAAGTTCTCCATGAAATCTATTAAAACTTATGTATTCTCGAACATTCTATGAATTTTACTCCGTATTTATTTATTTATTGTAATAGATTTTGAAAGACTTGGATGAACCTTTAAGCAAAAAAATTGAATAACTCGATCTCACTAGCACAGCCGCACTCCAATTTCCAAATCCATTATTTAAAAAACCCAAAGCACGTATCACCAATCACTTCCTGGCAATTCGATTGACGCATCTTCCATCTTCTAACCCAGCGCACTGTTACGAGTCTCCCAATGCCGCGGCACGATAGGCTGATACGCCGCGGCATGACATGGCACACGTCACGGCATAACCGTGGCTAGGTGACAAGGAAGAGTCTAGAACATCCCAAGAGGAATGGGCAGAATCCTGGAGGCTAAGAGAATATTCTAGACTCATGTAGATACATGTACACTTGTATAGAGTATAGTAGAATATTCTAGAATATGATAGAGTTGTATAGAATATTCTAGAATTAAACCATAGCCGTTAGATCAAATAGATCTCAACCATCCATTGAGGAGGAGGGCAAGTATAAACACCCCTCAAGGTGGTTCATTTGTACACATCGAAGTTTCCAAGCATTCAATAAAGTCTCAAGCTTTCTTCAAGTGTTCTTGCCTTTACCACATTTCCTTCTAGCCAAGCACTTAAGCACACACAAAACTAAGGAGTTGTCCAGGCTGACTTAGTTACTGCGAGGGGCAGAAAGGAGCTAAGGCCGCACGTGAGCTTGTTGAGGAAACAAGTCTGTGACAGGTTGTATCAGAGACGCGTTCAGGTTCGGGTTCGTGTTGTGCACATTTGGGAGCATGGTTGGAAACGTTGACACTAGCATGTCCAACTTCACCGAGGAACGTGGGAGGGATGTTAATCCTAACCATGGCAAGAAGAAGCGTGATCAAAGCAAAGCTCGAGGGGAGATTCTTGCTTTGGAGGAAGCTGTTGAAGGGCTGGGCGCTAAGCTCGAGAGGGTCGAGAACGACGCAAACTTGCTGGAGAACCATATGTTTGAGCAACATAGCCTTGTGAAGGATGATGTGGGGGACCTCAATGCCCGATTTGTTCAACCGGAGGAAAAGGTAATGGATGCTATCCAATCTTTACAAGTTAGTCTTGAGGGTATGCGTGAAGAGTTGGCGTTGTGTAAAAAGGCTGCTGCCAGTGGTGGGGCAACGATCAACCTAGCCCATACCCCTAAGGTTGATTATTCGAAGCCTTCTAAGTTCCATGGAGTTCGAGATGCTAAGGAAGTCGAGAACTACTTATGGCAAATGGAGCAATACTTTGACAATCTCAACCTAGAGGATGAGACGGTGAGGATCAAGACGGCCACATCCTACCTAACGGATACGGCCATGTTATGGTGGCGAAGAAGGCATGCGGACATTGAGCGGGGCGTTGCACAGATTGACACTTGGGACGACTTCAAGAAGGAGTTAAAGAGGCATTTCTATCCGGAGAACGTCGTCTTCGAGGCACGCAAGAAGCTAAGGGAGTTGAAGCAAAGAGGTACGATACGTGACTATGTGAAAGACTTCACAACCCTTATGCTCCAAATCCCCAACTTGTCCCAAGAAGACCTACTTTTCTATTTCGTGGATGGGTTACAAAGTTGGGCTAAACAAGAGGTGCAACGGCGGAATGTTCAAACGGTGGATGAAGCCATTGCCGCTGTTGAATCCTTGACGGACTTCCAGCACCATAGTTATGGGGAGGCATCCAAGAGAAAAGACAAGAACCCCGTCAAAGGTGGGGGAGAGAGACATGACAATGGGGGAAAAGAGAACCCACGAAAACCATTCTTCAAGAAGGGAGATAAGAGTTTGGGGCGTGAGGAGTACGAGGCAAAGAAGAAGTCCTTTGTACCGAAGGGTGGTTGCTTCGTATGCAAAGGACCGCATACCATGAAGGACTGTCCTAAGCTCGGTTCGTTGTCTGCCATAGTGGAGCAACAAGAAGCGGAGGCCCGAGATGAGGAGACGAGCAAGATGGGATCTCTCCAAATCCTTAATGCTCTCAAGGCGAAGCCGATGCCTACGACGACAAGCAAGGGGCTCATGTACGTTGAGGCATACATCAATGGGAAACCAACAAGGGCATTGGTGGACACGTGCGCAACATATAACTTTGTGACTGAGGAGGAAGCCAAGAGGGTTGGTCTCCAATGGTCCAGAGGCGAGGGGTGGCTTAAAACAGTTAATGCCAAGGCTCAGCCCCTGAACGGCGTGGCACGAGGTGTGAATCTACGCCTAGGCGCTTGGAAGGGCCAAGTGGATTTTTCGGTGGCACCAATGGATGACTTCAAGGTTGTTCTAGGGATGGACTTCCTGAGACAGGTAACTGCGATCCCTATGCCATTCTTTAGCACGGTTTGCATTCTTGAGAAGGGTTCATCGTGCATGATACCGACATTGGAAACTCCCAATGAGCGGCCAAGTGGGGTTAAGACATTGTCGGCTATGCAAGTAGCCAAGGGGGTGAAGAAGGGAGAACCGACATTCTTAGCCGTACTCAAGGTGGATGATGAGACGGAAGGGCCGACGGACATACCACCTCTTATTCGAGCTGTCCTTGAGGAAAACAAGGACGTGATGCCGGCAAAGTTACCCGACAAGCTACCACCTAGGAGAGAGGTGGATCACAAGATCGAGTTGGAACCGGGTGCAAAACCGCCCGCAATGGCACCCTATCGCATGTCCCCAAGTGAGCTCGAGGAGCTACGTCGCCAACTCGATGAGCTGTTAGGGACCGGGAAGATGAGACCGTCGAAGGCACCTTATGGCGCACCGGTGCTATTCCAAAAGAAGCATGATGGGACGCTAAGGATGTGCGTGGACTACCGGGCGCTTAACAAGGTAACGATCAAGAACCGCTATCCTATTCCTTTGATTGCCGACCTATTTGATAGACTTGGTGGGGACAAGATATATACAAAGATGGATCTACAAAAAGGTTACTACCAAGTACGAATAGCGGAGGGAGATGAGCCTAAGACCGCATGTGTTACACGCTATGGCTCGTTTGAGTGGTTAGTAATGCCCTTTGGACTAACCAACGCACCGGCCACATTTTGCACGCTCATGAACAAGATCTTCCAACCCTATTTAGACCGGTTTGTGGTGGTATACTTGGACGATATCGTGGTTTATAGCAACTCAATGGAGGAGCATGTGGAACACCTACGCATTATCTTCCGGGTACTCCGGGAGAATGAGCTTTATGTCAAGAAGGAGAAATGCACGTTCGCCACGGAGGAAGTACACTTTCTTGGTTACGTCATTGGGCATGGGAAACTCATGATGGACATGGGGAAGATCAGGGAAATCGTGGAATGGGAGGCACCGACCAAGGTAACCGAATTACGGTCATTCCTTGGGTTGATAAATTATTACCGGCGGTTCATCGAGGGATATTCGAAGAGGGCAGCCCCATTGACGGACCTACTCAAGAAGGGGAAAACTTGGGAATGGTCCGACCTATGTCAAGAGGCCTTTGATGACCTGAAGGCCGCGGTGAGCCAAGAGCCTGTTCTAGCTCTACCGGACTTTGGCAAACCATTTGAGGTACAAACCGATGCCTCTAACTTTGCCATTGAAGGAGTTTTGATGCAAGAAAGGCATCCAATAGCATTCGAGAGCCGCAAGTTGAACGAGATGGAGCGGCGTTACACCGTGCAAGAGAAGGAGATGACCGCGGTGGTTCATTGCTTGCGCGTATGGAGACACTACCTTATAGGCGCAAACTTCATCATCAAGACGGACAACGTGGCAACGAGCTACTTTCAAACTCAAAAGAAGTTATCACCTAAGCAAGCTAGGTGGCAGGATTTCTTAGCGGAGTTCGACTACACTTTGGAGTATAAACTCGGGAAAGCCAATGTTGTAGCCGACACACTTAGTAGGAAGGCAGAGTTCGCAGCCATTGGTCAAGCGGAGGGGGACCTGATCGGGCGCATCAAGGAGGGACTTGAACGCGACCCCATGGCGAAGGAGTTGATGAAGCTAGCCAAGGAGGGCAAAACCCAACAGTTTTGGGAAGAGGACGGCCTTCTCTACACAAAGGGGCGTCGTCTTTATGTCCCAAAATGGGAGAGTTTAAGAAGAGATCTCGTCAAGGAGTGCCACGACACGAAGTGGGCAGGTCATCCCGGCCAAAAACGCACCCTAGCACTTGTTGAGACAACATATTTCTGGCCACAGATGAGGGACACTGTGGAGCTTTATGTGAAGACCTGTCTTGTGTGTCAACAAGACAAGGTGGAGAATCGGCAACCTACGGGACTGCTGGAACCATTGCCCATTCCCGAGCGACCATGGGACTCTATTTCTATTGACTTCATTAGTGCCCTGCCGAAGTCCGAGGGGTTTGGATCTATCATGGTGGTGATAGATCGATTTTCTAAGTATGGGACGTTCATCCCGTGCATGAAAGACTGCACAGCGGAGGAGGCGGCACGGGGGTTCTTCAAGAACGTGGTGAAGTATTGGGGACTTCCAAGGAGCATAGTGAGTGACCGAGACCCCCGCTTCACGGGCCGACTATGGACTGAGTTGTTTAAGCTGCTTGGGACACAACTCAACTTCTCTACAAGCTTTCACCCTCAAACCGATGGGCAAACCGAACGGGTGAACGCCTTGCTAGAGTGCTACCTTCGGCACTTTGTAGGTGCCAACCAACGAGATTGGGCAAGACTCTTGGACATAGCCCAATTCTCATATAACTTGTAGCGGAGTGAGTCTACGGGACGAAGTCCATTTGAGCTTGCCACGGGACAACAACCATTGACTCCACACACTTTAGCCACGCCACTCCACGATGGGAAGAGCCCGGGAGCACTTAAGATGGCGAAGTCTTGGGAGGAACAAACCGATCTAGCTCGTTCGTGTTTGGAGAAAGCACGCAGGCGGATGAAGAAGTGGGCGGACGAGAAGAGGCGGCCAAAGGAGTACACTGTGGGGGACTTAGTCTTTGTGAAGCTCTTACCACAACAATTCAAGGTATTGAGAACCTTACACAAAGGCCTAGTCCGTAGATATGAGGGGCCATTCCCGATTATTGCTAAGGTAGGAAAAGTTTCGTATAAGCTCGACCTACCCAGCACATTGAAGATTCACCCGGTCTTCCACGTAAGTATGTTGAAGCCTTATCATGGGGATGAGGAAGACCCAAGTCGGGGGTTATCAAGCCGAGCACCGCCTATAGTCACTAAGTCCTACGACAAAGAGATTGAAGACGTGCTCGCAACAAAGGAGGTTAGGAAGAGGGGCGTTCCACGCCAAAATCATTACTTGATCAAATGGAAGGGACTACCCGAGTCAGAAGCAACGTGGGAACCTGAAGAAGACTTGTGGCAGTTCCGGGACAAGCTCGAGGCGCACAAGGCGACGAGGACGTCGCCAAGTTAGGTGGGGGAGACCGTTACGAGTCTCCCAATGCCGCGGCACGATAGGCTGATACGCCGTGGCATGACATGGCACACGCCACAGCATAACCGTGGCCAGGTGACAAGGAAGAGTCTAGAACATCCCAAGAGGAAGGGGCAGAATCCTGGAGGCTAAGAGAATATTCTAGACTCATGTAGATACATGTACACTTGTATAGAGTATAGTAGAATATTCTAGAATATGATAGAGTTGTATAGAATATTCTAGAATTAAACCATAGCCGTTAGATCAAATAGATCTCAACCATCCATTGAGGAGGAGGGCAAGTATAAATACCCCTCAAGGTGGTTCATTTGTACACATCGAAGTTTCCAAGCATTCAATAAAGTCTCAAGCTTTCTTCAAGTGTTCTTGCCTTTACCACATTTCCTTCTAGCCAAGCACTTAAGCACACACAACACTAAGGAGTTGTCCAGGCTGACTTAGCTACTGCGAGGGGCAGAAAGGAGCTAAGGCCGCACGTGAGCTTGTTGAGGAAACAAGTCCGTGACAGCACGTACACTTCATCGATCAAGTATTGTTCATGTATGATTTTCTTCACGTTTTTATGTCCATTGAAGTTTCACCTGTATATGAAGTATTTGAGTGGTCAACTTTTTCAATTTCGTACTCCGAAGTGCACAATTTGATAATCAAATAGATTATCGAACTAACTTAAAAAATGCAAATCACTTTTATGGCTCTTTCGGGCCGTCACCATTTGAGGCGGTTCTCAGTGGAATTTTTTGATGAATTTTTTGAACATCTTCTTCATTAAGTCTAGTTTACTCATACCAAATTTCATCTAAAAATTCAATCGGGAAGGCAGTCAAATGATTTTTGAAGATAATTGCGCAGTTAAACAACGCAGTACATTTCAGAAAATCATTTGACGGTCTTCCTGGTTAAATTTTTCTGAAATTTGATATGAGTAAACTATACTTAATGAAGAATATGCTCAAAACATTTCATCAAAAAATTCCATCGAGAACCACCTCAAATGAGGACGACCGGAAAGAGGTATATAAAGGGTGATTTGCACTTTGTAAGTTAATTCGAGGGTCTATTTAACCCTTTAACCTTAGAAACGTTTTGGTGCATAGCTTAAAATTGGCTGAATAGCTTAAAATTGGCTTATTCACCATTGGTTTGCGGATAGCCTGAGAAACTTTTTGGTGCATCTTACACCTGGCGTAAGTTAATTGGTTGTTTGTTCCACCTCATATATTTTCCTTATTTTACTCCCTCCGTTCCTTAAAAGTTTGACCGTCACGTGTATTAATAAACCGAAAACTGTGTGGTTGAGAGTTGTGCAGATGAATGAGAATTAACTGGAACCACAAATTCTTTATAAAAGGGAAAGTGACAAAATTAGCGGGACATCCAAAATAGGAAAATTGTCAAAGTTTTAGGGGAGGAAGATATTAAAAAATTGCATAAAAGTCCTTCCAAAATTTACGTCCTTCCAAAATTCCACCTTAAAATTTAGGTCTCCCCTTCTAAATCTATAACCTCGACGTATCATTTTTGGCCAGGATTTGGACTTGTGCGAGCAGCAGTAAACCCAGGAAGACAGAGCAAAGCGAAGAGCTCCATCTTCCAAACTTTGGCTTCTTCCTCACCCTCCTCCCCCCCTACATCCTCCCAGAAAAGCGCGGAGCCAATCTTTAACAAAATTGCAACCACTGGTGGCTTCATCGACTTCTCAAAGACGCTAGGTAGCCAGGTAGGCTACCACTTCTCGTAAAAGTTTAACCTAATTGATGATTTTTTTGATTTGTTACCCTAATTTGAATGTTAGATGGTGAACTAGTCTATTGTCACTTTAATGGAACTACATACTAAGTTTTAATTTTAGATGGTTAGTAAATAGAATTGGTCTCTCTTTTCAATTTCATAAAGTATGATTATGCTCATCTCCAGCTTCACTGAATTCCCATACTGCTTGATCAAATATGATTGTTTCATGAGATTTTAGTTTCTCAAGCTGTAGTTTACAATCTTGATTCTGTATATGTGTATGTGCTTTTTGTAGCACTCAACATTATAGAATGTTTCTTGTGGAATTGTTTGCCTTCTGATTTTAGCTATGCTTAGTACATGAGGTAAACGCCCTAAAGGATTAAAACATGCATAATAAAACCGGCCTTTCTAACAAAGAATTTACATAAGGTCAGAATATAACATTTAGTTATACTTTTGTTACTTTTTTGTGTATTATCTAGTGCCCTTAAATACATGAAAGATTTCTTAACTTTGCATTAATAGACCATCATCTAATTGCCATCTAAACTATTAGAGCTCAATGCTTAATTTAATTGCCCATGGTATTTTTTTGTGAACTGGTTTACTCTCAAATTAATGAAACTGGATATTGATATATTCAAAATGCTGTTCAAGGAAAAGATTAAATACACTGCCACCATCAAATAATAGTTGGTATGACATTCGATAATAGTTGGTAATAGTGCAGCTCTTAGGAACTCAATGTTTGCATTCGAGATTATTTTTTAAGTTATAGTGTTTAGTCCATTTGAACCTTTTTTGTATTGTAGGAGTTATTTTATCAAATTGGGAAGTCCTCTATTTGTTGCATGCGTTAAATATTAGATCCTATCCCTATTTGAATAGTGGTTCCTTTAGGTTTAACACATTTTTAAGAGTAAAATAATAGGCGTATTG
Organism: Cuscuta europaea; assembly: GCA_945859875.1. Taxonomy (NCBI): domain Eukaryota; kingdom Viridiplantae; phylum Streptophyta; class Magnoliopsida; order Solanales; family Convolvulaceae; genus Cuscuta; species Cuscuta europaea. The sequence goes on along the minus strand of CAMAPE010000011.1, from coordinate 7,062,104 downwards.
TGTAGTATAGTATACCGAAACTGAAAAAGTATGAAGCAAAAGATGAAAAAGTGAGAGAAGTACAAGGAGTATGAAAATGTAAGGTCATTTGTATCATTTCTGAAGCTAATATTAGCCAAAATGAAAAGTGGAACAAGTATTTGAAATTTGAAAACTTTAACCAAAGAGGAATACCTATTTGAGTATGGAGGAATGGAGTATATGACTATTTCTGATCTGCCACTCATTTGAAAAATTTGAAAAGTAACATTGCTTTGAAAAACTCATTTCTGATCTGCCATCTTCTTGTCTGAACCGGTCTGGTCCGGTAAATGTCTGGTCTTTGTGTATTTTATTATTATCCAAGTCTGGTCTAAATTGGTCTGGGATTGAAAGCGGTCCAAGTAAAAACATTCTTAGTACACGGGTATGGTTGCGTACATCCGATCCCCCCTTATCCCACCATAGGTGGGAGCCTATGCAGCATTGGGGTAATGGTTTGTGAAAATTGAAAAAAAAAAACTTACAATACATCATAATTTGAATAGGTGATTTTTTTTGACACTTCAAACATTCAAATTCGAAAATTCAAAAACAAAACAAAAATATTCGAATATGAGTAACAAATCGAATACGGATCTAATTTATAATTCGAATAATATCCGAATACTAATATTCGTCAAGTTATACGAATATAAATAATATTACTCACTATTCGATTTGATTCGTTTACAACCCTACTCACAAGCATCCCAACTCCTCACCCCTAAAACCCTAAAAAAATTGCAGCTGTCATAATTACCAAGTCAAAACCCTAAACTCAAAAGTTTATGGTTTGAAAGTCACAATCCGTTAATTGTAAGGATGTTTTTACTTGGACTGTTTTCAGTCCCAGACCAGACTTAAACAAATCAGACCAGAACTTGACTTCCGTAGTTATAAAATACACAGAGACTAAACGTTTACCAGACCAGATTTAAACAGACCAGACCAGCAAATTATAGTCCAAGTAAAAACATTCTAAGTTATCGGACACAAAAACTGCATATTTAATGAAATGCTAGTCAATATTTATGTTTTTTCTCTTTTAGTTTCATTCGAGTTTCAGGTCGTTTGGCATATTTTTACGCTCGCATAAGGTTATCTATCGCTTAATCATATTGAGTTGCGAGGAATTTCATGCTCTGTAGCTTGCAGCAACACTGCGTATAGAAAAATCTGAAACCAGCCGCACTTATAATCTCCAAATCTCGATTTCTCTGCAGCATTGGCGTTCGGGTTAATATCATAGATAAGGATGCAGCACGATGAGGTCATATGGCAAGTTATCAGACACAAGCACTGCAGCTTCATGGCAAAGTTAGTCTATTTTTTCTATTTCTCTCTCTCTGTTTTCCTTTTAGTAGATTGAGTAATCTTTTCCTTGAATTGCTGAGTTGCATCTCCATCCAAAACAATTTTTCTAGGCTTCAGACAGGAATACTTTGCCGGAATCCATATAACGTCACAGGTTTATGTAACCGCACCTCCTGTCCTCTAGCTAATAGTCGCTATGCCACAATAAGAGAACATGATGGTAAGGAAAACCTGAGTCCCGCTACTTCAGTATATTTCTTTATCAGCTATCTTGCCTTAACTGTCGCGGAGAATCAAGTTACTTGAGCAGATTGTTATTTAAATTAATTTAGTGCTCCAAATTTTGTTTTTCTTGGAAAAGTTTGTTTTTCAATGGGTTGGTCAATCCCTGTGCTGTCTTTGAAATTCTCACTAAGGCTCAACAGACAAACTATTTTGATCAATGAGTATAGTGATAATCGAATCATCAGCTGATTGGGAATTTGATCTTCTTATCTTTATTGTACAAAGTTTCATTGTAGTGACACTTAAAAATCATCTTGGAAGTCCAATATTATAATGCACATAGTTGAGAGTGATAGCCAAGTGTCATATTTGATTTTCTATTTGTCAGAGAGGAATGGATTTTTCTGTCTTTCTTTTTATAATTTCATTGTTGCAAAATCTTACAATTAATGGTCTTCCCTCTCTCTATCTTGTTCTCAGGCGTGTTCTATTTGTACATGAAAACTATAGAGAGGGCTCACATGCCAAACAAGTTATGGGAAAGGGTCAAGCTGCCCAGGAATTATATGAAGGCCCTTGAAGTGATTGATAAACATTTGGTAATTGGACTTATGATCATGGGTGCTGGTTTTAAACTGAAATCAGACATGTGATTTGCTGTTATTAGGTTCAACACATTTATTTATTACAAATATTTTCTCCTTACAAATATTTTTTCTTTCCTCAACAGGTTTATTGGCCAAAACTTCTTCTTCACAAGATAAAACAAAGACTAACTAAAATGACTCAGATGAGAATACGGATGAGGAAGATTGCTTTAAAAACTCGGTAAGGAGCCTGTAATGTCTCTGTAAATGTGCGAGTAATATGTTTTTATCTGTAGGATTCATTTCTGCACGATTCTTCAAGTTGTTACTAAAAGTTAGACTTCTGAATGCTTTACTTCTTAAATAAAGTCGTCTCTTTTCCCTTCTATGTTTTATTTTTGGTGTTGTTCTGTTTTTGTTAGTGGTTAGGAGACTTCAGTATCTAGTACTAGTACTGGGCGTCATTTATACTTGTCTTAATTTTTTATCATTTTCCTTTAGAGATGTTCATAGAAGTGTTTGTTCCTATACCACATTTGGTATTTATGATTTTTTTCTATGTTTACCCATGGGATGCTGTTAGGGACCCGGTAGAATAAGAGTAAATAAGAAATGTAATAGATAGAGTAGTATAAATAGAAGGGGAGTGGGCAATAAAGAGTAGGCTGTTTCTGACTATTGTCATTTCTGGGAAGATAGGAGCTGTATTCTATCTTTGGGGGCTTCGGCTCATTGTTGCCTACGTGAATAAAGTTGCGATTGAGTTCTTTGTAGATTCTGTGATTGTGTGTGAATTGCAGAGTTCTAACATCGGTATCAGAGCCTGCTACGATCGCTGGTGTGGAATATCTGTCGCTAAAAGAAATCTGTCGCAGATGAAGAAGAACCAAGAAAAGATCGAACAAAATCAACAAGCCTTCGATGATTGGGTTGCGGAGATGTGGAGTAAAATAAACAAGACCGGTCATCAACCGCGCAGGCGAACTAGAGACCGAGCGCGAAATGTCCCTTCTGATTCGCAGTCGCCAAAGGTTTCACGCGAAAAAATGGAGAAGATCGCGGAAAAGGTGGAGCGCGGAAAACTAGCGAAGGAGAAGCATACGAAGAGCAAAGAAAAGGTAGAAAGGGATGGGGCGAAGGAAAGAAGGACAGGATTGGAGGAATCGCAAACTGTTTCGCACTCGAGAAAGGATTGGCGACGAAAATTGGGGAAGCTTGCAGAAAAGGTTGAGAGCGGAAAAGTGGAGAAAGAGAAGCGCTCAATCCTAGAAAAGGAAAAGCGCTCAAACATGGAGAAGGAGAAGAGCTCAAAACCAGAGAAAGAGAAGTCCTCAAACCTGGAGAAGGGGAAGCCCAAGCTGCGACAAAAATGTTGTAGGCGAGGACGGTCAAGGACTGTGCGTCGCTGCTTGAATTCGAAAAGCAAATACCCTTCTCAGTCACAAGATACTTCTTCCGGTCCTCTGGTTTTGACTAGAGCAGACAAGTCCAGTTCGAAATCTTTATTTGAATTTCGAGAGTCGCAGCAGAATTTGGTTATTCAGCAGCACACCTATGGAGAAGAGGAATTTAGTGATAAACCATCAGTTAATCTTGAACCTGAAGATGGAACAGTTGTTGGATTTTCCAGAAGTAAGATGTTTTCCAAATACGATCTTGACCAGTCAGACCTTGAAACCAATAGGTTCAAGCTTCTTCAGGTATGCGATATTTCTTCTTATCTTGCACAGAAGAGGAACTGGCCAAATGTCTGCAAGACTGATATGATGTATCGCCAGTCATCAAACATTGTGTTGGAAGGATTGAACATCGTTTCTATTGTTGATTTGGTTCTCCAACCATGTCCATTGGGAACTTCTGAAACTGGGTTACTTAAAATCGAGGACATAATTTAAGGGAATTCATGCCTGGAACGAAAGAGATCTGGTCCAGTGGTTCTTAAGGATCGGGTTCATCTTTTTTTTTTGGGAATCATATGCCATTATTCAAATTGGGGTAGTGATTTCACATGGAGGTCCTCTAAATTGGAGGGAGGGTGTGAGCAGAGGAAGGCTTGCTATTGCTGACAAAGGGGCTGAAATAGCAGTACCTAATCAGAAATTGATTGCTGAGAAGCATCTTATCACCATGTTTCAAGCAATTTTGAAACCCAAAATTGAAGAGGGACTTTCTAACCATTATAATTCAAGGGATCATCAATACTATTCCCCAGTTGTTTCCTTTGTTCTTGTGAATCTGAAGGGAAGGGATCCAAGTACCCTTGATTCCTCTACCAAATTGTGGGTTGGTTTTTTAACATGAGCACTCAGAATTTCAGATTCTTTAAATGAGAAAACAGTGGAAAATTTTGTGGAACAACATAATGAAGCAAATGAAAAGGTGAAATTAGATCAGGGTTGGAAAATGGCCATGTCGTATAATGGTGATAGATCTGTCTACGTGCAAGAAAACCAATTTTGGAACTTTTACATGGGAGATGAGCTTTCATGTTCTTTAGTTATGAGAACTGCAGCTGGAATTATGCATCTCATTACTTGCTTGTCAAATGAGGTAAGTAAAGAATTAAAAGAGGAAGAAGTTGAAAGGCACGTAAAGGAGTTTGCATCCAATACAGTATTAGTTTCAGAGACTGGAAAATATGAGGAGCTGCAGAAAAGTGAAGAAATATTTTTTACTATCAAGTGCTGGAAAGAGACTGAATTGAATGAATCTTCACCGCTGATTTCTTCTGCTACTGAAAGTTCTGAGATCTTAAAAGATCTCGTACGAAAGTCCCTAGTCCATCAACCAGTCAAGTATTGGGAAGGGAGAGGCGCAAGGATGAAGAGGAAGCAGAAGATCTTGGCTGCTTCCTATCGCCCACCTTGAGGGCAAGGTGGATGTTTAGGGTGGGAGATATGTTAGGGACCCAGTAGAATAAGAGTAAATAAGAAATGTAATAGATAGAGTAGTATAAATAGAAGGGGAGTGGGCAATAAAGAGTAGGCTGTTTCTGACTATTGTCATTTCTGGGAAGATAGGAGCTGTATTCTATCTTTTGGGGGCTTCGGCTCATTGTTGCCTACGTGAATAAAGTTGCGATTGAGTTCTTTGTAGATTCTGTGATTGTGTGTGAATTGCAGAGTTCTAACAGATGCATATACCGTTTTGACTAAGTGAAGTCATTTTAATCACAAGAGAAATGAACAAGAACTAGAAAAAGGTGCTATGTGTAATCCTGTTCTTCTTTCATCTCAGGTGTGCTATTTTCTTCAATAAAAATCTTTTCTCAATGTGTATTTGTGATTGACAAGAAAATTTTCAGTGGCATTCAACCACAGAGTATTCTGCTTCATGCTGGGTTACTGATTCACATGATGTAGAAATGAAGGAAAGTTATCACTGATTATGGTTCTATGTCTTAGTACAGCAATAACAACATCCAAGCCCTAGTCCCCAAAGAGTTTGGGATCGGCTAACATGAATCAACATATAAATCAGAGCTATAAAAGAATCGATTTACGTCGTCGTACTTGATTGATGTTTAGTTTATTACTTACCTTCTTTATTTTGAGTTTTAAGACTATAAAATCCTGCTTAGATGAAAGGCGGATTGTGATTTTGATTAGGAATAGTATGGATATTGTGTGGAATTGTTCTACGGGGCATTTTATCTTAACTGGAGGGTATCTGTAATTCTGTAGCTCCCATTTGTTCTTGTGTATTTCGTTTCCTTTTTGCCATCAATAAAAACTTTCCTCTTTGTTAAAATTATATTAGGATTCCCTTTCTAGCAAGAGGGTCTAGTTTTTTTTTCATAATGGGATAATACTATCACTGACATGCGTGTACTTGGCTTTTTGTCACTAGAGAGAAGATAATGACCACACCTAGAAAAGAGATGAAAAGAGAAGCTCGTAGGGAACAAAAGGCTGAAAAAGCAGCTTTGCTGGAAAAGGTTTCAGTTTTTGTAGTTTTTTTTGGTTTCATTGCCTTCAGTTTATTCCTTTGCTAATGTCATTAACTGATCTGCAGAGCATAGAAAAGGAACTGCTTGAACGATTAAATAGAGGAGTTTATTCTGGCGATATAGTCAACATTATCCCGGTTGCGAAGTACAATGAAATTCTAGATAGAGAAAGTATTGCCGAAAAAGAGGACGAAAAGGTCATTCTAACACGCCTACACATCTAATCATATCAATCATTCATTTCACCTTTCATGATTTGATTTTCACCTCCCTGTCCCGCCCTGACCTGCCCCTCAAAAGAAGAGCTTTTATAGTGTCACATTTCACTATTTGATTTGTCACATTTCTCTTTTTTGGGAATCATTTGTTTATTCAGGAGTATGAGGTAGAGTATGTTGAAGGTTATGAAGACCTTGAAGAGGTGGATGATATTGAAGACCTTGGTGGTAGGGCAATTGAAGATCCGGATGCAGGAGTTGATGAAGGTAGAACAATTGAATGCCTAATGATGTAATTTTGCCTGAAGAATGCTTGCCCATACAATTATGTCATCTGCTTTTGTAGACATAGATGAAAATGCAATAATTCATGTTTGAACAAAAACTGAGTTATTTGCCAGACGAAAATCTAAAGTGTTTGCATGCTAGATTTTAGCTCCTATAGCCTAAACTCATTGTTATTAGAACCTCTGCCTGAACTCTATTAATATCTGCCAAGATACAAGTCTCTTATTTGAAACCTATTTTTTCCCCATTTAGTTCTTTTCTGATCACACTTAGATCTCCTTAACTCTGATTAATCCCTGAATTGGTGCTGGGCCCCTGCCTGCACGCTAGGGCTCTTTTTGTAACATTGCTCGTGGCTAACTTATTGCTACATTGGGATGAAGCTTATGCTTATCAACCTACAATATTCATTTAGGAATGTTGACTATGCTATGCTCTTTAGTGTGTATCGTCTTCATATTCTAATTAAACTTGCATGTGGTTGATTTGGTAGCTGGATTGGACGATGATGAAGAGGAGGCCGTTACATTTCATGAAAGGATTAAGAAGCCTGGCTTGGGTTCAAAAAAGCATAGGAGAGACAACCTAAGTGCATATTCTAAGAAGAAAACCAAAGTGCTTGTTGAGGTAAGACACATATTAATGCAACCCTGTTTTGTTGTGAAGTGCAGTCCTCTTATCTGCTGTTCTTCCTCTTTCCCGTTTAGGTTGAACTTGATGATGCAAGTGAAAGACAAACTGCAATCCAATGAGAGCGTGTTGGATTTCTTTCGATGTACCATCAAGCCGGCTATAAAGTATAAACCGTTGTGGTTCACTTATTGAGTTATAACAGCTGCACTGCAGTGGCATTGTGGTTTGAAGAGTGAAGATGTGTTCCGTCTTTTTTGCCTCACTTCTAGATATATCGCAACTTTTGACTTATTTTTTCCCTTTATATCTAGTTTGTTAAATATGCATTGTCTAAAAAGTACTACGAATATTGCTTCTTTCTTCTTTCCTCGTTTTTTTTGTATTGAACGATTTTCCCTCAAAGATCGCATATTTACCTTTTCCACTGCTTTTTGCTGATTGCTTGTGGACGTGTATCCTGAGTTTTTTGGTAAAAGGTGCAAATAAGCCCTCGAACTAACCGAAAAAGAGCAAATCAACCCTTTTATAGGAGACTCTGTCTGGTCGTCGTCATTTGGGATTTTGGGGTAGTTATGTTGGATTTTTTTAATGAATTTTTTTAGCATCTTCTTTATTAAGTCTAGTTTACTCATACCAAATTTCAGGTAAAAATTCAATCGGGAAAGCAGTCAAATGATTTTCTGAAATATATTGCGCTGTTTAACTGTGCAGTTATCTTCAAACATTTATTTGACTGACTTCACGATTGAATTTTTAGATGAAATTTGGTATGGGTAAACTAGACTTAATGAAGAAGATGCTCAAAAAAATCCATCAAAAAATTCCATCGAGAATCGCCTCAAATGGGGACGGCCAGACAGAGCCTCATAAAATGGATGATTTGCATTTTTTCGGTTAGTTCGAGGGCTTATTTGCCCCTTTTCCCGTTTTTTAACTTAGTAGACAAACCACCAAAACTAGTTGCTAAGCGTTGGAGAACACTTGACATTCTATTGGTTTCTCGCCAGAATCTTGGTTTCCCGTGAAGGGGTGGGATGAGCGTCCCCATGAGCTTGCCTCCTTTGTTCTGCTTGGCCCTAAGTTCTAGATCTCGAGCGTCTTGCATTGTTTCTTGGGCCAAGGTACCAGACTACCAGGCTATATTCGGATACATGCGTCCCCTGGCAGATGCCCCTTGGGCGTTGACGGTCTGTATGATGTAGGTTGGTATTCTGGGGACGAACCTCGCCGCTGTTGGGGAAAAACCACCCCAATTGGCCTTGGACTTGGGGAACGTTCGTCTAGTGGGCCTTGGGGTTGATGGGTCAACCCCTGTTGGGCCATTAACCCAACACTCTCGTAGACCCTTCTGCCTTTTGATAACTTCTAAGCTATGTATGAATGATAGCTTCTGATCAATAACCTAATAATTGTCCAAACAATAATTTTATATATCTACCCGCTAGCCCTGTTCATCTAAACTCATTCTATTTTTATTGGTTTAATGCAACAAATCTCTCATGATATATAAATTCTACACAGGAGTCTTATTTGATTTAAATAATGCGTCAAATCCTCTTATGTTATATTTATTCATGCACAAAAGCCCCTCAGTGAACAAAAACAATTGCCATATAAAAGAAAAATGATTAATATTTTTGCATAATTTTAAAAATTGACAAATTTACTTGCATTTGCAATCATAATATTAAGACAAGTGATTTTCAAAGAGGTAATTTGAGTTTGCATCCCATATTATTGTCCAAATTGGACTTTGCATCATATTTTTAAAAATCTTTGTTTTTGCACCCAACCCTGTTTGAAAAGTCAAAAATGTCCCTCAATCAGGTATATGTTGAAGGACAACAAAATTGTTAGTGAAGTGACATTTTTGTCTTTTCGTACGAGGTTGGAGTGCAATAAAATGGGGTGCAAACTCAAGTCATTCCATTTTCACATTGTTAATTTTTTTGAAAGAGTTTTGCGGATATAGAATTTGATGTATTTTGAGTATTACAATTGTTAATGCGTTGAATTTATATATTGCGAATATGGTACATTAAACTCTATTTTTATTAAACCTATGTTCAATAATAAAATTCATTATATTATAAAAATTATTCACTGTTCGTGGGAGCTTCGGTTGGATTAGGGGTGGCCCAAACCGGTTCGGCCCAAACCGGGAACCGGCCTGGCCCGGTTGGGGATGGACGGTTCCGGGCTTTAGCCCGGTTTGGACGGTTTGGGCGGGCCGCCCCGGGCCCTATTTTTCATGAAACGGCCCGGGCGGCCTGGGCCGGGCCCGGTTCATTTTTTTTTGTTTTTCATTTTTTTTTCTTTTCGGTAGGGCTGGGTGTTTTGGGGGGTGGGGGTGAAGGAGGGGGTCGGGGGTTAATTACAAAGTCAAAAAAATGGAAAAATTGATTATAATAATCCCAACTATTGGTGGTCCGCTCATAATAATCCCAACTATCGATTATTTCAAAATAATCCCAACTTTAGGGACCTTCCGCCAATAATGGTCCGACGTGACCGACTATAAATAAATTCCTATAGTTTCTAAAGAGATATAACAGGTAATCCCAATAAATAATCCGCATCCCAAATTTTAATTTTTACGCTTAATTTCTATTAAAAATTCACTTGTTAGAGCAGGTAATATGCGGACATGGACCATTATTGGCGGATGGTCCATATAGTTGGGATTATACAAAATTAATCAATAGTTGAATTATTTTTAGCGGACCGGCAATAGTTGGAAACTTGGGATTATTATTTTCAATTTTTCCAAAAAAAATCGGGAAATTATCACATATAGGCTAAAATTGAAAATAATATCACTTTTTCCCACTTTTGAAAGTTGTTTTCAAAAATAGACCAAGTAAAGTTTCCTTTCATTAATAGACTTCTGATGGATAGTGTACCCGGGGGAGCTTATCCGAGAGGCTATTACGGGGAATAACTAGAGAGAAGTCAGAGCAAATGAGTATAGAGAGAGAAAGTATATTAGAAAGTATTCAGTATTTTCAGAGTGTTGCGTCTTGTGACTTGTGACTTGTGACTTGGTTACAAATGGGGAAATGAGGTGCTATTTATAGTAGTAATAAATGCCAGACAGGGACACGTGTCAAGCGTCCATTGGCCGAGAGGTCACCTCAACTGATTGGCGCTGACAACCGCATGTGGCCGCATTTAATGCGACTGTTGGATGGAACGTTGTACTGGGTACAGTGATCCATACGCATGTGGAGCGGATATTATGTCGGAAAAGGTGCCCTCGCCTGTAGATGACTAGCCGAGGGCTCTGAGTACCGGGGACCCCCTTAGTGCCGAGGGCTCCAGTTGCCGAGGGCTACTGATTTTCGCCTTTCTTCCCAGTAACCTCGTTTTCCTGTTTTGACCCTCTTGTGAGATTTAGAGCCTTCGGCCAGGGGGGCGAAGGCACCCCTGGTGCGCATCGTGGGCTGCTTGGTACTCTGGGCGCTGTGATTTGGGCCTGTGGTGCTTTCTGGGCCTGTTGGGCCTTCATTGGAGTAGTAGGAGTCTGTGGGCCGGGGGTTCCCGAGCCATATACTCCATCAACTTCCTATGGTGAGCTCTAGTTGTTCGCATCTTTACTTTTTAAAAGTGCAGTTTGGTTGCTAAAAGGAAAGTGCACTCATGTCACGTTTTTTTGGAAGATCTCATGCCACGTTAATAAGCAAACGTGTTATCTCCAAATTTAATCTTAAAAGTATACAGTATAAAAATAAAATAAATAAAATATTTTTCAAAAAATTCAGAATATGAAAAAATTAAATTTTTTAAAAAAGAATCAAAAGTCTAAAAATAAAAATACTAAAATTATTCTAAAAAAGAAATAAAAAATCATAAAATTATGTATGAAGGATAGAATGAAAATTAAAATAAAAAATGAAGGAATTATCAGAAAACTTCAAAAAACTAAAAAGAAAGTGTTAACTGGTTTTCTTTTAAACCTCTCAAAAATACGAATTTGAAAATTTTAAGATAAAAAATGCATAAATTCGTTTAAACTAAAACAATTGTAACAAAAATTAAAGAATATGAATTCTGAGGTTTAAAAAACATTAAAATATCAAATTAATACATATAGTTTGAACACGCCTATAAATTTCAAAATTAGTGTAAAAAAAGAAAACAAAAATAGAAAATAAGATTCCTTGAACAAAAAAACAGAAAACTAGATTCAATTAAAAGGCATGTAAAATCTAAAAACCATGAACACATAAAATATTTTTATTATATTATTATCACTTAATTGTTACTTTTGTTGCATGTTGTTTCTTTGTGTTTTCTATTTGTTGATTACTTTAATTATTTTTGTTTTTTATTGTTTCTTCATATATTTTTTTGTTTATTCATAAATCCAATTTTATGATTTCAGGTGTTCATGTATATAGCTAAATATGTTTTTTACTCCAAATCACTAACGAATATAATGTCAATGTACATAGTAAAAAAATGAAAATCAATAATAAAGAACAATAAGCATTACGATACAACAAAATGCAACACGGTGCAACAAAATGTAACAAGATGCAACAAAAAGCAACACGCCTGATGCAACAAAGAGAAACAAAAAGCAACATATAAAATTATCACAAAATATGTATAGTTCAATCTATTATTACAATTCATTACATTTATTTACGACATCTATGGCTTTTGATTCTCCTCACTTCTTATTCCTTTTATGTTGCTCACACAATTTATCAGATTTGTCCACTTTGTCATCATTTCGCCTTATCAAACTTTCTCATCCTTACATTTGCATGTACGTTTTTATTGCGTGCCTGCAATAGGGAATGCAATCACTACTATGACACAAATACCGAATTGAATAAATCATTACAACAAACCAATAAACCTATATAACAGAAGTAGAAAAAACATCCAACATATCACAAAGAACAATAAGCAACACGATACAACAAAATGCAACACGGTGCATCAAAATGTAACAAGATGCAACAAAAAGCAACACAACCGATGCAACAAAGAGAAACAAAAAGTAACATATAAAATTATCACAAAATATGTATAATTCAATCTATTATTACAATTCATTACATTTATCTATGACATCTATGGCTTTTGATTCTCCTCACTTCTTATTCCTTTTATGTTGCTCACACAATTTATCAGATTTGTCCACTTTGTCTTCATTTTTCCTTGTCAAACTTTCTCATCCTTACATTTGCATGTACGTTTTTATTGCGTGCCTGTAATAGGGAATGCAATCACTATGACACAAATACTGAATTGAATAACTTATTACAACAAACCAATAAACCTATATAGCAGAAGCAGAAAAAACATCCAAATCATTGACATTGATGTCAATATCAAAATCAAGCCTATATCTTTGGCAACACAATCATACACAATCTAAATTTACTTATACCAGAATAATCTGTGAGCATCTTAAATACTTGTAAAGTCAGAATAGACTACTTTCAAATGAAGAAGAACAATGCAACAAAGGAAGCAGATTAAACGTATCAAAAGAAGCTGATCTTCTATTTGTGGTAGGTTTCTGAACCTCAATTTTCAACATGCAAGAGACAGAGAAAAAATCGGTCTAATTTACATAATTAAACAAAAGGTGTAGTGAAGTGAAAAAAGCTATAGCTACATTTGAAAATATCAGATAAAGTTAAATCTAAGAAGAAATACATGATAATTGAACTTACATTAGGATTAAATACTAGATTCCATCGCACATGAACAGTACTGCAAACACGAATCTGTGTTCTAGATCTAAACGCAAAAAACTATAAACAACGCAATAAATCCAAGTCAAATTGAAGATATAGTGATCAAATACACACCGGAGCAGCAAAACAAGCAGGGCGGAGGGCGGAGGGCGGAGGCCGAAGGGCGGAGCCGGAGAGCAGAAGGCGGAAGACGAAGACCGAAGAGCCAAAGCGAGGGCAGAGATCGGAGAGCCAAAGCGAGATCATTAGGATGGAGGAAGAGTGAGGAGCCGCACTGCTAGTCATCGACGATCATTATTCTGGGCTGGGGCAGTGATTTAGGATTTAGGTTATTTTTGAAATAAAAAGTTGTAAGTGAAAATATGAAAGTTATAATTGAAAAGAAAAAATTTTGGTGCCATAAAAGAAATATGATGGGCGAAATGGCTCATCCAGGTAATTACCACAAAAAATTACATTGAACCGGGTCTGGACCCGATATCAACCCGGACCGGTTCTGGGTCCAACATCTTGGAAAAAAGCCCGCTTAAACCGGCCCCGGTCAGGTCCATCTCCAATTCGTCTTCGTCGCTTTGCCCTTTCCTAACATCATCCACTGACCGATAAGCAACATCTAGGGCTTTCAAGTCTACGACTGAGGTAGCCAAATGGAAGAATCCATCGCTGACAAGAAAGAAACCTTCAACAAAAACGAATTCGCTCAGCCGCCGACCTCGCTTACGGAAAGAGAAGCCGAAGACCGCGACCGCATCGACCAAGATCTCAAAGCCGGCCTTCATCCCCTAAAGGTCATCATCTTATTCACTTCGATCCTCCTCTAATCTTCTAGGCTTGATGCTTTCTTTTGGAAGTTTTCGTTTTTGGTTCCCATAAATTGTTACTCGCCTTCTATTTATTTTAAATACTGCGGGGGAATTGTTGGGTTGGCTTGAAGTCATGTCCTCACAACTCCGAACTGTTTGGAGTAGTGTAATGTGATTTGCGACCGCTTATTAGGGCTAAAGCTAACTTTTTTTTAGTGTGTATGTGTTTATTCAGTGGAATGTACCTTGTATCTGTTTTGGTTTGGTAAGGGATGTGTTCTTGATAATGTGTAACTGTTGTGGATACACACAGCTATGGGGCACTCTATACAGAGCCTGGCATATATACAGGACTATTGATCGTTCTTTATATGCAATAAGCTCATAACCATTATTGATGTATAGTGTACCCGAGGGGTAGCTTATCCGAGGGGTTATTGCGGAGAATAACTAGAGAGAAGTCAGAGCAAATAAGTAAGAGAGAGAGTGTATATTCGATATGTATTAAGCGTGTTTTACAATGGGGGAAAGGGGTGCTATTTATAGTAGTAATAAATGCTAGATAAAGACACGTGTCAGTTTTCTGGTGGTCGAGGGGTCACCTCGACCGGGGTGGCACTGGCACTCGCATGTGGCCGCATTAAATGCGGTGGTTGGATGTGACGTTTGTACTTGGTACGGTGATCCAGGCGCATGTGAAGAGGATATTCTGTCGAGGTGGATGCCTTCGGCTGAAGGGTGCGGGGCCGAAGGCTCTTCTAACCGAGGGCTCCTACCTGCCGAGGGCTGCAGGTGCCGAAGGCTTGGTTTTCAAGCCTTGTTCTCCTGTGATGCCTCTTCTAACCGAGGGCTCCTACCTGCCGAGGGCTGCAGTTGCCGAAGGCTTGGTTTTCAAGCCTTGTTCTCCTGTGATGTTTCTGAGCTCGATTCCGTCACTGGTAGCCTTCGGCCATAGGGCCGAAGGCACCCCTTTGCGTATTGTGGGCTGCTCAGAGCTCCATTTTGCTGGGCTTGGCCCGTTTGGGCCTGTTGGGCCTGATTGTAGTAGAGGAAGTATGTGGGCCGGGGGTCCCTGGGCCATATACTCCATCAATTATGTTGTCAGAGTCATGGAATATTGGATTCAAGATGGACTAATGTTCATGCTTATAGAAAATTCTGACAGCCTTCTTGTACTTTGAGCTGTAGGCCTGTAGTGGATAGCTCAATGTGATTATGAGCAGTGAATGCACTGCAGTTTGTGCTGTGTTTGGGAAAGAAGGACGATCCCTTATTTGCTTAGAGTTTTCCCATTTCATTTGTTTGTTGTCATTGCATTTCCTTCATGCTTGTCCTTACTCATTCTGCTTTTTGTTTTTACAGCACAAATATGTATTCTGGTACACTCGCCGGACGCCAGGCGTTCGGACGCAATCATATGAGGATAACATAAAAAAAATAATGGATTTCAGTACAGTAAGTTAATTATTTAATTTATTTATTTTGACTGATTATGTTATGTAGTCTAAGACTCTTCTGGTGAACCAATAGGGCATCACACTTTAGTAGCAAAAATCTTTAGAGAAACAAATGGTTTAACGTTCAGCTCCCTTATTCATGTCTACAGATTTATTGTTTTGCTATTTTGTTTTGCCCGATAGGTTGAAGGATTTTGGGTCTGCTACTGCCATTTGGCTCGTCCATCAACACTGCCCAGCCCTACTGATTTGCATCTTTTCAAAGAGGGAATTCGCCCTTTGTGGGAGGTAACCCTTAGTTGAACTCATTACTTTCAATGGCCCCTGAATTTTCTTTTAAAAGTGCATCAATCACATTTCTCTTTTGTTGATTATACATATTATATTTGTGTAGGATGCAGCCAATTTCAATGGTGGTAAATTGACAATTCGATTTAAAAAGGCTGTATCTGGGAGATTTTGGGAGGACCTTGTAAGAGATAATCACATTTAGTTTTTCTCTTTTTTATAGGGTATATGAACTGCACACATTATTTTCTTGTGAATTTGTTAGTAGTTTGTAACACTAGCTTTGGAATTCCTTGAAGGTTCTGGCATTGGTTGGTGATCAACTTGATCACAGTGACAACATTTGTGGCGCAGTCTTAAGCATTCGCTTCAATGAAGATATTTTGAGTGTGTGGAACCGCAATGCATCAGACCAGCAGGTCTATTTTCTCTTCACTTTTCAGTCATTTACATATATTTACTTAAAAACCCACACCTACTCCCCCACATCCCAAATTTCTTAATATGATCAGACTCAAGACATGGCTTGGTATTTATCCACAGGCTGTAGCAGCAATAAGAGAGTCAATCAAACGACACTTGAAGCTGCCCAGCGCATATGAGATTAAATACAAAGCTCATGATGCTTCTCTGCGTGACAACTCATCGTATCGGAACACCACTTGGAGAGGCTAAAACCTACCTAGCGGTTGCTTGCTTCCCAAGAAAAAACGGAGACGATTCTAAATTAAGTTTGCATGTGAGTTGATCATGACCATAGGAAACCAGTGTAGTCGCATAATCCATGCATGTGAAATCCACTTTCCAAATACATTAAAATTCTAATGTTGGGACCATCATTGCTGAGTTTCTTTTGGTGGCTATGATATATAACCTCTATAGGTTTCATTTGTTTGTGTACTTCAAATTATCTGAGATACTTCATCCACTACAAAACTCTATTCAGCTAATACTCGAAGTAACTACCTGGGTTTGCCATGATGCAGAGCCGTAGGGAGTCCTTTAAGGTGCCTTGTGGACTTGTGGACATATTTGTTACTGTTGATCCAAAATCAGACTTTGGCAGACCCTTCAAAGACTACGACAAAAACTCGTGTAATAATTAATTGAGGGCCAAAATCTATGTCTTTATTGAGTAGTAATTTTGGCAGAGTTTCAGTATGGTAGAAAAGCATATACGTAGTACCAATTGTACAAGGAAAAGAACCTCTAGTTCCTTTTGTAGGCTCTCAAGATGTAAATGCCCATTTTGTGCTGCCGGTATAAGCGGCACATAGTGGGACACTTATAATTGCTCGCTATGCTAAACAACCCCCAACCAAGCTAGGCTGCAACAGGCTTGTCATGGCGTTGCCTAGTCGCCGACTAGGTGTCCTGGTGCTAGGCCCGCTAGGGACAGTTCACCAGAGTTACTCGCCAGAAGAAAACGCGTGCCAGACTGCCAGGCGTCGTCCAGGCGTGATGAAGGCGACAAGTCGGCAACTTCTTCCCAAGTCGAACAGGACTGGCCCGCAAAGTGCAAGCCCAGATTACCCAGAATCCCAGATGCGAAATAAAATAGATTTTAGGAAACTAATTTAATTAATTAACTATAAAGCCTAGAGCCCCAGACTCCTTAATTATTAAACTTACGAAATACGATTATACGAAGCGGACGACTTCCAACTTCCCAGAACTCCAGAAGCAGACAAACTGCTCCAGGAAGAAAAGGTATCGGCCGTCTTGCACTGAGAGCAGGATTGTTTCGAGTTCTCTAGAGCTTCGGTTTTTGTTGCTTTGTTTCCCAGTTGTGGAGGTCTCGGCGGAGAAAGGATTTCTCTCGCAATCGAGCAATACACCTGAGATTGGTTGCTCGGAAGAGCTTCGGTGCTGCGACGGGAAGCGGCCACTTCAGTGGGCAGTCAGGCGGTAGTCCAGAAGGAAGACAAGGCAGCGACGAAGATGGCCGCGAGGGGTGATGTAGCTACGAGTGCAGAACAAGGAGAGTTGCACGGGCTTGGTGTAGGTCAGATTTCTTTCGACAAAGGAGGATCGATTAGCGTGGTACCGGTGGTACGGCCTCCTCCTGAACCACCACCATGGGTTGTACGAGGTGCTAGAGTCCGTGAAAGTTTTTCCAGTATTTATTATTTTGTCATTTGTTTTTTTGCTACCGACTATGTTGTTGGTTTTGTCAGTTTGTTTGCGAATTTAGTCTTTCTTTATGTCATTGGATATGTTTGGATCTATGGGAATAGGGATGACTGTGTCAAGCCCACTGCATGGTTAGTGATTCAGTTGCTCTTTCAGGGGTGACCGTCTCTAAGTCTAATCATAGGGTTTACAATCGTAGTTGTTGGAGTTTAGTTGATGTCAGTTTTATTTTTCCTTTGTTGATGTAATGATCCTGAAACTTATGATATAAATGGAAGCATGTTTTAATGATAAAAAAACTTAAAATGTAATAGTTTTAAATGTCGTCGTGTATGTATTAATAAAAAAATTGAATAAAAAATTGTCGCAGAGCCCTATACTACTAGCAAAAAAAAATCACCCTGCTACACTAGTGGAAAAAAATTCTCCGCGCTACACTAGTGAAAATTTTCATCCCCTACACATGAAAAAATTTCACTCCCTTTGACTAGAAATCCTGGATCAGCACGATAGTTTAAAATACTTTTATGTTTTGTATAAGCTTAACATTTAATTTATTGTACAACGTATATACATAATACATAGATCACTTTTCCTATGATAAGTTTTTCATATATATAATTCATGCATAAATGATACTCCCTTAGTCCCAAATTGTAAGATACATTTACTATTCACTTGGTCAACATAAATCACACTTAATCTTTTAGTTTTTATATAAAAAGTTTATGAAATTTGAATAATTTTTTGTAGATTTTGTAGCGGTTTTAATGTAGTTTCTGAATATGTAAATTTTATTTTCTAGAACTAATTTGAGTGTTGACAGAGATCAATTTGTTGTATCGTCAGTCAAACATCGTAAACCGTAATGTATCTTACAAATTGGGACGGAGGGAGTACTACGGTATCTTTAAAAACATATTTGAAAAGCCCAAAAGGTCCAGAACCGGATTTGTACTATTTGGCCCGGATCGGGTCCATTTTGTAAATTTCGGGCTAAGGACAGGCCCTATCCCATTGGGGTTGGGCACCCGATCCCGGGTTACCTGTTTTTGGACCGAACCGGGCACAACAATTTTTTTTCTTTGATTTCAGAGTATAGGGCTGTAAACGAACCGAGCTTTTATCGAACTATTCGAGTTCGAGCTCGGTTTCGAACCTAACGAACCGAGCTTAACGAGCTTTCGAACTCGAATATGAGCTGAGTTTTAAGTTCGAAAACTTAATCGAACCGAGCTCGAACATAGTAGTATTTGGCTCGGTTCGAACTCGAGCCTATCGAACACCTCGAATTTAAATATAATTTATATATATTTGAAAATTTAAATATAATTAGTATGATTTTTAACAAATCGAATACTTGTCGAATCATTCGAGCACGAGCCTATTAACGAGCATCACCTAAAATTTTAAATTCAAGTATACTTATCGAGCTTATCGAACGCTCGGTTCGAACATCGAACGCCTGACGAACCGAACACGAGCCTCGTTTGTAAAGTTCATCGAGCTTCGAGCTCGAACCTGAACACCACTAATTCTTTATCGAGCCGAACTCAAGCTTTGGGTGTTCGGGCTCGGCTCGACTCGTTTACAGCCCTATTTCAGACTAGTAAAACTAAAATAAAAAATAACGGGACCGGTGATTTAAAAAAAAAAGGATCCTCACCAGACCCAGAACCTGGACCAACAAGGTATCTCGAACCGGCCCGAAAACCTAAACAAGCAAGTCAAGGCCGGGCTTCACTACCATTTGGCAAGGACCGGGCAGTCTCAGCCCAGAACCCGAACCGACCCGAATCAATGCCGAGACTCACCTCTTCCCTTAATATTACTCGACTTAGAACGTGAACCCGGACCAACCCGAAACAAGTCATGTACCATTAAATCTCTATGAGGGCATTCTTCTGAGCTGAATTTCCTCAATAGTATGCCTACACTCCTACAGAGGTGCGGCATGACCACATGACAATGACGATAATGGAACGCATGACAGGTTAGGCAAAACACATACAAACACCTTGTATTGACCTCGTGATTAAGTCGGAGACGTCAACTTTCCTTTTTAGAAATATTTTATTGTACTAGGGACTTCTCAACCTCTAATTTACAATCCTCAAAATCATTCTCTAACCCCAATTCTTTACAGTACTTTTCATTAATGCTTTTACAATGAGGTTTTCTTTTTCCCCAACAGCAACAGCGAATCCCAAACAAGTCTTTCTGCTTATCAACAGAATAAGCAACTTTTGATTTTGCTGAACTCAATTTCACCTTTCCTTACAGAAAGTGAGCATATTCAACAAATAATAATAACGGTACACACACAACCCCCACCCCCAAGAAAAGGATTGACAACTCTGCTACCAATGACTTGCTCAATACACCTTTGGCCAGTACACAAACTGTAGAAAGTATTGATTCTCTCAACAAATTCTGATTTTGCCCAAATGTGTTACCTTGGAACCTCCTTCACGAAAGCCACCCCACAACCACCGCCCGATGGTGACAACAAGTGCTTATCTTGATCTCTGTCATCACAATCTGCTCGCTCATGGGGCGTAAGAGTAGATTGAGAGCCACTTCCTTCTTCATCTGGTGTTATATTTTTATTAACAGAAAACTAATTTCATCTAAAGATAACATATGATCCGCACATCGCAATGAATAATGATACAAAGATAGATAACCTGTATATATATGGTACTCTGGGAGCTGTTTAACTGTTGTTACTTGATAGCTTTCAGGAAGAAGACAATTGCAAAAAGAACCTGTCATTTAAACAGTTTCAAATTGCAAAAATATCACGGTTAAATACCCAAAATGACACAGATGAGGGGGTACATAAATAACGAAGGGGGAAGGGTAAATTTAAACACCTCCCACTCCTTTTCTTTAACCACATGAGATGAGGGGGTACTTTCCCTATCCTATCATCCTCTCCCCCCCAAAAAAACCAAACATAAGAACCCCGTTTGGTAATAAAACATGATGTGTTCTACTCGGGACCCATATGAGGTTGCATTTGCAGTGGTGAAAGGATCACTACTGTCAACATAAAACCTCAATTGACCGAAAACTCTTCAAATGTCTCATTTAAACCATGAGGTAACTAAAGTGACTTGATAATGAGTCAAAAATTTAAATCTTCAAATAGAGGTTTTCACACTCAACTAAAATCCTGTTAGACTTTTAATATGCACACAAATGCAGTTACATTTTTGAAAATAAGATGAAGGCTGATGAAACCAGATGCAAATTCAAATAAACAAAGTGCACATTCAAGCTTAAGATACAAATTTGACTGAATTTTTTGAATTCATAATGTGATTTGTCGTTGCAAGTGATCTTATCATCATCGCTTATAGCTCTCTTCATGTCCTTAATTCTGTTGGTGTTCTGCCACCTGGATATGTATGACCGAAGTTGATAATGATGTTGTTAAAGCTCAAGGTCTTTTTACTCAATTATTTTAATTAGTTTAGGCCTTTAGGGACTAAATAGGGTGTTTGAAAATTTCAGACCCAATGGGGATTTTTATTGATGGGTAAAATATCGTTTTTAGGTTTTTTTCCATAAAATCACAGTGAAATTGAAATGTACGGAGTATTAGGTAAGCACGATGGACATCACTGTATTAGGCTCTCATGGGACGCCTAGGGGTCCTATCTCAAATAGACCCCACAGAATTCCACTTAGAACCATCCAACTCCCAATTAGGACACAATTTATTATTTTTTCCTAGACAGGTATCCATGCCTAGATGAAATGGGGGGGGGGGGGGGGGGGGGGTATTCAGAGAGAATGAAGAGATGGATATGATTACCAAGGCTTGCGAGCCGATTGACCCATCCAGGAATCCCTTTCCCTAAGAGTCTGTTAGCTATATCATCAGTGAAATGGTTGCAGTTCTTGTAGATGAGATGGTAAGTATCCCCATGATACTCAGAAGCCACACTTTCTATGAAAGTTCGGAATTGAGAGAGAGGCAAATTATTAACAGAGCCAAGTGGGATGGAACATCTGTACATAAAACCAGGACACCTCTTAGGCTCTACTTCAAACACTCCGCTGAATGGGAAGTCATGTGCTCCAAAACCATATTCCTTTCCATGAACTGATTTTGTTTTAATTTGCACATTTCCACATGTAAAAGTTCAAACTGAATGAGTAAACACCTAATCTTGCAATTTTCCACATGGATTAAGAACATAGGGGCAGAGGGAAAGAAAACGGTTTCAAATTGAAAGAAAACGCGTGCAAAAACAACAAAGAAATGGGAGAAAATAGTTAAAAACCAATCAACTGAATGACTAATACAATGCAAATTTTGATATTTTGATATGGAAATTTCTGAAAAACTGTCTGTTGTGCTACAAACTTAAAATAGCTGTCGCATATGGTAGGCCTTCATAAAAAGGATGAAGTAATGTGGGATTCGAGCACATGTGTTTAGGGAGCTTATGAATTATAGTGGGATTCGATCACACCATTCCTCCACAATCATTACTGGAACCTTCTAATTCTGTCAAACTTAGCTACTATTATTTCAACCGTCAACATCACTAAGGCTCTATTTGGATGGAGGGTTTGGTGGGGTTAAAGAAACGGATTTACAGAGCTTAGTCTACATCTTTACATATAGATGAGATTTTATAAAATTGACAGAATAATATAATATTTGGTTGGGATCAATATAACATTTCAATCACTTCTTTTGTAATTCATAAACATTCTATTTATCAAGATACTGATTAAGACCTTCTCTTAAAACCCTCCATCCAAATAGAGCCTAAAGGTTTGATACTAAAACCATTAAACACTGGCATCTACACAATCTAGAAGGCAAGTAGGACAATATAACTATATATGAGTATCACCAATCCCTAAAGATCTTATTATTCATTTCACTACAAGTATCTACTTTGGGTACAATTCAGCCAAAAAACTAATTTACATTCTAAGAATGCAATAAAAGAAAATGAAGAAAGAAATACAAGAAAAAAAAGATACCCAGAAGATACACGAGCTATGGGTTGACAAGGTCAGATCATTAGAGGCATTCATAGAATTATGGCTTCCATAGTTTCTTTTATGCTTGTTGTCATACTGATTATTACTTCATTTATTTTTTTAATACGCATCAATAGTTTCTCTTAAATGTTCCCACTGTTCCCGGGGAACAATAATAGGTCACAACTCACAAGGGGTAGGCAATGTGGCAACTTGAAGATTGGTCTAACATAGCCAACTGTTACTTTTAAGTCCTAAAGACTATTACAGTATTAAGACAAAGGAAGAATACACCATTAGTATCTCCCTTAAAAAACTTAAATTTCAAGAATAATAGGAAGGGCGGAGGATTGAGATCTAAAATTCATGCACATCAGAACAAAAAGACCAGGAATGGTGAAAATTTGAACAATCACATAAAAAAAATTCATTCTCTATCGGCTAACCTTCAATGCCAGAATGAAAGATGCCAATTCCAAACCAAACGGTGTAGTGGTTTATAGGGGTGAGATCATACACGTTCAATATGACTTGTGTCTCACAGCTGCTATTATTGGGTGAATCATGTAAAGAAGAATTGGAGGTGTTCTCCTCGCCCATTTGGTTACCGCTTCAACAAGTAATAAACAACAAATGAAGAATGCTCCCTCTTCTCCCAGGTTTAATGATAGAAAAAAGATTTCGTTTTGCTGTCTTTTCTTTTCCCTCTTAGAGATATATGGGGTCTTTAATTCACTAAATCAGGGCTGGACTCCAAACTCCAGATAACTTTTCGATTTCCGAAAAGAATGGAATCAGGAAGAAGAAAAGGGCAAAATGGGAGCTTGCGTGACCTGTTTTTTTTTTTTAAGAGCATGATTGGCTTGGCTTTGGCGTACCGGCAAAGCGGCCACAAACAAGAAGCAGGAAACCGGTGAACTAAAAAAAACATTTTAGATGGTATATACTCCGAATGGTGACCTGAATTGTCCATTAGGAGGGATAGACTGAGATGGGAAAGGGTGGGGATGGATAGTGTAACAGGTGTAGCTTATCCGGGGAGTTATTGCGTTAATAACTTAGAAATAAGTCAGAGCAAATAAGTAAGAGAGAGAGTGTATTCGAATATATGAGTCATGTATTCAAGTCGTGGATTACAACGGGGGAAAAATGGTGCTATTTATAGCAGCAATAAATGCTAGACAGGGACACGTGTCAAGCATCCGACGGCCGAGGGTCACCTCATTCGGAGTGGCACCAGCACTTGCATGTGACCGCATTAAATGCGGTGGTTGGATGCGACGTTGTACTCGGTACGGTGATTCAGGCGCATGTGGAGAGGATATTCTGTCGGGGAAGTCGCCCTCGGCTGTAGATGATAAGCCGAAGGCTCTTCGTACCGGGGGCTTCATAGTGTCGAGGGCTCTAAATGCCGAAGGCTTGGTTTTCAAGCCTTGCCCTCCTGTGATGTTTCTGAGTTCGATTTTGTCATTGGTAGCCTTCGGTCATGGGGCCGAAGGCACCCCTTTGTGTATTGTGGGCTGCTTAGAGCTCCATCTCGCTGGGCTTGGCCCGTTTGAGCCTGTTGGGCCTAATTGCGGTAGTGGAAGTATGTGGGCCGGGGGTCTCTGGGCCATATACTCCATCAGGTGGCTAGGGAGAAAGAAAAGATGGAGTTTAATTATTATTTTAAAGGAGAGATAGAGTGAAAAAGAAATGGGGAGACCAAATGGAGAGAAGGAAATGAAGAAGAGTACGACTCATATACTCCATACTAATATACAGAGTAATAATTTAACTATGAAGTAACGAGTATGTTTGGTTCAGGGAATGTCAGATTACCATGGGAATGTGAGATTGTTGGGTATGTTATATTGATGGAAATGTATTCAATTCATTCCCATTTATGTTTGGTTAACATCAAGGAAATGTGTCATAATGTATTTGGTTGAAAGATATCTTATATTGTAGATATGATGAATTACTTTTATGTGCTTTAAATCTATAACTCTTATAACATAAATACCTTAAAAAAATTATATGTTAAAACAAAAAATATGCAAATAACAAGAATAGACATTCGAATATAATGACATCAATAGATTATTAATTGTATTTCGTAACAGGCGGTAGCTAATGTTTCAGCATACTCCACTAGGGTTTTCCCTCATCGCTTCGGAGCGGCGAAGGGCTTAGGTTCACGGCGGCGGCGGTCCTAGCAAGTCTAGGTTTTCAGCGGGTGACGCTATAGCTTTCTTGGCGCTTCAGTGTCCCGGAGTTTTGCTAGTTTTCCTCATCTAAAGCATAGGGTGGGGCGTGGGAGCATTCGGGATCGAAGGGTCTTGGCGAATCTCAATTGCAGCACAGGGGATATGATATGGATCTGGAGACTGTTCGCGTTTGGACTGGTTGTGCTCGTGCGGTATGTTGGCCCAGAGATGGAGGCGAATCACGGGCAGATCAGGGTGTTGAAGGAAAAAGATGAAAGCATGAAGATCCGCCCTCCTCTTGAATCGCCGCCATGCTGGAAATGGGTGATTAGGGGTCGAAACACCGTGCTAGAGGATTGGGTTTGATGGCTCAATAAGTTCATCTTGCTTAAATTCATTGTCCCCATTTGTATCTATTTTCGAATAAATTCATTGCTATTGTTTTGCATTTGGTAGTTGCTTATGGTAATATGTTTTTCACATTGATCGAGGGTTCGACTACATTTGATATTGTTAGTGGGGAACAGATCTATTTTTTCAGCAATAGCTGCATTAAGCCCGTCTGGTGGTTAGCGATTCGTATTGCTCCTTTAGGGGTGGTCGTCTCTATGTCTAACCGTAGAGCTAAAAGTAGTAGTTGGAAGGTGAAGGTTGTTGTCAGTTCTAGTCATTTTGAGATTGTTGTAACGATACTACTTCTAATGATATCAATATAGTCATTTTCCTTTCAAAAAAAGAAAAAAAAGACATTCAAATATTATTAATGCTCTGTTCATCCGACCATAAAGGTTGTTACACAATTTACGATGTTCGACTGACCATGAAACTAACCGATCTCTGTTAATAATAAGATTATTTTTAGTAAATAAAATTTACATATTTAGACACTACATTAAAAGTTTTATAAAGTCACAAAAAATTAAATTTGATAACAGATGAATATATAAAGAAATTAAATGAAAAGAGATAATTAATTGAAGGTATTTTCGAAAAAAAATTAGATCACATCGGGAATGTTAGATAACCTAAGGCATGGATGGGTTTAACATTCCCCTCCATATAACATTCCAAGGAATGTAACTTTCCCGATTTTTCTTCAAACCTGTGAACCAAACAAGGGTATCTGACATTCCGTGCATCACATTCCGGCCTTCATGTGAGATTACCCCCAACCAAACGGGCCCTAAAACTTATCATTGTTTCATTAATTTTGCTGCTTTCTATTTTAATTATACACTTTATAGTTTCAGTAAATTCTGTCTATTCTGCACAAATCTCAATTATACAACTTTTACTTTATTAATTTTCGTGTCGGTCAAATCTGACCAAATTTTAAGTGACGACTGAAGTATAAGTTACAAGTACGGAAAAGTAGTTTCCCTCCGTCCCAAAATGATAGTCATGTATTTCCTTTTTGGGATGTCCCAAAATGATGGTCTTGTTTCCCTTTTTGGAAAGAAAGATGTGGTTCATATCATTTCACTTTATTATACTCAAATCTCAACCAAAAATTTTACCTTTTCAACCACTTTATTAAAACTTGTGCCCAAAAGAAATGAGACTATCAAATTGGGACGAAGGGAAGAAGATTTAAATATTACTCCGTGGCAATGTGGCACTCTTAATGTGGTCTTTATATAGGAGGTTCTGTCTTGTTGACGCCATTTGGGGAGGTTCCCGGTGGAATTTTTCAATGAAATTTTGTGAGCATCTTATTCATTAAGTCTAGTTTACTCATACCAAATTTCAGCTACAACTTCAATTGGAAAGGCATTCAAATAAATTCTTGAAGATAACTGCGCTTTTAACTGCACACTTATCTTCAAGAATTTATTTGAATACCTTCACGATTGAAGTTTTAGTTGAAAATTGGTATGAGTAAACTAGACTTAATGAATAAAATGTTCAAAAAGTTTCATTGAAAAATTCCAGCGGTAACTGACCCAAATGGCGTTGGCCGGACAGAACCTCCTATATAAGGCCTTATTTTACATTTTTTTTTGTAAGTTCGAGAGCCTATCTGACCTTTTTCCCTATTTTTTTATTAAATTACATATATTAACGACCTTTTTTTTAATTCGGGTAAGATACAAAAAAAAGAGTCCCTTTCTGACCGTCTACCCTCAAACCAAACTCATAGTCTATCACCTCCAAAGAAACAATATGACTCGTTGATCCTATAATGTGCTTAACTGAGCCGATGACGAACACAATAGACCTTTCATCACACAACATACACTCTAGAGTTGTGCTAGTAGAAATAAAGAAAATAGCCAAAAGAGCATTTAGTTCGAAACAAAAAATTCAATTAAGAGCAAGATAATTAAAATAATGTTGCCTCCTCGATATCACGAGAATCCTGATCCTGTACCCGGTGGGGTACAACTGTTGGGGTACAACCACTTGTGCGCAAATCCAAACTTGAAACAGCATCTTCCGAACCTTAATCACACGATTCCTCCACGGCGACGGTTCCGGAGGGGATGAATCAACAACATCGCATCTTCTCTTCTCTTTGCTCCTTATTCATTCTAGTAATCCGCCTATTGCAGTCACATAGCCCTACCTTCGAATCACAACAGTTCTTGACAAAGCACAAAGCAAAATCAATCAAATTGTCACAACAGTTCTTGACAAAGCACTTGGAAACCTTAGTCCCTAAAAAAGGAAAACCTGAAAGCAAGAAAACATTGATCGACCTTTGTTCGCACAAATTGAATTGGCGGCCGGAAAATATCAATCCAAACTCAACCGAAAAGGAACATACCAAATTGACGGGCAAAGAAACAAACCCTACCATACGGAGGGAACCATGATCGCTGGTGAAAGATTGAAACAGCGACAAAAAAGAGGTGAAAAGATGATATTAACTGCTACTTCCGTTCTTAAATAAATGCAATACTTTGACTTTTACACTATTCACATGTTCTACTTTGACTACATTTTATTTATTAATGTAATAATATTATTTTATGAAAAAATATTGTTAAACTTGTCTCATTATAAATTTCCAGAATCTAAATATTTTTAATTTTTTACTAATACAAAATCATTTATATTAATGGTCAAAGTTGTGTCTCGGCAAGTGTGAAATGTTGATTGTTACCATTTATATTAATGGTAAATAATCATTTACTCCCTCCGTTCCTAAAAATTCTTCTTGGTTTGACTTGGCACGCTTATTAAGAAAGTGGAATAAAGTGGAAATGTATGGTTGTGGTTGTGTAAGAAAAAGGTAAAATGAATGTGAGCCACACAAATTGTCCAAAATGGGAAAGTGAGAAGTATTTTTGGGAACAACCCAAAAAGGGAAGTGAGAAGTATTTTTGGGAACGGGGGGAGTATTTACAAAGCCCAGGCGAACACTTAAATTTAAAAATTAGAAAACTTTGTGACTCACTTTTACTTTTAAGAAATTTGAGTAAACATACAAATATTAATAACACTAAAATTACATTGCGTGCCTAATAATTATATTACTATCTTCGTCCGGTTGAAAGGTTCCATAACAAAACGACACGATTACTTAGACTATAATTAAATAAAGTATTTCGAGTACATTTTAAGAAACAATTTTAATAAGTATATATTATAATGTAGTTAATATTGATAAATGTGATATTATAAATGTGTTATATTTTATATTTAACGATTAATTGATCACTTAAGATTATTAATTATTTTTTAAAATGAAAATCAGAATCAGGAACCTACGTAAAAGTGAAAGTGAGAACCGATGGGACGGAGGGAGTGTTAGGAGAGAGTATTATACTCGTATATAATGATCATATAGCAACTTCTGCATGATTGCATGAATGATAATGGCCTTACAGGTAAAGTTCCCATCGCATTAATAAGTTTTGACAGGCAGTATAACCAATCTCCATCGCATTTATTCAACACGTTCCTCACTTATTTGCTAAGTCTCTCTCACTTCAAAATTGAGATCAATGGTCAACAAGATGGAATTTCTTTTGTACACGTCAAGTTGTACACGTCAAGTTTTACACGCCGGATTACACGCCTGTCAATTTGATCGACTACACAGACATATTAAGCGGCGATTTACGAAGAAAACTGATTTTCACACAGACAAAAACAAAAAAAATGTCTGTATCATAGATACTTTATGAAAAATTCAGGTTTAAAATGTTTGTGATACAGACAACTCTTGATATTTTGTCTGTATAAAAATTGATTTTCTTCATAAAACACCAGTCAAATTGTCTGTCTAGCAGATCAAATTGTCTATATACAAACGATTTGACCGACGTGTAAC
Organism: Cuscuta europaea; assembly: GCA_945859875.1. Lineage (NCBI taxonomy): Eukaryota > Viridiplantae > Streptophyta > Magnoliopsida > Solanales > Convolvulaceae > Cuscuta > Cuscuta europaea. The sequence goes on along the minus strand of CAMAPE010000011.1, from coordinate 7,032,993 downwards.
CCGGCGTGTAACCCGGCGTGTACACGAAGCGGGACTCACAAGATACATCGTAACCTATTTTATGGGAGCAGAAATTTAATCTAAATTAGACTGATTTATATAAAAAAATGGACTGATTAATTATAATGTGGTCCCTTCATTTTATTTTCAAATCGAAGTCACACTTTGACTCCACACATATTAATTTATTATGGGTAAAATTTATTGTAAAATACACTGTTTTGATATTGTTTGATAGTATTTTGCACTGTTTTGATATAGATTAGTTTATCAAATAAGGAAGTGTGACTTTGTTTTAATTTGAAACATCCAAAAAAGGAAAGTGTGACTTTCATTTAGAAACAGGTGGAGTAATTAAGTTTGAATTAATATATGTTTTCATACTATGTTTAAATGAAATACTCCCTCCGTTCCTAAAACAAGTTCCTCATTTCCTTTTTGGGTAGTTCTCAAATTAAGTTCCTCTTTCTATTTTAGGAAATTTTTTGGGATAAAAATACTCATTTACCCTTTCAAACTTATTTGAACCCAATTACCTCTCCCCCCATCACCCACCCCATCTACCAACCATTATTCTGCATTTTCTTATCCTCTCCCCTCTCTCTGCCACTGTTCTCTCCTTTCCCCCATGTTCTTCGATCTGTCACCCCCTACTCACCATTGTTATCTCATCTCTGAAACACCTCCGGTGATACTCCATCTCCACCACTTCTCTATTCTTCATAGACCATAGTTACCCAAACTCAGAAAACCCTTCATCCCTCCCCATTTGTGAACCCCCTCCGGCCACCGTTGCTTCCTAAGCATGGATCCAAATCTGCCTCCCCCATTAGATCCGAAACCAAAACCACACCCTATGTCAACTACGAGGTCTGAACTGAGTCGAGTTCCATTTCAGATGCCTATTTTTGTTCGATTTCAGTACTCCAGTGATACTGAAACAAATCTAAACTGGGCCATCCGGAAAAAATACGGTGATAACCTTTTTTCAGATACGTTTGATGGCTTAGAAGGCCTCGTCGATTCAAACGGAGAAGAGGTGACCTCAGCCTTGAAGGACGGTGGTAAAGAGCCGGGGAAGGTGGTGTGGGGTCGGAAGATGAGGAAGGCAGCATGGGGAGCCCTTTTTCAGACGGTGAAATAGGCGGGCCAGCTGGTGCGGATTCGGATGCATGCGCGAAAGGGCAGTAACTATGTTAACCCTAATTTTTGAAATGGAATTTGTGTTTGCGCTTGTGACCTAATTCGTGCATGTCTTGATTAGATACTAAGCTTTGTTTACTTAAATGATAATTTCTGATTGTGTTGAAGAGATACTATGCTTTGTTTTATTAATTTGAACTTTTGATTGTGTTGAACAGATACTATGCCTTGTTTTATTGATTGGAACTTCTGGTTGTTTTGAGCAGATACTATGCTTTGTTTTATTGATTGGAACTTCTGGTTGTTTTGAAGAGATACTATGCTTTGTTTTATTAATTGGAACTTCTGGCCTTGTTTTCAATAGATACTATGCTTTGTTTTATTAATTGGAACACATACAATGCTATAGAACGGATACTTTGAATAGATACAATGCTTGTCTGCATTTTGAATTACATGTCCATGCGTGTAACTTATGATGAAATGGGGCTTCATTGATATGAAATGTGTATGACATGTGAATGATTTTATACTGTTTGACAATGGCATACAACAATTGGGCAGTCCTTGAATTAAGTTCCATTTCATTACAAAAAACTATAGGGCAAATTACAGTAGGATGGGCTAGACCTAACTATTGTCCTATCCGCCTTGTACATTTGCATACAAAAAATGCACTTTACACACCTATTCTAGTCTACTAACAAAAAATCATTTTTGCTCACAAAATGAAGGTGTGTAAACTAGTTTATATGAGTGCAGCATTCAAACAGAAGCCTTTGTGTTAACTGCAATCTGAAAAGTTCATCAGTGAAGATGTCATGTATCTTCACCTATGAACTCATTTTGTTGACTTGCATTGTTTGGTGTGGTAGTTTCCAGATGTGCATCCATACTTGCTCTAGCTGTCTGATACAGTTCAGGTGTAATTTGCACATTCTTAGGTAATAATCCCAACCTTTGCAATATGTCTTTCCCTACATGCCTCAACTTGAAATTGTTTCCACCATTATCTCTAAGGACTTCCTCCATAACATATTGGTAGCTTAGAAACACCTTGTTGAGTGTAGTAGGTGTCAGCTCCTCAAATGCAGTGGTCACTGCATTTATTAACCCCATTATGCTTATGAGGGCCTTCTGTTCTTTGATGGAGTCTATTGCTCTAAAAAAACCAAATCTAAGACATTTAGGTCATGACTATTAGGTGGTTGATACCTCAGTTGAATATTCCAACCATCTTGTGTTGCATAGGTCACAAAATCAGGATCATTTATGTCAATGTGAGGCCCTGCATTATCTTGCTGAATTATTATACTCCTATTACTTGCATCAGGCCATTTTTCTTTTATTGTTGGTAAAAGCTAGTTGAGTATCATGTCCTTATGACTAGCCTTGTCACACTGAGTGTTGTTTTAGTCTCTAATGTCCCACCTGGCCTATTTTTACTTGTTCTTTTGGCTGTATCTTCAAAAGTGAATGAAAAGATCTAAATCTTTCAATCCCATAACACCTCCTCATTTCCCCCAGTCTAGGTCTGTCCACTGCAGCTAAGAACATTACCTTTACTATATTTTTTTTTGATTGGGCAGCCCTGTAGGGATCCTGTTTCGTGGGTAGGGTGTAGAAGGTGGATGTTTCTTGTGACAAATAGAACCACTTCTCATCAATGTGTATCTGGTCATAAGAGTCATGAAATGTGGGGGTCAAGGGTAATGAGGCTTGAATTATAAAAGTCAAGCAAAACTCTAACCTTTTAACCTTTCCTGCATCTGTCAAAAGAGGTTTTATTACATTTGAGTGCCTTTTAATCTTTGTCCCATTTAACCTTCTGTGAACTGTTGTGGTGGACACTTCCATGGCAAAGGTCAAAGCTCTCATACTTTTCCTGTGGTGAAATGGAATGTCTGAAATTTTTTGTAAGTCATATTGGATTGCTTTTCTGCCACATGTCCCTTTTGTATGTTGTGAACATTAATTGGAACCCCAGCTGCCAGTCGTTGTTTTGCCTTGTTTCACAGTTTTCGCACAGTCTTGGTGGAAACATTAAATTTCCTAGCTGTGTTAATCAATGAGCCCCTCTGAAGTTTACGGTCAACATAATTTGTTAACATTATTTCACTGATTCTTCTTCTTTGGACATGAGTTAGTTTTGGCCATTTTCTGTTCATTGTTTCACCCTCTACTTCTTCCTCATTCCGACTTTCTTCTGCTGCAGGTTGCTCTGATTCAGAAATTGCTGCCATAGGGGGATCACTTGGGGGTGGCAGATTGAGATCCATGTGGTGGTAGCCGGCCAGAAAGGAGGAGAAGTAGATAGGAGTAAAGGCATGCCATTAATGTTTTCTATTTATAGATAGAGTTTTTTTTTGTTTGAAAAAAGGAAGGAATGTAAAATTTTTGGTAGGATAGTAATGTATGTAGGGAACTTTAAATTATTTGGGTTGCTCTTTGTGTGGTATGAACCGAGAGGCTGGTAGGTCTCTAAGTGTTGTAATGAATACTTCATGTGATTGGTAATGATGTAATTTGGCTTTGAATACATAAGAGTTACCATTGGTTACTATTCATTACCCCCTTTTTAATTCTTTTAAAGATTTCGGCTGCCACCATCCCATCAAGGGAAATTTTGGAAAGTCAACCATTAATTTAATTCTACCTAAAAACTTGTGAAGTCAAATGGGGAACTTGTTTTAGGAACAGATGGAGTATGAAATAATTTGTATTGATCTAATCTAATAAATTTGCTATCATATGTAATCTAAAAATGCATACCAATAGAAACACTTTTTACCCTCACTTTTTTTATCTTCCTTTTCATACATGTTCACCTTATCTCCTAAACCTTTATATTTTGATTACTCCTACTACTTTTTTAAAAATATTGTATCAAACCCTATTGTAGTAAACATTAATTACAGTAGTGAGAGAGTACAAAACATTGGTATTTGACTAATGTTAGTATTCAAATTGTACTTTCGGCAATGTTATTCTTTCACTTTTTATCAATCTAGAACCCAAAAGATGGGATCAATCAAGAATTTTAAAGATGCAAATTATGAATATAGGGCTCGAAATATTTATGAACTTAATAAACGTTTGTGAAGAGTTATTAAAAAAACATTTATGAAGAGAAATCATAAAAAATACTAGTAGCAGTGAAATAAATAAAAATGAATGAGACCAAAATAATTACTCCGTATAATTTAGTTATTGTTTTCAATCGTTTGAATCGTTTAATTTTCATCTTTGATTTCCTGGAGTGATAGTTAACTTATTTTCTCGTCCTAAATTGGCCGGCCGGTCCGTAGGATTTGGGGGGAGGAGGGACGGCTAGGATCCCAGCCAAGGTGTTCCGATTGAAGACGAGTTTCGATCAACAGTTCGATTCTCAAAGCAATTTCGGGTTCAATTTTTTTCATAGTACTCCCTCCGTCCCGCTAACAATGAGATAAGAGGGAGTGACACACAAATCAATAAAAAGTGATTTATGTGATTGATATTGAATTGATAAAGTAAAAATAAAGTAAGAATCATTTAGAACAGCACAAATAAGTCTCCTTAAAAAAGTCTCCTTTCCATATGATTTGGTCCCTATTTAATCTGTCAACACCAAATTGCACATATATTAAGAGTATCATTGTTTAATACTGTTTGACACTATTTTGTTTACCAAATATGGAAATGAGACTTTTTATGGGACGTCCGAAAAAGGAAAGTGGAAAGATTAAATGGGGACGGGAGGAGTATTATTTAATATGGAGTCTTTATTACCTCCGTCCCTTAAAACTTTGTCATGTATGACCGACACAGAGATTAATAAAGTAAAAACTGTATGATAGAGATTTATGTAGAGGAGAGAGAATTAACTGGAATCACAAATTCTTTACTTAAAAGAGAAAGTGGCAAAGTTAGCGGGACAACAAAAAAGGAAAGTTGGCAAAGTTTTTACGGAGGGAGGGAGTAACATAATGAAATTAACGAATTAGTTATCATATATTCTTAAATATGACAATTCTCTAATCCATGCATGCTAGTGCGTGTGTGTGTTTTATACAAACACAAACAGAATATAACCTATTATGTTTGTGCAAAATATTGATAAAAATACACTTTCCGTATCTCGGACTAGTCCCCGCCTAGCCGTCCGGCTCGCGCCTAACTAGCGCCTAACGCCTTTTGGAACGGATACAATTAATTGAAAATGTACTTTTGTTAACTTTTTAGTAACTTTTAGTTTTTAGTGATTGAAAACATCTTAACAGAAAATAGTTGTAAGTGCAGTATAAAAAGCTAATTGTTTGATTTAATTTTGTTTGGTATACCAAGTAATTGTGATTGATTAATGTTAAAAGCCACATACTTTCTCTCAGATGCTACTCAGTACCCAGTGCAACTTCTAAAAAAGTACTTCGTATCTTTTATTTTGAATGATTAAAGCTCGTAAAATTTATTGTGTCAAACATACAATTAGTAGATTTTATTTTTTTTTAAATAGTATAAAAGCTAGAATGTGTGGACTTATACCTACCAAATATGCCCTGGGTATTAGGGGACTGGGCGGGCTCTAAGACGGGACTGGGATGGGCCAAACAATTCCAAGCCAATTTTTTGGAATTCTTGACCTTTAGGCCTGGACTGGGACAGGTACCGGTCTAGGCTTGGTCCCGATCCTGGTCAATCGGGCCGTGTCGGGCCTGCACATAGCGGGTCGGGTCCCGGGTCTGGGTGACCCGTTCCAGTCCACCCCTACTGTGTAAAATCTAGTTTTCTTCTGTAGCGTCAGAAATGTGCCAGAAAGAGAGTAAAACACAACTAAGAATTCTAACCTACAATTTATCGTGTTAGACATACAATTAGAAGTTTTTAGAAATTTTTTAGATTGTATAAAAGTTAGATTGTATGAACTTATACCTAGGGATGGACTGGGATGGGTCGGCCTGACCCGGAACCTGACCCGACCAATCGGAATCGGGACCGGGACCAGGCCTGGGACCCGACCCGGGAATTGAAGCAGCGGGCTACGGGCATAGACTGTAGGTGACTGGCCCGACCGGTTCAGGCCTGGGTTCAGGCCCAACGGTTGCATTTTTTTTTAAAAATTGGGCTTTCACTTATTTGACAGCCTCCTAGCCGTTGGCAACGGCTATACTGCCGTTGGGAAGGTTTGGGGTGGGGTATAAAAAAACTATAAATACACCTATTTTCTAAACATTTTCCTACGCCTATTCTCCAATTCTTGCTACTCTCTAATACTTTCTAATGATCTTCATATTCTCCAAATCTTTCTACACCTATTAATATATATTATATCTATTTAAATTAGTTATATAATAATTATTATATCTACTTATATACTTATTACCTACATATCAATACATATATTATATCTACTTATATACTTATTATCTACTTAATATCTACTTATTATCCACTCATATACTTATTATCTACTTAATATCTACTTATTATATACGAGTACTTATTATCTACTTATATTTACATACTCCATATATTATATCTACTTCTATATTAACTATATATATTAAAGTATTAAATATAAGTGTACTACTCATCTTATAGTAGTATACATATATATTATATACTATACACATTATATTAGATATTAGTTAGTTAAAGTATAGTTTATAGTTTATACATTATTATAGTTTATACATATATAATTTATAATTTATTGTTTAACTAGTATTCATTAATATTATTTAAATTTATCCTATTAATTACACTTCCATTAATTAGTATACATTAATACATTTATCCTATTAGTTACACTTTCATCAATACATTTATCCTATTAGTTAAATTTATCCTATTACTTACACACTCACACTCCCATTAATTATTATACATTTATACATTTATCCTATTAGTTACATTTTTCATTAACAGTAGTTACATTCTCATTTTGTCACCATTAGTATTTGTTACATTCTCATTGGTTAGATATTAATACTAATCATATTAAAGTTGTTATAATAAACTATTAAAGTAGTTGCATTTTTAGTTAATTTTACTATACTTATCACATTATCATATTGTATAACCATATTTGTTACATACTAATATTAATCATATCAAAGTTGTTATATTAAACTACTCCCTCCGATTCATAAACAAGTTCCACATTTGACTTCACACATATTAAGAAAATAAATTTGACTTTACTGTGGAGTGCACTGTTTGAACACTGTTTGGCATTGTTTGAGCACTGTTTGACACTGTTTGACACTGTTTTGATGTAGATAATTTGCCAAATAAGGAAATGTTTTAAAGTGAAACTTAATTTTGAATCTGCCCGAAAACGAAAGGTGGAACTTCTTTTCGAATCGGAGAGAGTATTAAAGTAGTTGCATTTTTGGTTAATTTTACTATACTTGTCACATTATCACATTAATTAACCATAATTGTTACAAATTAATATTAATCATATAAAAGTTGTAAGATTAAAATATTAAAGTAGTTCCATTTTATTTAATTTTACTCTACTTGTCACATACTCACACTATCATATTAATTAATCATATTTGTACATATTCATATTAATCATATAAAAGTTGTTAGCTTAAAATATTAAAGCAGTTGCATTTTAGTTAGATTTACTATACTTGTTAGATTAAACTATTAAAGTAGTTGGATTTTATTTGTACTCACAATTCAATATTTTATAGACTTGTATAGTTGTAGAATAATCACATTTTAATATAAGTCAATTTTTTTGTGAAATTATTATATTACTTACATTTTAATATAAAAGTCACATTTTTATTTTAAAGTCACATTTTAATTGTACTCAAAAAAAGTATTTTTTACAAATTACTTATACGGAGTATTTTAGTTGAATTAAACTCACATTTTCTTACATAAAGTGTTTTTTAGTTACATTTTTATATTAGTTACATTGTATTTGTACTCACATTAACAGATTTGTTAAAATTTAAAATTTGTTACATTTTAAGATGGAAAGAGGTAGACATTTTGTAGATATGGGTAACCTCCAACGTAACCGAAAGAAGGAGATTGCGAAGAACTGTCCTACTTCGTCAAGCAAAGGTAAAGGACATGTCGGGTCTTCTTCTCAACACCGAGATGAGTTTGAGATGACTTACAACCGGAGAGATGTCGATGTCCGACGCGCAACTACAACTATTGGTCTAACGGGATGGGCGGTTTTACGAACAGCAAGACATTCCCAAGATTGATGAAGAGCTGGAGGATGACGACGCCGAAGAGGAGGAGTCGGCGACAGCTGAAGAGGAACAACGCGACAAAGAAACCCCCGATGAGGAAACACCCGACGAGGACGATCCTGGTTCATCCCAACCCAGTAAGAAAGGTGAATCTCTGCTTATGAAAATAATTTCACAAAATGGAAGGATTCATATAGTGAGAAGTGGTGGGCAACTTGCGACCATTTTAAAAAAAATATAAGCTTGGGAATTTCGCAAGGATACGGCGGCGCTCATAGGCATTTGAAGGTCTGTCACCCCATGGAGTATGCGAAAGTAAAAGGTTAGGGGACGCAAACACAAATATCAAGGTTTGCAACTGGCCAACCCTTTGGTAATTTCTCCTATGACGATTCCAAACATTTAAGTATTTAACTGTTATGTCTGAATTAATTTTTGAAGAAAATTGCCTTTTATTTTTTTCTGAAAGTCTTCATTTAAAAGTTTATGCTCAGGGTTCAATTTAGTAACTGTAGACACAAAACCATTAAAAAGAAGTTATAAGGCAATATGTTTTGGAAAAGGATAGATTAAAAGTGTTTTTCGCAAACTTTGATGGACGTGTTAGTATTTGTAGTGATATATGGGAGGACTTATCATCATTTGTTTTATTTGGATGTGACTGTACATTACATTGATGCTAATTAGGATATGCATAAATGTGTTATCACTTTTCGAGAATTTAATGAGCGGACACCGGTGATAATATTTATATTTTCATTGACTATATTTTAACTTAATATAATTTGATTTATAAAGTTTTTTCTGTTGGTTTTGATAATGCTAGTAATAACACTGCTGTTATACCTAAATTGCATGAATTGTGTGGTTCTTCTACTTTGATGGGTAGGTTTGTCATCAACGTTGTGCATGTCATATTCTCAATTTATTTGTGAAAGACGATGTAACCGCTTTAGGTGATGTTATGAAGAGCATGAAGGGAGGTATTAGACTGATTTGGGGGTAACAATCAACTTAAAAAGCAATGACGTGAATATTTGAGGTCTAGAGTGTGAAATATTGTGTTTTCCAAAATACTCCATCCGTTTCTGAAACAAGTTCCACATTTGACTTCACACATATTAAGAAAATAAATTTGACTTTACTGTGGAGTGCACTGTTTGACACTATTTGAACAATGTTTGACACTGTTTGACACTGTTTTGATGTAGATAATTTGTCAAATAAGGAAATGTGTGAAAGTGGAACTTAATTTTGAATCTGCCCGAAAAGGAAAGATGGAACTTGTTTCAGAAACGGATGGAGTATTTGTCTATTCGCTGGAATAGTACTTATAACTTAATTGTTGTACTTCTTAGATTTAAACTTCATTTTCCTGCTTTTTAAAAGAATCTGCTAACTATATTATAAATCAAGTTGAGATCGACATTGAAAAAAAATTGTCAACTTTTGTTTTTTTAATAACGCAACTCTAACTTTTAATCATGTTTATAAACTTACGGCAAATCAATTTTTGTTGAAACTGTTAATCTCGCCGATGCATTTTTTGAATTTCAACAAGCCGATTACATTCGTTATTTTTGTGATTACATGAAAAAAAGTTTTTAAAATATTATACATATATTCCGCCCATATATGGTATTGCCTTTGTTTTTTATCCTCATTTCAAACTACATGCTTACCAAAATTGTATAGAGTACTATTATATTTGTTTTTTCGGTCCATTACCTATGTACGAAGAGAGACCCATAGATCCTAATTAAAGAGAAATACAATGAGGTTAGTAACTTATTTAATCAATTATTTAATGAGTTTCATGCACATTATACTAACGCACCCCCTCCCCCGAAACCAAGTGCTTCTTCATCTAAATCAAAATCTTTTTTCAAATCTACATTTGGTAATCTTATGAAAACAAATAAATCAACTACCGCTATTTGCTGAAAGCTCGATAAACGAGCTTTCTTTATATCTAATGTTTCATGTTGAGTATGAAGAAGATGATGACTTCGACGTTCTTGAGTGATGGAATGATAAAGAAGCAATGTTCCCGATCGAAGATGGCCAAGCAAGTGTTATCAATGCTGATGTCAACCGTAGCCGTGAAACAAGAATTTAGCGAAGCCGACAACGTCCTCACCGATTATAGGACAAGATTGAGCTCCCACGATCGAATTTGCTCATTTGCATCACCCCCGACCGTCACTTCATGGAGGAAACAATAACCGATGCTAGCGGAGATTCCGACCGATTTTTACCAAATGTTTGAAATTATTTTCAATTATCAATTGTACTGCATATTTCAATAAATATACATTGAATTTTTTCGAGCACTTGTGAATTAATTAACAAAAAAATATTTAGCCCAACCCGACCGGGTAGCCTGACCCGACACGGTATTGCTACCTGATGGATTGTCTACCCGGGGGTATATATCCGAGGGGTTATTGCGGAGAATAACTAGAGAGAAGTCAGAGCAAATAAGTAAGAGAGAGAGTGTATATTCGATATGTATTAAGCGTGGTTACAAATGGGGAAATGGGGGGCTATTTATAGTAGCAATAAATGCCGGGCAGGGACACGTGTCAAGCGCTCATTGGCCGAGGGGTCGCCTCAACTGGTTGGCGCTGACAGCCGCATGTGGCCGCATTTAATGCGGCTGTTGGATGGGACGTCTGTGCAGAGTACGGTGATCTGTACGTATGTGAGGCGGATATCTTGTCGAGTGAGATGCCTTCGGCCATAGAGCAGTAGCCGAAGGCTCCTTCAACCGAGGGCACCTTGGTGCCGAGGGCTCACAGTACCGAGGGCTACTGTTTTCGCCGTTTTCCCCCAGTTTCTTAGTTTGCTTGAAAACCTGTTCTGTGAGAATTTAGAGCCTTCGGCCGGGGGGCCGAAGGCACCCCTGGCGCGTAGTGCGGGCTGCTTGGTATTCTGGGCGCTGTGATTTGGGCCTGTTGGACCTTTTGCTGGAGTAGTAGGAGTCTGTGGGCCGGGGGTTCTCGGGCCATATACTCCATCAGGAGTCCCTCACTCCTTTTGCCGAAAGGTACTTGAGGGAAAAGGAGTAATTTGTGCTTGCCCTTTGATGTTGTCCCGTTGTGATCTCTGAGGTTGGTGAGGAGTTGTTGCTTTTATGTCCCTGCCGAAGGCAGTCCCTCAGTTACCCACATGTCGGGACTTGAGGGCTTGCTTTGTTGTTTGTTGGAATTTCACAGATTTTGTAATTTAATGATTTTCCCGAAGGGGTCCTCCAGTCCCCCACTCCTTGAGGCACTTGTAAAGTGGTGGAAAGGAGTAAAGTAGTTACGTTGCCGTTGTGGGCCGAAGGCTGACGCTTTTCGTTTCATTTCGGGGGGATGCCTCGTTAAAAACCTCATTAGGAAAAACCCTTTGGGAAAAACTCCTAATGAGGGAAAAAGAGTGCACCGAATTCCCCCAATGATGAATCGAAAATGTCAAACCTTGGTACAAAGTGGGGAATGACGGGAATGCCGAAGGCTCTCTCCTCTGAGGGCTCCTGTGTTGATTAGCCGAAGGCTTGCTGTTGTTGTCCTGGTGGTGCCGAAGGGGAGCCCCTCAATCCAGGGATCGAGGGCCTGCCAGATGAGGGCAGCAGTGAAGTTGTTACCGGGGGGGTCCACTGTCTGTTGATGAGTTGGTGATGAAGATACCCGAGGGCTCCCATTACCTGTGTGCCATGGGCCATCCGTCAATGGGGCACTCCCCGGGGGCTACCCGGTTTGCAGTGCTGAGGGGGAAACCCCGAGGGGTGCCCTGATATGCAGCCCTAGGGATCTGAAGGGGTGATCCCGAAGGCGTGTGTAATGTACTGTGTGGGGCACAACCCGGGGGCACTTCTGGGTGAGTGCACCCGGAGGCTATCTTTGATGAAGTGGAGTGAAGTAGAAAACCCGGGGGCTTCCAAAATATAGCCGTTGGAAATATAGCCGTTGGAATATGTAACGACGGGATATAGCCGTTGGGGGGGGGGCACACGTGGCGTGTGATGGCTGGCTGTCCGTGGGCGGCGTCACCGGTTGGGCGAAGACGCGGTGAGTAATGATGGCGTCCATCCGGAGGCCCGGAACCCAGGCCCAAGCCCGGATTCCAGCGCCTATAAATACCCCAAGGCCAGGCATTCCTCCGTGTGCGAAAAACTTGTTAGCGAAGCTCTGCCAATTTTTCTAGAGAGAGAAACAGCAGCCCTCGGTTGAATCCTCCGTTCTTAAGGTCAGTTCTCCCCTTGTCCTTCAGCCCCTTAGCTACCTGTACTGTGCCCTTAGGTTAGGAGATAGAAAATTTAGAAAACACTAGTGTCCGCGAGCCTTCGAACCAGAGTCAGCATGTCGTCCCAGAGTGATTCCCAGGATATTTCGGGGGAGCCTTCGGTAGAGATGGTGACATGCTCAGATGTGGAGTCTTCGAGTGTGGAGTCCTCGGCAGTCGGTGATGCCGCAGTGGCTATGGAAGTGGAGAAGGACCTCCAGGCCGAAGTCGAAGCCGAGGGCTTCGAGCAAGAGAACGAGGATGAGGAGCTTGCCCTTGCCGTGCAAACCGCCGAGCAGGAAGAGGAGAGGGAGCGACTGAAGGTGACGGTTGCCATTCCTCCCCCCGGGGGTGCCGGGGAAGCCAGCTCCTCCCGGCCATTGGACCCGACACCAATAAGTGTGGCTCCCAGGAAGAAAAACAAGACGAAGGCGGCCCCGAGGAAGAAGCAAGCGACAGTGGATGCCGGGCGGCCGGTGGGCATACCCGAGGGCCATTCGTTCTTGAACACTGCTGCTCTAGAGCTGAAGACGAAGGCGTCCCCGGCAGAATACCAGTCCACCCAGATGCTGGTTGGGCCTTCAGCGCGCGTGGTGGAGCCCAGGGCGGATGATTTGCTGCGATACGCGCCCGAGGGGTGCTTTGCTGCTCACACCCTCTCGGTGGAAATGGGGCTCCGGTTCCCGCTCCATCCTTTCCTCTTGGAGTACCTGAGATTTGTGGGGTTGGCCCCTTGCCAGCTAACGCCCAACAGCCACTCCTATGTGGCCGGCTTCCTTTCCTTGTGTCAGAGCCGGGGGGTCGAGCCCACACTCGACCAATTCTTCATGTCCTTCAACCTGTGCCGGGGGGACATTCAAATGCTGAGGGCTTTGCCAACCTTCAGCAGGTACCGGAGTTCCGGCTTTTCGATGATGTGCCCTCGTCTCACAAGGGGTGGAAGGAGAGGTTCTGTTATATCCGCCTCGAGGAGAATCCCTTCCCGGGCCAACTCCGTAATAGCTTCCGGCGCCACCCGAAGGTGGGGAGCGCAGCTTTGGAGAAGAACGGCAAAGTGCTTGCCAAGAAGCCGGAGGGGTCTGACAAGCATGTCAAGATCAGAGAAGTCACCCTTCCGGAGGATCTGCTTAACCTAGGCTTCCGGCAGTTCAGGCCGAGGGGCTCCTCGGATGAGAGATACCCTCCCCTCGATCGGGTCTTCGAAGGCGCCGGAGGTGATCACCGAAATGTTCACTGATGCGTTGATAGTTCTTTCGCATTCCGCTTGTTTTTTTATGACGTAGTGACTGGTAGCCTTCGATTTAACCCTTCTGTTTTTTTTTGTTGCTTGCAGGTAGCAATATGGACGTTGGTTCCCTCTTCGCTTTAAAAAACGCGAAAGGAAAGAAGAAGGCCCTGGCGGGCGCTCCTTCTAGGGAGGGGCCCTCTCAAACTGTTGGCGCTGCTGCTGGCGCCGGAGGGTCCAAGGGTTCCGGGCCCGTAAAAAAGAAGGTTGCTGGAAAGGGGGCCGAGCCCCCGGCCAAGAAGCCGAAGACCGCCGCCCCTACCAAACAACCGATCACTGATGTGGTGGTGATTGTTGACAAAGGGCACGCTTCTGCCTCCACCCCCCAGGAACAAATCAATCAGGAGTTCTTTGGGCAGGAGAGGTTGGAGGCGATAGTGCCGAAGGGGGCCTCCGTGTTGGAGGGCAGTTTGAACCCTTCGGCTTTGATGAGCCAGATGCTGCCGTCGGCCGACCGGCTGGCCCTTGCCCGGCTAGACGAGGGACCCCTCGAGGCGAAGGTCCTCCTGAATGCCGCCTCCGTAAGTCCCCCTCTCTTCCCTGCTCATTGCTATGTTTTTCTTCCGTACTCTGTTCCTTATGCCTTATTTTTGCCTTCGTGAATTGCAGGCTTTCATGGGCCTCTGCGAGCACCTCCGAAGGGTGGATCAAATGAGGGAGGCCAAGGGTGCCGTCGAGGGGGAGGCTGCCCTCCTCAGGAAGAAACTCGCTGAAGCCGAGGACTCTCTACGGCTGGCCACCGACGGCATGGAGCAGAGGTTGCAGGCAGCAAGGGCCGAAGGGGTCAATGAGGGGCTAGCCAGGGCCGGGGAGGCCGCCGCCGAGGCCGCCCGTATCGCTGCCGATGAAGCCCGCGCGGCTCAAGAGGAGGCCGTCTCCAAGGCCCGAGAGGATGCGGTGGCCAGCTTCGTGGCCGAGGGGTGGAAGGCCGAAGACCGGAGGGAGTGGCTGGCTTCGGTGGTGGGGGCTTCAGTAGATGAGTGGGTCGGGGGCCCCGGGAAGATGTGGCTTGCTGAGAGGGGCGACTCGTACTACCAAGGCGGGGAGTTCTTCACCCAACGCCTCATCTACCGGAAGCTTGCGAAGCACTTCCAGGTGGCACCGGAGGAGTTCCGTCCCGAGGCTTATGGCCTCCCCCCCCCCCCCCCCCCCCCCCCCCGCCAGCCAGATGTCAGGATCCCGCTCCCCGAGGGGGAAGAGAGACCGGTTCTTGAAGACTCGGAGACCCTCCGGGAGTGCGGCCTTGGTGGTGAAGAGGATGAAGCCGAGAGTGAGGCGATATCTACAGTTCCCCCCTCTTAAATTGTACTTCCCCCTTTTGGTGTTGTAATTTGTTGGCCTCGGCCCCCTTTGTAAAGCACAATCAAACTACTTTTTTCTTTGTTGAATGAATGAGTACACACGCCCTCGGGCCCCTGTTATACAATCTGTTTCCTTTAGATTTGTTTATTGCCGAATGCATGCCTTCGTCTTGATTTGGATGTATGTCTTGATATTTGGAATGTATGTTTCCGGACTTAGAATGTTTTCTGATTGTAGCTTGCCACTGGAAGCCTTCGGTAGTTGGGCACCCTCTGCTGGATATGCAACTGAGGGTTCTGTAGGAATTAGGACTTAGAAAATTTCCCTAAGTGTAGCACAGTATGGGGCCTTCGGGTGTTTGTAGTAACCCAATCCATAGGACTTAGAAAAATTTCTAAGCATAAATTGATGTTGAATCCTGTTGTTGTGAAGAAAGCCAATGAGGAGTGTGTGCCCTCGGCATACACTTGAAAAGTTGTAGAATTTGACCCTTGTCATGGGGAAAGGGCCCTCGGTATTCGTGCATAACAGATGCCTTCGGTGTTTGTTTGAAGTACTGTTTAGTGGACCTTGGACAGTCCAGTCCCTTTGTATTGTTGAAGCCTTCGATGTTTTTGTGACCGGAGGTGACCAGGTAGTGGACTTTAGCCGTTTCCTGATGATATTTCTTTGAGTAGTATCCTTCGGGAAATAGGAGTCTTTAATTACCGGAGGTGTTCCCGTGGGGAGCCCTCGGCATGCTGTGATATTGTTGGAGTGTACTCTTCGATTTCTCGCTGAGTCTACTCCCCTTCACCCCCCCCCCCCCCCCCCTTTTTTTTTTTTTTTTTTTTTTTTTTTTTTGTCGGTGGTGAAGGGAAGGCATCAAGAAACTTGGTTTCTTGGTAAGGCTGGGCCTATTAGGAGACCATCAGAATACACCAATGGCTCTCCTCCCTCGGGTTAACCTTCCGAGTGCCGAGGGGATCGAGGGACGTTTCCTGGGCACAAGATATGGTGGTCCGTAACCTGCCTCCCCTTGGGGGATGGCGCGGAAAGCGCCTCATTTTTGAAAGTCGTCCCCTCGGCGCTAGACATAGTCTGTGGCCTGCCACACCCTTGGGGTGTTGGCGCGGGGAGCGTTTCGGTTTGGAAGTCGAATCCTGGGCATTTCTCATGCCTGTCATACCCTGGGGGTAATGACGCGGATAGCGTTCCGTTTTTGAAAGTCGAATCCTGGGCATTTCTCATGCCTGTCATACCCTGGGGGTAGTGACGCGGAAAGCGTTTCAAGGAAGGGTTTTCATTTGCACACTAGTTGCAAATGGCCGGGGGCACTACGTGCCGCCGGCACCGATGGTGGCGCCTTCGGTATATGCGTCCTCGTGGGGTACGGCTTTTAGAAACAACACTTGGTGTTAGTTTCGATGTGTAGCCCCCGGTACTTGGTACCGAGGGGTTTTCTGTAGGAACACTTGGTGTTCTCTTGTTGTAGTTGATGTAGGTGTCTACCCTCGGTACTTGGTACCGAAGGGTCTTCAAATGAAACACTTGGTGTTTCCCAATAGATGTTTGGAAGCTGTTAGGAGAGCATATCCCTGGCACTGGGTGCCGAGGGGTCTTCTTTGAAACACTTGGTGTTTTTTCTTCGTTTCGATATTTGATGAGGGAGGTGTACCCTCGGCACTGGGTGCCGAAGGGTCTTCTGTAGGAACACTTGGTGTTCTAATCTTTTCTTTTTTGATGTTGAAGGTGGGGAAGTACCCTCGGCACTGGGTGCCGAGGGGTCTTGACTGAAAACACGTGGTGTTTCTACTGTTTGTTGTAGGTGTTGATGGTGTCCGCCCTCGGCAATGGGTACCGGAGGGGGTTCTTCTTGTGGTGAGGCCTGGGGCCTGTAGTCAGTATGAGGGCTTGATGTCTTGAATGTATCTTCATTCTTCGAAATTGGAGGCCTTGGGCCATTGGATAGTACATTCACTAGTTATGAGGGCTTGGCCGCCCTTACATTATTGATAAAATTTAACTAAATGGTGTACATTCCAGTGCCTAGGGACCTCTTTCCCGTTGGGGCGTTTGAGTTTGTAAGTCCCGGGTTTGATGATGGCTGCTATGATGTAGGGGCCTTTGAATTTTGGTGCCATTTTTCCTCCCTCGGTTGGTTGGCTGGCTTCCCTCCTCCGGAGGACATAGTCCCCCACTTGGAATTCCCGGGTTCGAACTTTGGCGTCGATGTAGCTTTTAACTTGCCTTCGGTAGTTTTCTGCCCGGATGAAGGCCTGCTCCCGGCGTTCTGAAATGAGGTGCAGGTCGAGGGCCATGTTGCTGTCGTTGACCTCGGGGTCATATTGGATCACCCTTCGGGTAGGAAGGGTGACTTCCGTAGGAGCTTTGGCTTCAAAACCGTAGCAGAGGGAGAAGGGTGTTTCATCTGTAGCGCGCCGAGGGGTAGTGCGGTAGGCCCAGAGGATGTTGTGAAGTTCTTCCACCCAGCCACCACCCTCGGCCTCCAGCTTCTTTTTGAGGCCCTCGAGCAAGGTCCGGTTGGCGTTCTCTACCTGCCCGTTGCCTTGAGGGTAGGCAACGGAGGAGAAGGTGTGTTTGATGCCCCATGCCTCCAGAAGGGCACGGAAGGGGGCTGCCTCAAATTGTGTTCCATTTTCGGAGATGATCTGCTGGGGGACGCCAAACCTTGTGAGGATGTTCTTGAGGACGAAGTGACGGCACTTCGCCTCTGTGATGCTGGCGAGGGGTTCAGCCTCCACCCACTTGGTGAAATAGTCGACGGCCACAATGATGTATCTGTTGTTGGAGGTACCCCTCGGCAGAGGGCCCACAAGGTCTATCCCCCATCGAGAAAATGGGACAGATGTGCTGATGGGGGCATAGTTGACTGCTGGCCTGCCGGGGGCTTTCTGGAAATGTTGACATGCGGTGCACCTCCGAGCAAGGTCAGCACAATCCCTGGCCATGGTTGGCTAGAAGTAGCCCTGGAGAATGAGCCTTCGGGACATGGAGAAGGGTCCCTGGTGAGCTGAGCAAGTGCCACTGTGCACACTTCCTCCATTGCGACCTCGGCTTCATCTGGATGAAGGCACCGAAGTAGCGTGCCATTGTAAGATCGTTTGTAGAGCCTTCCATCTTCGATGGTGTAGCTGGGAGCCCTCAGCTTTGCCAGTTTAGCGCGGGCCTCATTCTCGGGTAGCTGCCCTGTGGAGATGAAGGCGGTGATATCTGAAATCCAATCCTCCTGACGTTGTTGTATGTTCATCACGGGGCTTGCATGGATGCTTGAGAGGCTGAGTTCCTCGATTTTGGCAATCTTGGAGATGTGCTCGGGGGAGTCTGCCGAGAGTTTAGATAATATGTCGGCCTCGGAATTCTGAGCCCTCGGTATTTGAGTGAGAGAGTGTGCCTCAAATACCTTAAGCAACTCCTTGGCCGCTTCCTTGTACCGTTTCATTCTTCCTTCCTTGGCCTCATATTCTTCGGAGATTTGGCCAACGACCAACTTGGAGTCGCATTTGATGTGGATCTGCCGAGCCCTCATGTTGGCAGCCAGCCGAAGGCCACATAGGAGGGCTTCATATTCGGCCTCATTGTTGGAGACTTTGAAGGAGAAGCGGATTGCATAGTAGGCCCTGAAGCCCTCGGGAGTAATGAGGACTACCCCTCCCCCGCATGCTTTGGTCGCGGATGAGCCGTCAGTGTAGAGGGTCCACCAGTCGTCTGAGGTAGCCGAGGGCTCCCCGTCCGTGGCTGCTCTTGCGGTACATTCCGTCACAAAGTCCGCTAGGGCTTGGCCCTTGATGGCAGGCCTTGGACGGATGTCAATGTTGTACTGGCTCAAGAAGATAGCCCATTTCACCATGCGGGAGTAGCTGGTGGGGCTCCTCATGAGGGCGCCGAGGGGTTGATGGGTGAGGACCTGAACCGGGTGAGCCTGAAAGTAGTGGCCCAACTTCTTGACAGTCCAAACGATGGCTAACACCGTTTTTCCCACAGGGGAGTACCTGAGCTCGGCCTCCCTTAGGGTCTTGCTAACATAGAAGATGGCATGTTGGATGCCGTCTTCCTCCCGGATGAGCACAGAGCTGATGGCCGCCGGGCTAACCCCAAGGTAGAGGTAGAGGGTCTCCCTTACCTTGGGTTTGGAGAGCACAGGAGGTGAAGATAGATATCTTTTGAGCTCGTCGAAAGCCCCCTGGCATTCTGGAGTCCATAGAAAGCCAGCCGTCTTCCTCATGATCTGGAAGAAGGGTAGAGATTTTTCCGCCGATTTAGATAGGAAGCGGTTGAGGGCTGCCAGGCGGCCCGTCAATCGTTGAACTTCCTTCACATTGCGTGGGGGCTCCATGTTGATGATGGCCTGGATTTTCTCGGGATTGGCCTCAATACCCCTTCGGCTCACCATGTAGCCTAAGAATTTGCCCCCTTGGACGCCGAAGGTGCACTTCTTCGGGTTTAGCCGAAGGTTGAATTTTTGCATGATGGCGAAGATTTCCCGGAGGTCGTCAGCATGGTTGGAAGATTGCTTGCTCTTGACGATCATGTCGTCGACGTAGGCCTCCATGGTGCGTCCCAGGACGGCCTGAAAGACCCGGGCCACCATCCGGGTGTAAGTGGCCCCCGAGTTCTTTAGGCCGAAGGCCATCACTAGGTAGCAGAAGATGCCCTCGGGAGTCATGAAGGCAGTTTTTTCGGCGTCCTCCTTGTGCATGAATATTTGATGGTACCCTCGGAAGGCATCGAGGAAGGACATGATTTCACACCCCGCGGTCTCATCCACCAATTGATCAATGTTTGGTAGAGGGAATGGATCCATGGGGCATGCTTTGTTGAGATCGGTGTAGTCCACGCACATGCGGAAGGTAGGGGGCTTCTGGGCGAGGACCACATTTGCTAGCCATGAGGGGTATTTTACCTCCTTGATGTGCTTGATTGAGAGGAGCATGACGACCTCCTTCTTCACAAATTCCCTTCTTTCGGCGGAGAGGGGTCTTCTTCGTTGTTGCACTGCTTTTGCCGAGGGGTCCACCGAGAGGCGGTGGGTGATGACCCTTCGGCTAATTCCCGGCATGTCCTCCGACCCCCATGCAAAGACAGTGGAGTAGGCGCGGAGGGCGTCGGTGATACCGGTCTTCAAATCTTCAGGGAGCTGGGCTCCAATCTTCACGACTCTCTCCGGCTAGGCCGGATCGAGCGCAAAGTCTTCTACGTCCTCGGCCGGTTCAGCCCTCGGCCTTCTTTCCTCCTGGTCGACGGCTCCGGTGATGATGTCAACACGGAGTTCCGTCTTGCTTACCTTCTTAATGACCTGAAGATAGCAGGCACGGGCAATTTTTTGGTTCCCCCGGGAGTAGCCAATGCCCCCCTCGGCGGGAAACTTGAGGCAGAGGTGCCTCATGGAGATGATGGCTTCGAGGTCCTCGAGGGCTGGCCGGCCGAGGATGATGTTGTGGGCGCAGTCAATGTTGACGATGACGAACTCCACCTCGAGATGGGCTCTATGGAGCCCGTCGCCGAAGATCACCGGGAGGGTTATTACCCCCTCGGAATCAATAGTGTCGCCGGTGAAGCCGGCAAGAGGGGTCTTAATGGGCCGAAGGGACCCCCTCTCCAGATGCAGCTCTCTGAAGGTGCTGAGGTACATTACATTGACGGAGCTGTCCGTGTCAACGTAAGTTCGGTGAATGATGGTGTCGTTGATCTCCGTTCGAATCACCAAGGCATCCCGGTGAGGAGAAGAAGTAGGAGGGAGATCTGCGTTGGTGAAGGTGATGGGTTCCTCCCTCAATCGCTTTACCGGGGGCATATGAGTGACTTCCCCTACGTAAAGCGATTGAGCCCACTTCTTTCGCTGGCTGGTGGAATCGCCCCCTGTGTTGCCACCAGTGATCATGAGGATGTGGCGTTTTTTCTCCTGGTAGTGGGGGTATTCCTCCTCCTCCTCTTCCAAGTTTCCAATCTCCCTTTTCTTGCCGAGGGGGATGGTATTCGGGTTTACCCAAGCGTTCACCTTCGTGTGATGCCCTCGGGGAGGCCCCTGATGAGAAGGTCCCTCCTGCCGAGGGCTCTGGACAAATTGGGACAGGTGCCCCGCTTGTATTAATCTCTCGATGGCCGTCTTCAGTTGATGGCAGTCATCGGTCCTGTGCCCCTGGTGCCGATGGAAGCGACAGTAGGGGAACTGAGGGTTGATAGCGTGTACCTCCGGGGGTGCGCGAGAATCACGTTCAACGAGGCCCCTCTCCTCTGCAAAATCGAGGATGATGCTGACGGGGTGCATCAATGGGGTCCGAGGGCGGTCCAGGAGAATGGGCTGGGCCCAAGTCTTAGGGTTGCTCCTATAACCTCCCCCGGGCTTGGCTTGGCCTTGCCGAGGGCGGTCATCAGAGGGTCCCGAAGCCTTGGGGCGATTTGGAGGAGCCCCCGGCCCTCGGTTGTGCTTGTTGTCAGCCCTCGGGGGCTGCTGGTCCGGATGCTGGTGATACTTCTCCACCTCCTCGGCCTCAGCATATCGGTCCCCCCGCTGCAAGGCCCTTATGTAGTCGCGGGGGGGTTCAATGATGAGGCTCCTTGAAAAGTTGCCGGTGCGGAGGACGGTTTGTAGGAGGGCCAGGAGGGTCCCGTCATCAGCACCGTCGACCTTGTCGGCCTCCGTCCTCCAGCGCTCCAGGAAATCCCGAAGGGTTTCATCCTTCTTCTGGCGTATTGTTAGGAGGTGGGAGAAGTGCTTCCTTGTGCGACGCCTCCCGGTAAATTGTGTCAAGAACCGCTGGGCGAGTTCTTGCCATGAATCAATACAGCCCTCGGGCATCCTGTTGAACCATTCGTATGCTGGTCCCTCTAAGGTGGAGAGGAACCAACGACACAAGTATTCGTCTGACGCCCCCACCATCATCATGCTGTTCTGGTACTTGCTGTAATGTTCCTGGGGGTCCGTTTTCCCGTTGTAGGGCTGTATGTGTTGCCCTCGGTATTTCTCCGGGATCCGGGCCGCCAATACCCTTGGGGTGAATGGCGTCCGAGTCCGGAGCTGGATGACGGGTTCCCCGGAGCCCTCGGCCACCTTCTTCTGTAATTCCTCCATTTTGGCCATCATGGCCTCGTATTTGAAGTCTGAGTGAGGGGTGGAGGTGGTGGCGTGAGCTTTGTTGGACTCCATCTCGTCAAGCCGGCGTTGGAGGGCCGCAATAATCTCGTCCCGGGGGTCCTTCGGGAGGGTCTCCGCCCCCTGCGAAAGAACCCGGGCCGAGTGGGCCTGGTTGATTTGGTGCCGAGCATCATCGGCATGAAGGGGTGTCTTGCCTTTGTCCCGAGGGGGACGCTCCTCGTCTGCCCTCGAAACAGATCCCCCGCTTTCCTGGGGCCTTTGGAGTGCTTTCCCCCCGAGGCGGTCTTGGACCCCTCGGCGGTCTGGCCCTCCTCCGAGCCGGTTGAGGGCGGAAGTACGGGGCCTCTCCCTGTTGTCGTTATGGCGGTCCCGGGACTGAACTTCCTGGGAGGATGTTTCTTGGGCCACCACCCCCTCGTCGTTTCTCACCCGAGGGGTGGGATTTCCGAAGGGGTGTGGCAGAGGGGGAAGTATGATATTTTCCCCGATCTGAGGGTGAGCTGGAGCCAGGGTGCCGAAGGCACCCGGGTTCTGGGTGAGCGTCTGGATGAAGGCGGAGAGCGCCGATTGTACGTCGATGGTGAGAACCGGAGGGCTGACTTGGTCATCGCTCCGGTTTTTCTTCTTGGCCTCGATGCCGAGGCGGGCATCGGGGGCATTTTGTTGGATCTGAAGGCGTAGATCGACAGCCGCCTATTCCAGCCCAGCGATGACACCGCCCTCGGGAGCCCTGTGAGAGGCTTCGGGGGCGTTGACGTCGCCGAGGGCCAGGTTCTTGTCTTCTACGTTCTTTGAGTTGGCACGTGTTGTCCTCACCATTTTGATAGAGGGCTAGTGTTTTGTGTTTGGTCGAGGGGGAGGGTTTCTTACTCGATTGTTCAAGCTCTCAACGAGAGCACCAAATGATGGATTGTCTACCCGGGGGTATATATCCGAGGGGTTATTGCGGAGAATAACTAGAGAGAAGTCAGAGCAAATAGGTAAGAGAGAGAGTGTATATTCGATATGTATTAAGCGTGGTTACAAATGGGGAAATGGGGGGCTATTTATAGTAGCAATAAATGCCGGGCAGGGACACGTGTCAAGCGCTCATTGGCCGAGGGGTCGCCTCAACTGGTTGGCGCTGGCAGCCGCATGTGGCCGCATTTAATGCGGCTGTTGGATGGGACGTCTGTGCAGAGTACGGTGATCTGTACGTATGTGAGGCGGATATCTTGTCGAGTGAGATGCCTTCGGCCATAGAGCAGTAGCCGAAGGCTCCTTCAACCGAGGGCACCTTGGTGCCGAGGGCTCACAGTACCGAGGGCTACTGTTTTCGCCGTTTTCCCCCAGTTTCTTAGTTTGCTTGAAAACCTGTTCTGTGAGAATTTAGAGCCTTCGGCCGGGGGGGCGAAGACACCCCTGGCGCGTAGTGCGGGCTACTTGGTATTCTGGGCGCTGTGATTTGGGCCTGTTGGACCTTTTGCTGGAGTAGTAGGAGTCTGTGGGCCGGGGGTTCTCGGGCCATATACTCCATCACTACCTACCCGGGTCGGTACCAGGACACGTATTTTTGGGCCCGGAGCCCGCCCAATCCCAACCAGGAGCCCAGACCCGCCCAGTCCACCCCTACTTATACTTATCAAACATGCTCTGTGTGTAACCTAGATTGTGTGGACTATATACAAAAAACCTAATTTGCTTCTGTAGTGTCAGAAATGTGCACAAAAGAGAGTACAACTAACAACTTTAACCTTTAGTGGCCGTGTCCTTAATTAGGAGTTGATAAGATTTTGAAGAATTAAGATTTTGATCGATTTATATGCAATTAGAATGTGTGAGATTCTAATCAAATTTCATGGAATTTGAAATCCCCCTTATTCTCAGCATCCAACTTCGATCCCATGTTCCTCGCCACCACAAAGCCCCACCTTCTCTATCCTAGAGCTTAGTTGCCTTTGTTTTTTAATTGTTTAGGTATTGGGGTGTCATATTAGTGATTACCTTTCGGACTCTTTTTAATATTTACTGCTTCTTCTTTGTTATGCGTTAACAGGAAGAGGGTACCTGGTAGACAAAGGATTGAAACGGCTTTGAAAAGAACGGAGAAGCCATGAACACATTTCTCCCAAATTCTCTGGTGTAGAGAGATAACTAATTCACTTAGTCACCTAAGCTCTGCTGTTAGCCTTGTTTTGTTTCTGGACGGGAAATCCATTCAAATCCAACAGGACTACAGGAGTGCAGAAATTTTAAGGTCGTTTGTATTTTAGCTTTGAAATCCATGTAAATTCTTATGAATCCAACATGGACAGTTTGAGGACAGTAGAATTTTCGTAGACTCCATACAAATCCAAATTGAGGACACCCAAATTCCTATGACATTCTAAATTCCCTTAAATCCGTAAGATTTCATATTGAGGACACCCTGTTAGTAGATTCAAACCTGAGAGTGTAGTAATGACCATTCATTCTTTTACCATCTCGATATCTCACCAACAAGAACAGCACACAAAAAGATGGTAATCAGGTAATGCATATTAGGGATGGATTCGGGCCGGGTCGGACCCGGGCCGGGCCTAGGCTCGGTCGGGTCGCCGATTCAAGAAAAGTGGGCCCGGGACCGGCCCGCGGGTTGGACGGGTCCGGTTCAGGCCGGGTCACCCGCCCGGGTCACGGGTCGGGTCCGGTTCGGGCCGGGCCGGTTATTTTTTTTATATATAATTTATATTTTATAGTTTATAGTTTTATACGAGTATTAAAAACAAACTTCAATTGCATTTATTTGAAATGAAATAGGAACTACTTTTGAAAATTAAAACAAACTTTAAGAGATAAACATTTTGAAAATTGTAATCAATCGGAACTTCCTGCACCTCCCGATCCTTTGGCTTTGTCACATGACTTCATATGCTTGATTGCCATCCCGAATCCGCCTGAAGCCCCCATGATACATTTTTTTTCGCACCATTTGCAAATTGCGTACCACATCCCGGTGATCGGGTCCTTCTGCTTATCAAAATTTGTACCGTATAATGGCATTTTGATTTTCAATCTTAACTTCTTGGAGAAGAGAATATGAGAGTAGATATATAATATATTGGAGAATAAGAGAATTAGAGAGTAGAGAGATAAGAATAGGATTTAGGAAGAATTGGAGAAGAGATATGAAAAAATGTTTAAGATTAGGAGTATTTATAGGTTTTTTTTACCCCCCACCCCCCCCACCACCCAACCCCCCCTTTACCCCACCCAACGGCTATATAGCCGTTTGGGTTGTCCCCAGCCCCACCCCCAACGGCTAGTAGGAGCCCAAACCAAATTTTTTTTTTTAAATTGAACCGGACCCGGGCCCGGGCTCGACCCGGCCGGGCCGGGTCACAAAAATGCTGAACCGAGCCCGCCCCGCCCCTTCCCCCCGGTTCGGGCCCATACCCGGTCCCGGACCGCCCGACCGGGCCGGTCCCGGGCCCGCACAGTACCGGGCCGAGCCGGGTCACGGGCCGGGTGGCCCGAACCGAATCCAACCCTAATGCATATAATTTTTACGATACTCTACACTAAAACTGATAAGGACTCCACAACCATAACGATCACAACAGAATTGAATACAAACTACAGAAAACAGTAAACTTCCATTAACAAGGTAAACAGTGTACAAAGTCCCAAAGAAGGAGATAATACTCCAACTTCCCAGTCCCAGACAATAACGTCTAAACAGCCTAGGAGTGGACTCAGGCCGGTTCGGGCCTGGGCCCGGCCGGGCCTCGGTTCAAGAAGGGGAGGCCCGGAACCGGCCCGGGTAAACCCCGGGTTCGGGCCGGGCCGGGCCTCGGGTATTTTTTTTTTTTGGGGGGGCTTTTCCTAGTTTACCCCCACCCCTCCCCCTCACCCCCAAACCAACCCTAACCACCTCAAATGGCCCAAAATAACCAGCCCAACCCAAAAACTCAAAAAAAATTCAAAAACAACATTAAAATTGGCTCGGCCCGGGCCCGAACCGGCCGGGCCGGTTCACCTTTTGAAGGGCCCAAGCCCGAACCGAGAATCCACCGGGCCGGGTGGCCCGAACCGCCCAACGAACCGGTTCTCGGGCCGGTCCGGGCCCGCACAGTGACGGGCCGGTCCGGTTCCGGGCCGGTTGGCCCGACCCGAGTCCACCCCTAAAACAGCCTACCTCTCCTGCTCAAGTTTATTCTATTTATATCCCCCAGCCCTTAACCAAAGGAGGTTATTAGAAGTTATTAGTATAACAGATCAACAACTAATAACAACTAACTACTTCTTCCTTCTAGAATAAACTTGGCCGAATCTTTTATTATTATTAATAGACGGGTCCTTATCAAAAACATACCTAAAATCTTATCCCCTAAAATAGTACGTGTAAACCTATTTACCTGGGAGTACAATAATAAATAATGCTATTATGAGCTTGAATCTATGTCCTCCAGCCCCAAAAATGAAACAGGCCGACAAAATTACGCATAATCTCTTGGTAAAGTCACACTCCCTGAGACCTGAGTCCCTTGCGCCTTGTTTTCCTTTTGCCCGCGGCCAATCTTCTTTCTATGAAGAATTCCATTGATTATTCAAAATTTCAAGTGATGGAAATTAAACTTCAAAAAAAACATGAACACATTGGAGGAATTAGGATTGTTGTCTATTGAATAGATATATGAGAAGATTGTTTTGTACCAGGACTGATGAAACTTTGAAAAGATGAACGAAACAAAAATACAAATTTATGACTAATAAATTGCGCAAAAAAAAAAAACTATACAACACAAACGGCGAAATCCAACAAATGAAGACATCTCACAACTAAGTCATGAGAATAACTTTCCTAGCTATGCACAGCCCAATTCATCAAGTGCCATGTAACACCCAAGAAAAGGGCAAAGCTCCGCACAGTCCATAGTCTGTGCCAAAGTTCTCTTGAGCAAATCTTCATAGACTCAGACTTTCAAGACACAGGAGGAGAGTTACACCACTTGGATCACTCTAAATGCATATCTCTACCATGTATATAATAAAGTACACAACCATAACGAAGGGGATATATGTAGAGATATACAGAAATGAGATTTGACCAGCTGGCCCTGGTAACAACATTCATAAATGGCAACGAGATGCCCATGAACACAAGCCAAAGGAATTCCAATGGCAAGGAAACCATGATGGATTGTCACACAAGGGGAGAGAGTGGGGGTAGGGGAGTTCTAGGAGGACAACAGCCTACTTACAGCGCTTCTTTTCTGCATAACAGAACCAGAGAAAAATCATAAACCAAAAAGCAGCCACAAATAAAGAATATTATATATTCATATACATACACACATATATGTACATATGTGTGTGCATATATATAGAGGGGTGGAAAGAGAAGCATATGGATAGTCGAGATGGTATGTTGTGATGATGTGAGGATGTATGGGGGGGCTAAACGCTGTGTGAGGATGTATGGGGGGGCTAAACGCTGTGTGATGGGAGAGGACCAACACTCCTGAAATTGTTTGCAAACTTGGGCCTCCACTCAGTCCTTCCCTTGACAATTTCAGCACCACCTTCGAGACGGAGCAAATGTTGGCACTCAACAGATCCAGAGGTAGCCAAATCCCCAATATTATTACCCACAACTGAGGTGAGGGATTGGAGCACACTGTCCCTCGTACACTCCCTCCGGTACTCCAAAGTCATTGCTGATAACTCATGACTCTCCAAGATGGGCAAGGGGGCGCTCTGCGACAAATCAAAGAACACCCCAAGAATAAGCACATCTCATATATAACCTAGTATGTTCAAACTCTTGCTAAACTTGTAACTCAATCCACATGCCTAATAATGTTTTTTCCAACTAGATCAGGAAAAATTTCAACATCTGAACTTCTAGCCATATTACTCCAGTTAATAACTTGCACTGAACCATCCATAAAAGGCATTTCTAAAAGGCAGGTCAAAATATAAATTGATCGAGTAAAGTCAGTCTCTACCTCAAGAATCCAGCCAATGTACTTCACATTATTAACATGCTGATTCACATCTAAATCGTGCCACCTAGGCTGCAAATATAAAATTTTATATAAAATCAGCACTAAGAAATGAGCAGAATGCATCTCTACCAAAAATTGATGAATACTTACAGACAATCCACTACGGATGTAGTCTGCTGTCTCATCATTGAGCTTCGGCAACTTCCTGCTGTCATCATCGATAATAGGTGGTGTATCAACAAAATAACTTCCAATTTCAGCTCGAACCTCATCTGGCATTTTTGACAATCTTCTTGTCTCCTTATTCATCATCACCCACATGCTGAAATGAATAAAACATTAACAACCATACACTAAAACAAAGAAACAAGATTATTAGAAATAGCTTAGGTCTCTCTCATTTAATTAGTCTGTGTTTTCTACTCTGACTTTTAACCGGATGTTGCCCAAAACCCATGCTTAAAAAAGGTCAACTAGCACAACTGCAGAATACAAAAGATCATCATTATTGCCTCGTTGGATACGATTAAAGCTGCAACTGTAATACCATAACATGAAGGAGTAACATTGCAAGCCTGAATAGAACATAATTGTATAATAACACAGCTACATAAAAAATGACTTGAGGCTTGGTTTAGTTATGGCAAGTCCAATAAGAGAATAGTCCCCTACCTGGAAGCTCGCATTAATATGTCCCCTGTGCTGCTATCGCGTAGAAGCCAATCACGCCGCATACCGTTCTTCCCTGATGCAGCTACCCATGTGTCTACTTGAACAACATCACCCCTGTATAAGAGAAACCACAGCTAACACTATTGGAAGATGTCTATATAGAGAGAGTAGTACTAACATACTAGATGAGATGGTGCTATTACTAAGAAAAGTGAGTTTATGTGGTTGATATTGAATTAATAAAGTAAAATCAAAGAAAGAGTCATTTGGAACCACACACATGTTCCTAAATTTGGTGTGGGACCATCTTAGTGGGACGGACCAAAAAGGAAAGACGGGACAATCTTAGCGGGACGGAGGGAGTAGTACAGAGTGAGAATGAAAGAAGTGTCAAATCCATTAACCATGGAAACAAAACACAATGCCACATACCAAGTAGGATAACGATCCACCAGAACTTGCATTCTACTTACAACCCAAATTAAATTTTTCTTGCACATTTCTGGAGTTGCACCAAAACCATCCCCTAAGAGTCCTGCAGTCTTGACATGGTTCAGAGCAGTTTCCTGCAGAAACAGTCTGGCCTTAGTATACCTCAACCTGATTGTTTCATACGTCACATAACTAAAATATAATAGCAGAAATAATTATAATAATAGGTGTATTCAGTATACCTGCAAGTGGTTCATCATTGTTTCTATCGATGCAGTCCTGTCAGCCCCTATTTCATAGGACCTTATACTGAAGTTTTGACGAAAAACTAATCCGTCTTCAACAATTCTTCCCCATCCATAAGAATCAATAAGCTCATTAGAGCGTTTCGGTTTCCAGTCAAGCATCATCCATTGCTTTTCAGCAGCCAGGAAAACAGTTGTAATGGCAGCGAGGAGCATGCTCCAGTCAGGCAACTGATTGATAAATGTCCTAGGGTGAGGTGATGAGGTAAACTCATCATCAGTTCTGAGGCCTTCCGCTACACCTACTTTGGTTCCATTAACCTTAGGAGGAGCTTGTGCATTGGCCTTTGCTTGTATGTTTCGAGAAGCAGAGGATTTCAAGTTGATGCCCCGTGTATTGAGGTTGACAGGTGCAGTTCCTCCAAGCTTTCCAGATGTTTGGACACCAGGCTCAGAGTGCAGGTTGGCAAGAGGAAAAAAAGCAGCAGTAGCAGCGGTGGCAACCATGATGGAATTATTACGGCTCAGTATTGGGGGTAATATTAATAGAACTCAGAACGTTGGTCCAGACAAATTTTACAGCTTAATAATCAAATGAACTAAGTTAAAAGATCACCGAAATGCATGAAGAGTGACATTTTCTCCCTGCAAGGAATGTTTTAGAAACATTAGCCTACAGAATTTCAAACATCAAGATATTTTTGTAATTCTTCACTCCCTCCCCAAGGAAAAAAAATACCAACGACGTGCCTATAGTATAATTGAAAATATCAATTTCAAGGGCCAAATGGCAATCCGGGAGATATAGGAGTTGGGAAAATAGAAAGGAACCAATTCCAGGCATGATGAAGTACATCATAAATCCAACAAATCATGATCATGTATGCAGACTGCAGTCACCATCCACCAATACAGAGAGAGGGAGGAGGGAGGGGTATGGATTTAATACCTTTTTACAATTCCATATACTTCTTTTAATTTTCATACAATCAATGGCTTCTATTACAAACGTTTTATGATGATAAAAAACTACCGGGTTATAATTCCTAGTACCCAAAGTTTCTGTCAGTTGTCGGAGCTTTATTCACAAATTCATTTAGACGAATTAAAATTCTAATAACCCTTTCCACACACAAAAGAAAATCAACAAATTGGAATTTTGAAGGAAACACCTTCCATTTCCCCAAGCAAAGAACTAAAATGACCATAGTAGACAAATAAAAAGAGAAAAAGAATAGTCAAAAGGTAATATTTTCTCCAATCGCTAAACTACCGAAAATCATAATCAACCTAAAAAGCAACTATTTTTTAGGTGCTCAAACATAAAAAGAGACATAATTTCCGAAGCATAAAAGAGAGAAATCTCTCCAAAGAAAAGAATTTTTAAAAGTTTTGAAGCTCCAACAGTTGGCATTTATCTAACTGTCTGGTTCTCGCTGTGGTAGAAGTTTTCTAACCTTGGTCTAATGGTCTTCATAGATGTAAGAGGGACAAAGTAAAACACAAAAGGTTACATGTCAGCTAAGCTTCTGTAATTCATAAACTCTGTACGAATCAGATGAAATCACAGGCAGAAAAAGAAAGATTTTTTAAGTTTCGAGCACCAAACAGCCAATTCGAAAAAAGAAACAGGGGAGCATAGATCCAAGCATTCGGCCTCAAAATGGTATCATCAACCCTTCTTTTACAACACGCCAAAAACAACTTATGTATCTACGTCGATTATTCATCTCCCCTCGCATTACCCACAATCTAAGCATTCTAGCAGACACCAATCCAGCTTTCCAGATCAAAATATCCGCAGAAGCGCAAATCTTAGAATTTCAAACAATCTTGATAGGACAGGAAGAATAATCAAAACAGATTTACCTTTTCTATCTTTTCCAGCGCAGAAATTTGAACTTTCTGGAGAGTGACGATGAACGTTGAATGCATGCATATGGCTCAGAGAAGCTTTATTTTTCGGTCCAGCAAACCCGTACGAAGGAGATTGGCGT
The DNA here is from genome assembly GCA_945859875.1 of Cuscuta europaea. Classification (NCBI taxonomy): domain Eukaryota; kingdom Viridiplantae; phylum Streptophyta; class Magnoliopsida; order Solanales; family Convolvulaceae; genus Cuscuta; species Cuscuta europaea. Next base: position 7,001,378 of record CAMAPE010000011.1, on the reverse strand, counting down.
TCTTTCTAGGGCTTGCTACAGTTTTTCCTGGATATTAAAGATTATATTTCAAATATTCGAATTTCTGGAAACGTAAAGAGATTTAGAGAAAGGGAGAGAAAAGAGGGAGCTGGAGCCAGCAGATCTTGGGTGGTAGAGAATCACTTCGGGTTTGACACATTTTATACTGCTACTGCTACTATACCTCGCGTTTCCACTCCGAACTTTGTGCTGTTTGCGCCGGCTTGCCTATTTATTTACGCCTCTGCCATTATAATTACTGTATTTCTTTCTTCCCTAATCTTATCCGCTCCGTATATCTTTAGGATTGAGCCTCGCAAATTATACGTAGTAAGAGTATCAACTAGGGGTGCATAAAAATACCGGCAAATCCGTATACCGCACTTATCGTATTAAAAAATACCGTAATATTGGTATAACGTCATTTTCGGTAAGATATCATATCATACCGATTTATTTCGTTACGATAACGGTAAATATTTTTAAATACCGCGATATACCGGTATAATACTGTACCGACTCCCTACCCAACAATTACTTTTAATTCTAGAATATTGTAAAAGTCCATTACAATTTTGAAGCTCAAATTAATAGGTAATGTACTAATGTTCAAAAACAAGTGCATCTTGTTCCAAGAGCTTGCGAGTTGTGATGGTTGAGTCGCGGAGTAGCTGATGAGTGAAGAAGAATACACTTATGCGATAGGTGTATCTACATATAGGGCCATAGGGGTGGACTGGGTCGGGCCGAACCAGCCCGGAACCGGACCGGCCCGCTACTGTGCGGGCCCGGCCCGGATCGGGTCCGTATGGCCGGTTCTGGGCTTTAACCCGGTTTGGGCGGTTCTGGCGGGCCGGTTCCGGGCCCACATTTATATGAACCGGACCGGCCGGTTCCGGGCCTTTTTTTGTTTTTTCGATTTTTTTCTTTTCCTTGGGTAGGGCTGGGTGTTTTGGGGAGGTTTGGGGGTGGGGGTGGGGGGGGGTCGGGGGATAACAAGAAAGCCAAAAAAAAAATTATACATTGAACCGGCCCGGACCGGTTTGGCCCGGACCCGGTATCAACCCGGCCCGGTTCCGAGCCCAAGTATCTGGAAAAAAGCCCGCTCGGAACCGGCTCGGAACCGGAACCGGACCGTCCCGGGTCCATCCCTGTCTACATAGGGACTCCACGAGTCGAGGCACACAACTTTGTCCGAAAGTCTTATTCAATTTTTTTAAATTATAAAAATGACTAAATGCACAATATCATACGTAGTATTAGGAATAAATGATTTTATATCCATGTTGTTTGAATGATTTTATTTATTATTGTTAAAGATCACTATTGATTTAATTATATCTATATTGTTCAAGTTATTTTAGGAGAATGTGTTATTTTTATTGCGTGGCATGTTGAACTGCTTAAATATACTAATACTCCCTCCGTCCCGCAAAATAGTTCCCGGTTTCCTTTTTGGGCATCCCAAAAAATAGTTCTCATTTCCCTTTTTGGAAAGGTTTGTGTGGCTACCATTCATTTATCTTTTTCTTACGCAACCACAACCATACATTTTCACTTTATTCCCACTTTCTTAAACTCCGATCCAATCGTAGTGGCAACTATTTTATGGGATGGAGGGAGTAATATTTATTGTTCAATATTGAATATGGCATCAATACATTATTAGTTGTATTTGTAACATTTTAATAATGGATTAAATATGTCACCAGTAACATCGATTTAGCATATTTCGTTAGTCTATGATAATTTGTTGCATTGGGAGACATGCATGATAATTTACCGATATTGTACCGTTACCGAACCAAAACTTCGGTATACCGAAATGCGGTATACCGAAACTTCGGTAAGGTAACAGTATATAATTTTTGCATGCCGAAAGTTTTGGTACGACAAAGGTATGAGAAAAAATATTCGGTATACTGTACCGAACCACCCCTAGTATCAATGTATCATATAATCGTTGACTAACTGTACAATCGAGTATTTTATGTAATTAGTATTAGTATTGAATTATAAAATGAGTATTAGTATTGAATTATAAAATTTGCACAGTAAATATTTTGATGATAACACAATGATAATATAGTTAAATAAATAAATTGATTTATAGAATATATATTACGTGTATGTTAGATTAATGAACATCGTAAATCATGATATTCAATTGTATGCTTCTAATACTTAATTGTGCTATCATACAATGATTTAATGCCAATACTCATTTCTTTTAAATTTTATACTCATTTCTTTTAATTTAAAATACTCAGTTGTACGTTGAGCACCGTACAACCAACTATACAAGTATACGCTCTCGAGTAGTTACCACGTACTCCATATATATTCCAAAGTAGTTTTTTGTGACTTGCACAAGTTTAAAATGTTGACCTAACTTAGTAAAAGTTGAAGGTTTGAGTCTCTTCTCATTAGCCGATACTGTAATGGATTTAGAAGGATAATCTAAAAAAACTAACTTGGAGTCCCTTTGATAATACTACACACTCCATTGAGTTTCAAATCCTTATGTGCCTAGCGGGTTTCGAACTCGAGGCTTCCCACTTGGCACGGTAACCTCACAATTAGCTGAGCTGGAATGCTTGGTTATCAAATAGGCACATAATATAGTAAAATATTGTTTTTGTATTTAGAAAAAATGATAATACTATACCGTCTATACTAGAAACAGGTGATTAAAAAATATTATGTAATCTCTCTATCTATATTGTTCAAGTTATTTTAGGATTAGTCAATTTTTGTTCAATTTTAAAGAGTCATATTTTTGTCTTTACAAAGTGTATATGTAATATTTATGACATTCTTTCAGTCATTATTTGCACATAATTTCTCAATTACGGAACTTCCGATCATCTTTACACCTACGTTCTAGTATGATCATCTTCACATCTGCGCTCTAGGAGGTAGGAAACCTACCTTAGCTCCAGGTCGTCTACTATGGCTTCATTGAGTATCTCCATGGACATTTCATACCTCTTAGAGTCACATCCCTCCAACGGATCTCTGTGTTCTTCGTCGTCAATCTCGCCATTGACATCGACTGCTATCTCCCTCGCCTTCAATATCACCCTCTTCATCAATTGTTGTCTCCCACACCGTTAACCTCGCCACCATCTACCTCTTCTTTTCTTCGTTTTCTATCTGATATTGGGGGTGCAAATGGAGACGCTTGTAATATAATCATCAAATCTGACGGCCGCGCCTACGGTAGTACAGTTAGCTGGGATGAGATAGGTCGTGACGACACTCGATGAGGTCACGTGAAAAGGTGTGGTATCTAGGGTTTATAATGCGGTGGTGTGGCGGCTGGCCGAAGCAAGAATTAGGGCGGACGATGGCGAAAGAGAGGTGGTGTGGAGACTGGAGTGGGGTAGAGACAGTGGTATGTGGCGGGGTATCGGGGGGTGACAGGGGGCGCGGGCTGGAGAGGGGGTTGTTCAATATTTAGAATGAATGTCTGTTTTGAAACCGGAGAAAGAAGAAACAGAACTCTGTATTTACGCAATCATCCCTTGATATTTTGAAACCGAAACCTGAGGTGGAGGACCTCATTAGACCTATAACAGAATTGGAAATCAAAGAAGCTGTTTTTGATATTGAGAATGAAAAGGCACCTGGACCGGATGGATACTCATCTGCCTTCTTCAAAACTAATTGGAGAACGGTGGGTGAGGATATGTGTGCAGCTGTAAAGGAGTTTTTGAGTCTGGGAAGATGCTAAAACAAGTTAACCATATTGTGGTAGCTCTCATCCCCAAGACTAATCATTCTCCCTCAGTTTATGATTTTAGACCTATATCATGTACTAATGTGACCTATAAAGTTATCACCAAGATCTTGGCGTCTAGACTTGGACCTTGTCTTTCTAGTATAGTGGATCCATCACAAGGGGCTTTTGTTGATGGTAGGCTTATGGTTGATAACATCTTTCTCGCCCAAGAGCTTGTGAGGGGATATGCTAGGAAGAGAGTTTCTCCTAGATGTATGATCAAGGTAGATCTTAGAAAAGCTTATGACACTGTGTCTTGGGACTTTCTGGATAATGTTTTAAGGGGTATAGGTTTGCCACACATTTTTGTAGATTGGATAATGGAGTGTGTCACTACCTCTTCCTTTTCTAACTCCATAAATGGGGTCCTTCATGGCTGGTTTGAAGGAAAGAGGGGTTTAAGACAAGGGGACCCTATGTCTCCCATGTTATTTGTGCTATGTTTGGAGTACTTGTCTCGGATGTTAGCTATTAGGACCTCTAACCCTAATTTTTGCTATCATCCTTTATGCTCTAAACTAAAGATTTCTCACTTAGCTTATGCGGATGACTTGATGTTATTTTCTAAAGGTGAACCTAAATCTATAAAGATATTTGTGGACTCTTTGCATGATTTTAGTAGGACTTCTGGCCTTATGGCCAATCAAGATAAATCCAATATCTTTGTAGGTGGTAACATTGCAAATAAGCTACCACATATCCTACAATTGGTAGACTTCCAACAAGGATCCTTCCCGGTAAGGTATTTGGGTATTCCATTGGCCCCGTTAAAGATTTCTGTAGCCCAATTCTCTCCTTTGATTGATACGGTTACAGAATATTTCAATGCATGGAATACCAAATCCTTATCCTATACGGGGAAAGTTGAGTTGATAAAATCTGTCGTGCAAGGTGTGCAATCGTTTTGGTTAGGGATTTTTTCGGTTCCTAAAACTATTTTGGACAGAATTATTAGCCTTTGCGTGTGTTTTTGTGGGGGGGGGGAGCATGCTAAAGTGGCTTGGGAGGATGTTTGTTTACCCCAAAAAGAAGGTGGGCTTGGAATTAGGGACACTAAAGTGTGGAATAATGCCTTATTGTCCCGTACCTTATGGAATATCCACTCAAAACAAGACACGTTATGGGTGAGATGGGTTCATGGTGTCTATCTCCATGGGAGAGATGTGTGGACCTTCGTTCCACACAATAGGGACTCACAATTGATGAAAAGAATGGCACTCATCCGAGACCTAATTGTGTCTAAATACTCATCTATTACTGAGACCATCACTCACCTCGGGAAGATGGTCTATAATGGCAAGCTCTCCTCGTCCAAGGTTTATGATCTCCTCAGACTTAAAGGCACATCTCATGCATGGATGCCTTTCATTTGGAAGGCTTATATCCCGCCTAAGTTTTCATTCATATTGTGGCTTGCCTTTCGAAATAGGCTGTCCACCTATGATAATATGTTGTACCTTGATGTGGTTAATATTTGTCCATTTTGTAAGGGTGGTCCGGAGACGGTACCACACCTATTTTTTGAATGTTGTTGCACAGGGCAGATTTGGAATAGGATCAAAGGATGGCTCGGCATTACAAGACAAATGACATCCTTGAGAAGTGCAATCAAGTGGATCCAAATAGAATGCAATGGAGCGCATATAAGGGCTAAAGCAACAAGGATAGCATTCAGCTACACTATATATTGGATATGGAGAAGCTGAAATGCAATTCATTTTGATGGAGCAACTCTAAAGATGGATGATATGATTACACATATCAAGTATATGGTGTACAAAGTGCTCTACTCTATCTACCTGTATCATATGATTAATTTTTGAAGCATAAACTCTCTTTTTTGTCACGGCTTGATGGTTGCCTTTTGCTTTTTGGGACTTTAGATAGCTTGCTTATGTTGCAGCTGATGTTATAGGGTATCCACGCTTGGATATGCCTTCATTTTTGTCCATACATTGTACATAAACTTCGGTTACTAATATATTTACATTCCACCAAAAAAAAATGAAACCGGAACGTGAAGACAAGTTTTAGAACTCGGTAAGATATGATCGCAAATGTTTCTGATTTCAACAAGAACTCCATTCACAATGGAGTTGTAGAAAGAAAAAATAGAACTCTGAAGGAAGCTGCAAGGACCATGATTGCTGGATCTAGTCTACCTCTCAGATACTAGGCTGAAGCAATCAACACTGCCTGCTACACCGAGAACCGGAGCATGATTCACAAAGCTCATCAGAAGACCCCCTATGAGCTTTGCAAAGGAAGAAAGCCCAACATCAGCTACTTTCACATCTTTGGATGCAAGTGTTACATACTTAACAATGGAAATGAGCATCTCAAAGTATTCCAAGAGAAAGCTGATGAAGGAATGTTCATAGGCTACTCAAGCACAAGCAAAGCCTATAGGATACTCAACAAGAGGACCCTCCTAGTTGAAGAATCGATTCATGTTAAATTTGATGACATTACCTCTGTTGAGAATATAACAGAATCCCTGGAGAACATCAACCTTGAAGAAATTCAAGTTGGAGCACCAGAAATGGTCATACCAAAAGAGGTTATCAACTTTGTCTTACCAACACACATTCTGAACCCTATTCTGCAAGACAAGGACAATGATGAAGAATTAGAAGCTGAACAAGAGAGACCCAGACAACCTCTATCAGAACCAGATCTGACATGGTTAAGAGATCACCCACCAGAACAGGTGATAGGATAGATTAAAAGAGGTGTGTAGACCCGATCTGCTACAACAAGAAGAGAAGCAATGTTTGTTTGCTACATATCTCAGATGGAACCTTTGACAGTTGAAGAAGCTTTGCAAGACTCAGATTGGATCAATGCAATGCAAGAAGAACTCATTCAATTTGAAAGGAACAAAGTGTAAGAACTTATTCCTAGACCAAAGCATCAGAATGTCATTGGAACCAAGTGGGTATTCAAGAACAAAGCTGATGAAGAAGGCAACATTGTAAGGAATAAAGCAAGGCTGGTAGCTAAGGGATACTGCCAAGAAGAAGGAATTGATTTTGATGAGACCTTTGCACCAGTTGCCAGACTTGAAGGCCATCAGAATCTTCCTAGCCTATGTTGCCTAAAATGATATCAAGGTCTACCAGATGGATGTCAAGAGTGCATTTCTAAATGGAGATCTTGAAAAGGAAGTCTATGTGGAACAACCACCAGGTTTTGTCATTCCTACTCAATCTTCTTGTGTCTACAAGCTTAGAAAGGCTCTTTATGGCCTTAAGCAAGCTCCTAGAGCGTGGTATGACACATTGTCCCTCTTCCTAGTGAACCATGGATTTACTAAGGGAAAGGTTGACAAAACCTTATTTCAAATCTCTATTGCTAACCATATTCTCCTAGTACAAATATATGTTGATGATATTATATTTGGAAGTACTAATGCAGAATTATGCAAGAAATTTTCTCAAATTATGCAGAGTCAATTTGAAATGGGTATGATGGGAGAACTAAGATACTTCCTAGGATTGCAAGTGAAGAAAGTTCCAGAAGGGATCTTTATCAACCAAGGGAAGTACACCAGAGACCTGATCAAGAAGTTTGGGATAGAAGGAAAAGCCTTAGTCAAGATTCCCATGAACACCTCATAGGGAATTGGACCAGATGATGAAGGAAAAGATGTTGATGCAACAATGTATAGAGGAATCATTGAATCTCTTCTGTATCTAACTGCAAGCAGACCAGACATATCAGTCTCTGTTGGAATCTATGTCAGATACCAGTCAAAGCCCAAGTAGAGCCATCTAAGTGCTGCAAAAAGAATCATCAGATATATCAAAGGAAATCCAAATGCAGGCCTATGGTATCCCAAGGGAGGTAACTTTGAACTAATTGGTTACTCTGACTCAGATTTTGCAGGTTGCATGTTAGACAGGAAGAGTACCTCTGGTCACTGCCAATTTAGGTGGGAGACTTGTCTCATGGTTTAGCAAGAAGCAGAACTCAATTTCAAAAAGCACAATCGAAGCAGAATATATTGCAGGTGGGAGTTGTTGTGCACAGATTCTCTGGATGAATCAACAACTCAGGGATTATGGAATTCATGCAAAGGAGATCAAGCTGCTATGTGACAACACCAGTGCCATTGTAATAACCCAGAATCCAGTACTTCACTCCAGAACAAAGCACATAGAGATGAGACATCACTTCATCAGAGATCATGTGGAGAAAAAGCATATCTGTATGGAGCATGTACCAACAAAAGATTAGCTAGCAGATATCATCACCAAACCTCTCAGTTAGATAAGGTTTAACAAGCTAAGGGAAGAACTGGGAATGATGGATGATCTTCCCAGAGATGCTTGATTCATAGTTGCTCTGGACCTGAACTCCCCTCTCTGGACCAGAGAACCACCTACCAGAGTACCTCTTACTCTGATACAGGAATTCTTCCTATTAGAATACCTCTTGTGGTTGTGGACTTGGCCATTTTTTTTGCTAATGGTACGGGCAGACCTAAATGATTAAGCACGTCTTTGACGTTTCTACCCCTGATAGTTATTACTATAACGACAACGTTTTAGAGCCCACATTTCATTAAATGTAACCTCAAAACCGCAAATTATATCAAACGTCCACTAACCCACTTAATATAATACCCTCTACTCCACTCAAACAGTTCACTGTACTTCATCTCTCTAGCTTTCAAATCACTCTCATAACTTCCGATATTCAGAAATTCTCCAGAACCTTTTACTAAAAATGAAGTTCATCAACATCAACAACCTAACTAAGGAGGAAGCTTAGACACTCGTTGATAACATTGTCACGGGAAGGAGGGTGGACATGTTTGCACTGCCCCTGCTGGCAGAAAACCATAAGATGATGAAGAAACTCATCCGAGGGATGAAAGATTTTTAGCTGAGCAAAGTGGTTGCTCATCCATATCAAGAGTTTAGCATAATGGATGTGGCCGAGTTCTACCTCAACGCCACTATCACCGGAGTGGCTATTCACTCTCAAGTTCAGGGCAAAAGCTTGAAGCTTGATGCTGATGCCCTAAACGAGTTATTTGGCATTCAATTGGACTCCCAAGATGAGGACACCCAACCCTCATTGACCTAGAATCTGTGAATGTCACCATCCAAAGTTTTGTTGAGATCTACTGCTGTCCCGAAGTCACCGGAGTAGAGAAATTGTACATGAAGAAGTTCTTGTTAAAGAAAGACTATGAGAAGCTGGTCAACATCTTGCACAGGTGCTTGTGGTGCAAAACTGGATCAACTGATGAAATGAACAGTGCAAATGCAAAAGCAATTTTTGCAGTTCATCATGGCATGAACATCAACTGGGGCCAGGTAATCTTCAAGTCCATCTCTGCTTATGTCAAGAAGAAGGACAAAAAGACATGCATGTTCTCATCTCTCATGGGACATGGCCTTATCATCTCTGAGGTGATTCAAGGATCATGAGTGGAACTCAGGAACCCCACCCCAGTTGACCACACCAAGACCATCTTCCTCACTGCCTCCCCAAAAGTTGATGTGGTCATCAAGGCAGAATTGAAAAGGGAAGAAAGGCTGGAGAAGAAGAGGGTCAGCCCCTAAGAAACTCACCAAGAAGCCCACTATGACTTCTATTCAGCCCGAGAAGGAAAAGGCTGACAAAGTGAAGATCAAGAAAACCTATGTTGCAGAGTTGGCTGCACCAGAGAAGGTCCAACCCGAGACCACCAAAAAATCTCCCTCTAAGAAGCAAAAGCTGAAGAGGAGAAGAAAGCTGATTGTTCAGAGTACGGACTCTGATGATTCTGAGCCCCGAGTTATCGAAAAGAAGAAGCAGAGTAGCCCTGCTAAGGGTTCTCAAATTCAGGGGGAACCAGAACCAGAACCCCAACCTTCTTCTGCACCAGATGTGCCTCTGATGGTTTCTTCACCAGGGATCAGTCCACACCAGACAGAGATCCTCAGATCGACTTCAGAACTACTCTGGACAAACAATTTGAGCGAGTGCTAGCCTGGAGAAACTGGAGAATGGGTCCACTTATGAAGATCATTCAGTATTTCAATCATTATGAAGAGGAAGAAGCAGAAGTCCTCAAATGGGTAAGCACAGATGATGTGTCTCAGTTCTTTGGTCTTGCATTCCTCGCCTCTGTTTTGAAACAGAAGAAGGCAAGTTACAAAGGGAAGGCCATTCTGATCTCAACTCCATCAGAGGAGCATATCCGTCCTCTGGCAGATCATGAGACTAATGACTTCGAAGCATGGCTGTTTGCCAAGAAAGCCAAAGAATTTGTGGATCCTAACTTCATTCCTGGCGAACCCTGTACACCCAAAGACCAAGGATCAGTCATGATGGAGGTGATCAAGGAATGGAGAGCGTCTCTTGAAGAAGAGGTTGAACTTGAACTTGAGGTAATTTCATCTCTCATTCCTTCCCCACCCAAATCACCTTCTGCACACAAAGCTCCCTCCCCTAAAATTGCCACACTTAACTCTACACCCCCTCAATCTCCCCATAAACAGAATACCCCTTCTTCACCTCATCAGAAATCCCCATCTCCCAAGAAAACACCTTCAAAATTCGCCTCTCCTTGCAACCAGAAATCTCCTACCAGAGATTGGTCCCCTTCACCTCCTCCATCTCCCCCACACCAGAAAACCCCCTCACACCAGAGTTCCTCCCACCAGAGAGCCAAATCTTTTATCCCACCCCAACACAAAACACCTACCCAACAGCCCCAGAATTTGAATAATAGCACTTCTCATCCTACAACCATTTCTCCAATCCCTGCACCTCAAGGACATTCAAGGCACTCCTCTGCCTCAAATACTTCCTTTCATAGAAAGACACTAGTTTTGAGAGATGCAATCCCACTCTACTCCTCCTACGAGGATTCATCAAGCAACAATGATGGATTCACTGTGAGTGATCCTAATGCTGCCATCTCAAAGAAGGAGAACACACCCCCTACGCCCAAAGAACAAGAGTTGCAACTGGAGTCCTCCTCCTCTGCCCTAGAGCATTGTACCAGAAGGCCTCCCTTGTTAAAGTCTAGAGGTTTAGAAATTCTTGGCTTTGGAGATGCACAACCAGAGATCCCCTTCAAGGATTTTACGAATGTTACTGAAGAGTTTGGTGGCCAAGTGATTGAAAATCTCCAAGCACTGATCAAGATCAGTAAGGGCTCTCATGATAAACTTTTCCTCATCACTGATCACTATAGAACATATTTGCCCCGCATATCTCAGGATCTTGAAGCTCTGCAAGCCTCTTTTCTCAAGTTTTCCACTGCATCTTCTAAGAAGATTGATGCCCTTTTCGAATCTGTGGATGGCATCAATAATGTTCTTTACTCTCTACATCAAACTCTCACTGCTCAAGATGTAGCCATTGCTAAGCTCTCTGATACCGTCGACACTCTGCAATGGTCTGATACCAAGACAAAAGAGCAACTGTAGGAAACTGAGGAACTCTGGAAAGTTCACTCTCAGCAAGCTAAAACCCTCATTGCTGCTGATAAGGAGAGATATCAGAAGATGGTACTCCTTGAAGCTAGTACCAAAGAAGTGTCGTCTGCCATCCAGAAAGAACAGAGCTTGATTGAAGGGATCTTGCTTCTGTCACTCAGACTCTACCTGAAGCCATTGAGGGACTAGCTCAAAAACAAACCACAGAATTCAGCAAGATATGCATGCTACTGAATGACTTGATTGATGCCAAAAAGGGGGAAGAGACAGCAGAACCCCTAAGCAAGACTTCCAGAGCCATATCTATCACCCCCAGAAGCACTCTTATTGATCTTGCTGCTTATTTTGAGAAAGCCAAGCAGAAGAAACTTGCTGCTGATATCCACATACCTCCTCCCACACCCATAGGAACCAAGAAGAAGACTTCCACCTTCTCTTTTGCTAAATGGAAAAGAAGTGGGATGTCAAGGCCTGACAGAGCCCTGTTTGAACAGATGAAGAAGCTTAGGACTCCTTTGCAGCAAGAGAATCTCTTCATGGATAATGATGGACTTGTCCAAATCAACCATGGAGGATCCATCCAAGAAGCAGAAGCATGGTGGAAAATGAAATTCATTTCAGGCAAGAACATATCAGAAGCTGTTTAGAATTACCTGGATTGCAAACTTTCTTCTCACTGGTTAGACTACCATAACCCGAGGAACTTAGCCTCCATCAGAACCAGAGTAAATGAGGAACTGAAGAGGATTAATAAAGCAGGAGAAGAGGTGAAAGAGGAAGGCTCTTAATCTTTCTCTCTCTTGTATCTTCACTTACCTCATCTGAATAAAATAACTACTCTACCTCTATGTTTGAACGACACTATTAATCCTAACTATGTCTGCTCTTGCTCTCTGCTAACCTTTCTGTTCTGATTATTGTTGTTTTGCTCTGATACATTGTCTTACTTGTTTGTTTTCTTACTCTTACTACTTTCCTATGCTAAGTTGCCCACCAAGATTTATAATGAAAGTTTTTAACTTAATTCTTTTTATGGTGAAAGGCACTTCTCTCGAAGTAGTTTAAGGGTTTTGACATCATCAAAAAGGGGGAAATTGTAAGGAATAAATTGTATTTAGATTTTGATGATGCTAAGCTAATTAGGATATCAGAGTACCCCCTTTAGAAATATTGTAATAGAATTTTCTTTGTGTAAGTAATATCATAGTCGACTGGCCAGAAACTCTCTGGGATCTCTTGATCAGAGTTGCTACCAGAGCTGCTCATCAGAGTTGCTACCAGAGCTGCTCATCAGAGTTGCTACAAGAGCTGCTCATCAAAGATGCTACCAAAGCTAGACACCAAAGTTGCCATCAGAGCCGGCCATCAGAGTTGCTATCAGAGAACCTCATCAGACTTGCTGACACTTAGAAGAATTCGAAGGCACCTCAAATAGTTGTTAAACTAACAGGAGATTCCCTATCGGCTAGGAGCCTCTCAACGGAACATGCTACTGTTCACGCATTTAATGCTCATTTAATGAGCTTCACTCGTTGGGATATTTAAAGCTGATGATTGACCGGGAAAAGATATTCGCGCCCCCAAAATAGAAAGTCGGCTACTTTTTATGGATCAACCGGTCAAGTCTACAGTACGCGCATTTAATGCAGTTGTCTCACTCTTCCAACGGGAAGACAACCCCAGTATATATGATACAACACGAAGAACAACTAGATAACTTTTGCTCTCTCTACAACATTCAAACAAGCCTTCTTGAGATATCAACTTCATATTCTCAACAAGAAAAGCCTTACATTGGAAAGATAATATTCTCATATCTTCCTATTCCAACAAGAGCAAAGTTCATCCTGTTCTTCAACACTTCAAGCACTTCATCTACATATCTTTTGTGATGAAGCAAGTTAGAGAAACCTCTGTTTTTACAGAACCATCTTCTTTTTAAAGAAGGACGTCCAAAGTAAGTGGAGTAGTGAAGTGGGGATACTTCAAGAAGACTCAGTGAAAAGGACCAGTCATCAGGAAGCTAGGAAGAGCATCCCGAGTGACAACTAGGCTTGAAGAAGACGAGGAGAGTTTCTTAAGTGCTAGGACTAAGGCGTTGTAAGTTGTTGTTTTTGCAAGCTTAGTGGAATAGTGGACTAGAGGAACGCGTTGTTCCTTAAACCACTATAAAAACCCCGGTGTCATTTACTTTACACATTTACTTTCCTGCACTTAGATTTTAACTACTTAACTCCCAAAGACTTGGACTCTGTGTTCAGCAGATCTTGTCCTAAGAGTTATCAGAAAGCCATTTGCCTTAGTGTGTTTTTGAAGGCTACCCGACAAGAAGTGCTACCAAAATATCCGTTACGAGGTCCAGTTCTGATACCAGAGCTAGACCTTCTCTGTCAAGTCTGTTAAGATTTTGACAAAAAGTTTGAAACTTGAACAATCTATTCACCCCCCCCCCCCCTCTAGATTGTTCCTTGTGTGAATGGGACCAACAATTTATCAAGAATAAACCATGTCTTATAGCCTAAGCTTAACAATCCATGCAAAACCATGCACACAAATCAACATACGGGACAAAACGTCACTAAACCGGCGCTGGTTCAGCCATAACCGGCGCCGGTTCACATTTAATTTAATTAATTCAGTTGCCCCGTACTCAAACCGGCACCGGTTATAGCCTAAACCGGCGTCGGTTCACTTTCTTCTTTACAGTCAACGGCCCGTTGACTGCCCGAACCAACTCCAATTGATCCGAAACTTAACCCAAACATGTATTAAGTCCAATTCAATCAATATTTGCCATTTTGGCCATCCAAAACATCACATATGTTTTTATATCATTTTTCATGTGTAATCATTATGGTTCATCTCATATAAGCCTAGTCATCTTGGCTAATCACATGCTTAAATCATTTTAAACATCATTATAAACACATATAGCATTTACGTAGGTAATCTCATACTTAACCCAAGAGTTACAAGATATTAAGTCATCCACTCGCCTTGAATGAGCTTTAAGAAGTTCTACCCTTCCCGGTTGGACTCCGACGAAGCTCCGGCGAACTTTGACAAACTCCGGCGAATACTCCGGCGACTCTTTCAACTTCATGAAAGTACTAGGAACACCTTAGAAAAGTTCCTAACAAGGTTTTATCATCACAAGATCCATATCAATACAAATAACCTTTAAAAGGTTATTTTCCGGTGAACCGGTCACTTTGGCTCCTAAGTCCGTTCTTGGACTTAGAACTACCTTCTAACCCCTCGTTCTACATTTTGAAACATTTAGAACAATTATAGGGTTCCTCCATATGCTATTAAGTCATATGATAGACAAAAAGTAGAGGGAATGTTATTATGAGGTCATTACATTAATCCTTCACACTTCTCTTAACTCTTGCTTCTTTAATCCACCTCCTTGGACCTCTGCTGCTTGAGCTCGAATTGCAGCAATGGAGAATGGTTTGGAGAGCTCTTCTTCCCTCTTTCTTGGTGGCTTGGTCGAGTACAATGATGAGGATGGAGAGGGATAGGTTCATTTTGTCTCATTTAGCCAATGAATGAGAGAGGGACCCATTAGGTATCTCTAAATGTGTCACCATCCCATCACTTGAACTCCTAGCTCTCATTTAGTCAATTTGAGCACACAAAAAGGGGGGTGGCCCCCATTCATGTGGGAAGTCATCCCATTATGTCCCGATGTGTACAATCGGCCCCGAAAATTGTATTTTTTGGACTGTTTTAATTATATCTTATTTTATCGGGCCAAATAAAATATATATGTTGGGTTAATGGTCCAACAAGAATTTGTCCATAAGCCCTAAGGGGCCACACTACGAACGTCCCCGGAAACATAAGCTAACGGGCTCCGTACCTAGGGGCGGATGGGTTAAGGCGACGTACGTCCCCAACAGGACGCCAAGGCCCATACATTAAGGCGACGTACGTCCCCAACAGGACGCCAAGGCCCAATCATACATTAAGGCGACGTACGTCCCCAACAGGATGCTAAGGCCCAATCATACGTTAAGGCGACGTACGTCCCCAACAGGATGCCAAGGCCCAATCATACGTTAAGGCGATGTACGTCCCCAACAATACGAAGGCCCTGAGGACGATAGGCGACAGAGGACGTCCGTTGTTTATGGGACGAACGTCCCCATAGCCCAAGCCAACTGGGAAGCCTTTCCTTGGGTCATGACGAGGTTCGTCTCCGATCCAACAGGACCAGCCCACATCATCGAGGCCCAAGGGCAGCGCGAGACGTCCGTCCGAGACAGCAGAGCACAACAAGCAATGGTCACATCCTGACTGTTGATAGGAACAGCACGGCGGATGCAACATCTACTTCCTTATGTCTCGCGCACGCTCGGAGCATCTGAAGTGGGAGCATGGAGGTTTCGGAAATATCGGGTGGTGCTCACCCCCGATTTGGGTCCCACATGCAATTCACTATTCATGCAAAAGTAGTAACAAAAATTTATAACCTCATAAATTCATTAACCATTTCATAAGGTTCCATACATGATTAACATAAAAGTAAATATATTTGGGGACGGTGTTACATACGTAGATGAGGACCTTGAATCCTTGATCCCTCCCCTACTCCATATCGGCCTTTTCTTTTACCATCTAAATATGCACATGTGAATATGTGACGTGTCTTCTTTATATTTATAGTTTGATTACTACTACGTAGTTGAAAAGCGCCAACACAGTGTTGCTGCCCCCAGTGACGGACCATGAAGTTTTCTAAAGCGGGGGCACTGCCACATGGATGAGAATGGGTCAGCTCGGGTGCAACACTCGTTTATTTTGTGTAGTCTGTTCGAATTATTATTTTAATCGGAAATAGATTATTTAATGTTGGTTTCAAGCATAAACATCTATGAATTATAGATCTAGTTTTGAACTCCTTAAGACCATTCTAAACAATAATAATCGACTTTCTGAAAGAAAGACATGTTTTGGATTAGAAATGAATCATTCTTGTAGTGTTTGTGACTTTGAATTAACTTTTTTAATACTATAAAATGGTTAGGATTTGAATTCCGAAGTATGATCATGTCAAATGCTACACAATGTACACAGAATTTGTTGGTACTTGTTTGAAATATAATACTACCATTTTAAAAATGA
The DNA here is from genome assembly GCA_945859875.1 of Cuscuta europaea. Classification (NCBI taxonomy): domain Eukaryota; kingdom Viridiplantae; phylum Streptophyta; class Magnoliopsida; order Solanales; family Convolvulaceae; genus Cuscuta; species Cuscuta europaea. The sequence continues at coordinate 6,985,019 of CAMAPE010000011.1, read as the reverse complement.
AGTATAATTCAATTTTATTACTTCATCCTTTAATACAACTTTATTTAATAATATAGTATTATATATCTAACATTTATCATATGGCAGTATGAAATCTACAAGGTCTGTCGGTCTCACATTAATTTCTCGCGAGTTGACACATTTTTTCATGTGTGTATTTTTTTCATGAGAAAATTATTTCATCCATTAAGTTCATCCCACATGTTAGAAGTCTTGTCATATCTTAGTGTAAGGAATATGTCTCAATCACAACTCCATAGCTGTTTACATTTCTTACTATAATTGTTATGTGCTACTCGATAGAACTATCATCATATCTAATATTGTGTTTTTGTTCGGGTAGAGGTGCATGATTTTTATCTTTAAATACTAACACTAAATTTTCTGGTCGGAAGCAGGGCACAATGAAACAAAAATTTAAACAAAAGTAAAAACTAATCTTTTTTATAAAAAGAAGTAAAGCCTAATCTTTAGAGCTAACTGATTCCGACCTTTGTAGACTTCTATACACTTCTCTTTCATAGATGTAATCCATTACGTAGTCAACTTGAAATAATGGTTGATCATGAAAAGAATGAAAAGAAATCCTAAACGTCTAGCTTGCTTCTATGTGTAGTCACTTTTAATTCTCTGTGATTTTATTGTAAGTCACAAACGATTATTTGAATTAATGTATTGGCTATTTTTTGTAAAAAAACGTCTAACTTGTTACTAAATTACATATTTACATATAAACACATTATTCTGAATTGTATAATAAAATGGAAAGTCTTAATTTATATTTGTTGAGGAAACACAACTTCTCGACCTCTTGCAGGATCATGAGTTCAAAGGACTTTTGTACATTCATCATTTCCAGGATCACGACCTCAAAAAACTCTTGTACACTCATCCACACCCTCACAATACAAAGACTCAATCTAACAATATCAAATTGTATTACATAATTGAAATGTACAAGAGACATTTGACAAATAAATGGATAGTTCACTTCACTCTTTGTTTGTATTACATTAGAGGCACACAAACTTTACCAAATTAGGTATGTGACAATCTTAGTGGGACGGACCGATAAGGTAAAATGGGACAATCATAGCGGGATGGAGGTAGTACTAAGCTATTATAACTAGTATACCAAAATTTGTGAGTATACAATTTCTAAAGGCATGGGAATGATCCTTGGTGAGCATTATGTTCTCACATTTAAAATAACATTATTGAACATTAAGTTAATAAAAAACACACATGCGATCAAATGAGATCCTCGCTCGCACCTTCTCCGATCCTCTCACGAATTATTCTCACTCCCCAATATGAAATATAAATCATGTGTATGATAATGTAACTTGCGTTATTAGAAATATAATCTCAAATAGAGTCAGATGTAATCTTTTGAACTTTGAGTCCAGTGTAGACAATGAAGAATTACAAAGGGTATGAGAAATGTAACACGTGTTACAGGAAAATATAACATGAGGAACTATGAAATGTAAAATGTGAAGTTTTGATAATGTAACTTGAGACAAGTCAAATTGTAAATCATGAAATGAAGTTTTGATAATGTAACTTGTTTTTAACATTTAATGGCTTTAAAATGTTAAGTTTTTTTTTTGTGTGTGTATACGGTAGAATGCTGCTCACTCGTATATTTTTACTTAGTAATGAAAGCTTCTTTGTTTAACTATTTTTATTAGTTTTGGAGTTGCCGCCGAAGCTCAGACGTCCCAAACCACCCCGAGTTGTTTCTAATTTTTCCGATCCCGATTTTTTTCGGTCCCGGTTTAAATGAGACAAGTTTAGACAAAGGCTTGTCGTGTATTGTCTCGAGCTGTTGTTACAAATCAGATCTAGACCTCGATAATCCTAACCTGATCAATTCTGAGCCGTGCCCACCCCTACTTGACACAAAAGTTTAGGTCCTTTATTTCGTGTAAAATAATGTGATGAGTTATGACTATGGATTGTTTTTAAACTATTCAACTCAGGGGAGGATCTGCCAGGGGTGCCAGGGGGCCGGTGCCCCTGCTTCCACTGTATGAAATAAGGTATAGGAAGGGGTTGGGGAGCCGCTGGACTGGTCCGTTCCATAATTTCCAGTGGGCTGAAGCTTGAAGGTGTAGCTTCCGGCTGGAGGATAGTGATGATCGATCGGGTAAGTCGGCAAGGCTGATTTTTTTAAGTAGAAGTGTAAAACGACGTCGTTTAGAAGCAGTGAAAAAAATTGTCCAGGGCCGAACGGGCCAAGGCAGCCCAACAGCCCAAACAATGTAAACGGACCAAGCCAACATCCAGCGCCCAACAAGGTCTGAAGCCCTTCCCCTTCCCCTTCACGCAGACTGTAAGTCTGTAACTTCAAACGTCAAACACCGCATAGGAGCGTAAGCTGCTGGAAGCAGCGAAGCAGTGAAACAGGGAAGAATCAGAGCTACGCCATCACGCCGCTACACCGGACCGCCAGCCACCAGAGATCCCGGAGTCAGCTCGCCGACCGCCGTACACCCGTGTCGTCCTGCCTTGGCGCTGCCCGTTCCGACCCACCGTGGCGCCATCCGCTTGTCCAGTAAGTTTTTCCATTAATGGTGCCCCGACTTAAAAAATTTTCTAGTTCCGCCACTGATTCAACTTGAGAAATCTTGATGCGTGACATAGTGATTCGGCTAATTGGCTAGAAGTTTTTGAAGTTGATTATGTTGTATGAAATAGAAATCAATTTTATTTGTGTAATGAAATGATATTGAAAATTAATTTTATATATGTAAATTATCAAAACACAAATGATTGATTATGCATGACCATATAGTATTAATATTACACTAAAATGTTATGTAAAAAATCCAAACAATGAAAAATCTGTTATTGCAATTCTGTAGAAATAATAATTAATTATTTTATCACATTTGAATTATTTTAATAACTCAAATTATTTGATAAAGAAAATATCAGGGTAAATATAATTACATCATACTCATACATTTGAATAAAGTTAAATTGTCATGAAAGTATGAAACTTATATTTCATAGTCATGTTATAAGTACGATATTAGTAGTCGTATTTATATTTTTATCATGCTCAGAATGGTATTCAGTGGCACAATTAGAAACATATAGTTAGGGCTGAGGGGCTCGGGACTTGAAATAATACTATTTATATTTATATTTATATTTATATTTATATATATATATGTATATATTTATATTTATATTTATATTTATATTTATATTTATATTTATATTTATATTTATATTTATATTTATATTTATATTTATATTTATATTTATATTTATATTTATATTTATATTTATATTTATATTTATATTTATATTTATATTTATATTTATATTTATATTTATATTTATATTTATATTTATATTTATATTTATATTTATATTTATATTTATATTTATATTTAATAAATGTCATTTTTCTAAAGTTTTTTCCTTCCAATTTTTCAGAAGCTGCTTATAGAGACTAATTAAAATAGTTTTGAAAATAAAAATTACTCCAAATAGGACTAAAACTATGGCAAAATTTCAAAATAGGACTTACTATGTTTTCTTTTCAAAATAGGACCATATTAGTCCTATTGGAAACATACCTATTTTTTGATTCCATTCTTACCCTTCCTTTAAATACGAGTTTATTAAATGTTTAATTCATAATAAATTCAGAAAAAATTAAAAAAAATCGTAGAAAAACAAATAAAAAATTTATATAATATTTATAAAATATTTTTTTTAAATTTTTTATTTTTTTTTTGAAAATTAATAAAAATAGTAAAACTCCATTAAAAAAATTAAAAAAATATGGATGTCTTTCCCACCGCCTCTACTACCTCCCTGCACCACCACCTCCGGCCGGTGAAAAAATGTCATTTTTCCTGAAAATTGCCATTCTGAAAAATGCCAAAAACATGACATATTTCTCTTTGAGAATGTCAACATTTTCATTGTTTTCTACCATAACTATGACATTCGTAATGAACTTGGCATTTTTTTCTACTGGTGATTGGAGGTGGTGGTGCAGAGGTGGTAGAGGTGGCGGTGACTTATTTTTATTGTTTGAGTTTTTATTTTTTTATTTTTTTTTATTTTTTTATCTTTTGAAAAAAATTAAATAAATAAATTTTTATTATCAATTTTTTATTAATTTTTTAGTATTTTTACGAATTTTTATTATTTTTATTATAAATTAAAACATTTCAATAGCTATAAGGGTATATTTACCAAGATACACATAATTATTCCTATGAAAATATAGTTTATTTTTTGTCCTATTTGTACAAAGTGAGTGACTTTTAATCCTATTTTGAAAATTAACCCATTTGAAAAGTAGATTTCAACATCCATATGCAAAACTTGTGTTTTTTTTAGTTGTGTTGAAGCTATTATACATGTGACGTGAGTTACACGGAAGTATAAACAGTTATTGATATAAAATTGTCCACTGATTATATTATCTCTTCTACCCGTCACTAATATTTAGATGTTTTTACTTGGATTACTTCATTCCTAGATTAAATCTAACCAGATTAGATTAGACCACACTAAATCAAATCAGGTCAGAAAATTCAGTTCAAATAAAAATATTGAAGGAAGACCTTTTTTTTTTACTCCAGGAGGACCTGGGGGAGGGGGGCTGGGGGTCTGGAGTAATCAGGGCTGAAACTCACTCCATTGAGTTTCAAACCCTTGTGTGCCAAGAGAGTTTCGAACTCGAGACCTCGACTAGGTACGGTACCCTCACAACCAGCTGAGCTGAAATGGAGTGATTAATACGTAATTAAGAGGCGCAGCTGGTTCCTAATTCCTACTTCCTTAATGTGCCGGTGAATCCAGCTATATGTTAACATCCATATGGCAGGCTTGTCACCTATTTAAACAAGCAACACGTGTATCTAAATAAACTCTTTCCCAATTTTATAGTCTTAAACACAAGTTTTAATAAAGTGGTTCAAAAGATAAAAGTTGTGGTTGAGATTTGAATATAACAAAGTGAATGATATGGATCACATCTTTCTTTACAAAAAGAGAAACATGATTATTTTAGGACATCCCAAAAAGGAAATACAGAATCATCATTTTGGACGGAGGGAGTAATTAATTCTTATACGGTTTGGGTGGTGACCCACTCCTGCCCGCCCTACCCTGGCTGCTATATTATTAAACATTGTGGAAGGTTCAACGACTCCACTTGTTTTTCTGTCCTTGACAAACCTCCTCCCCATACTTCTTACCAGCTTTTTATATCTACAAAAATCGACCTTTAGTTCAACTGAAATACGTACAATAATACTTCGTATAAGTTGTACCGAGACTTTTAGTTAATACTCGTAGTTAGGTATATCTTCACGGCAGATTGTAGAATTTGGATTGGACTAGACGAAAGAATATATATAATGGGCTTAAATATTAACTACTACCTCCGTCCCTAAAAATGCTTCCCAGTTTGATTTGGCACACTTATTAAGAAAGTGAAATAAATTAGAAATGTATGGTTGTGGTTGTGTAAGAAAAATGTGAATCAAACAAATTGTCCAAAAATGATAAGTGGGAAGAATTTTTTGGAACGGCCCAAAAAGGAAAGTGAGAAGGATTTTCAGGGACGGAGAGAGTATTCTTTTTAAAGGAAATTGTTGCAATTATTAAAAAAAATTGCCTAATTAGTACTACCTCCGTGAAAAATGAGTTTATTTGGTTGATATTGAATTGATAATGTAAAAATAAAGTAATATGAGTCACACAAATTTTACCAAATTTGGTACGAGACTATCTTAGTGAGATTTCCCGAAAACGTAAAATGAGTCAACCTTAGCGGAACGGAGGGACGAAATATTAAATTTGTAAATTATAAATCATCTTGGATTTGAATCATTACGAAATATAGGGTCCGTTTGGTAACATCCAAATCGACTGTATCGGCTGATTCTGATGGAATTTGTGAGATTCGGACTGAAGTGGCTGCATTGGCTGATTATGCTGATTTGTGGGAAAAAATATTTAAAATATATTTTATTGCTAAAATAACAAAAAAGTTATATGAAGAAATAGTTAAAATGGTACTCTGTAGTAATTTAAGCCAATACAGTCAGGAAAGTAACTACAACCTTACTTTTTCTTATTATTACATAATTTAATGATTATCAAAAGTTACGTGTTTGGTGAAAAAATTGATTCATAGAAAAGTAAAAAATCATCATTATCAAACAGGCTCATGGTACATGATCAATTTAATGAGACCGAACTTCGGAAAAAAGCACATATGAAACCAATATAATTGTTGAATCAGATGGAGTATAATTTTGTCACCTTAACTTAGGTGGCACCCTAATAAAGTTTTCATGAACAACCAAATAAAAAAAGGTCAAACTTAGGTGGCACCCTACCAGCTTGACTTTTATTAAGTTATGTGTTTAAAGAAAAAGCACATAACACCAGTAAAGTTTTCATAACCAATCAAAAAAAGGTGAAACTTGAGGCCTTAGTTGGTTATCACTTAGTACCTCCGTAACAGATATATCTTCCCATTTGAAAAGTAGGTGAAATTAAGAATAATGAAAGGAGATATAAATTATTGAGGGTATGATGAGAAGATAATTAAATAGTGTGCTGGAATGAAGGATAAATCTAAAAAAAATTGTTGTAATAGTGTATTATTTTTAAAATTATTGAGGGTATGATAGGAAGATTTAGAAATGAGAAGATATGAATGTTACGGCTAAAAAAGGAAAGTGAGAAGATATGAGTGTTACGGAGGGAGTATCAACTAACTTTTTCGATTTTTTATAAACCAGGTGTCGAGGCTTACGCTCCCATAATCCTGGAGTCTATGAACTACCCTCCAAAGCCCCTAGACAGTTAAGTTCGGATCTGATCACAGTCAGCCTCGTCAGTACTGGCTCCAAAGGACGGATCCAGCAGGACTCACATCACCTTACAGGCTACTCCTCCCACCACACGAACCCGCTACCTTCATTACCATCCTCTTCCTTCTCATCCGCTGAGCAACTCCGTGAAGGTACGGAGAATCATTGGAAGCAAGACCTCCCTCATCACCCTTGGTGGGAATTCAACTCAAGACCTCCCACAAAGGAGAGACTTGGGGTGGATGGTCATCCATTGGACTACACCCACCTTCTCTCAACTAACTTTTTCGTCAACACACATAACTTATACCACAAATTATATCGTGGGATTGGTATATCATGTGCATAGTATACCGGTCCATAATACGATTTCGTTTTCTCTCTTCACAGCAATCCAACACTACGGACTTTCTTTCTTTTTAATTTCCTTCAAGTTTGTGATTTCTCTATTTATCTTTAACTAATTAAATTACTTTTTTCCTTTACCAATGTATTGCAAAATTTTTATTAATCCATATAAATAAGTATACTGTACTCCGTATTTCATAATCATAATTTTTTTTTACTTTTATTTTATCTTCAACTGAAATTAGAACATAATATATTTTTTCTGTAATGTTTTATATATTTCATATTGATACACTTTTTCCTATAATATATTTCTTATCTCTTTTATACTATCATATGTCTTTAGTGTCTTTAAAACCATAAAATATGTTTATTTCGATTTACATTTGATAAAATATGAGATTACATGTTCATATGTGTGGTTTACATTTTCATATGTGTGAGTTATGTTTATAGACAGTTTCTCGAGTTACACTTGATATAATATGGAGTTATATCTTCTTATGCGATTTACATCTTTTTATGCGCGAGTTACATCTTATTATATGCGAGTTACGTCTTCTTATGCATGAGTTACATCTTATTCGCGAGTTACATCTTCTTATGCGCGAGTTACATCTTTTTATGCGCGAGTTACATCTTTTTATGCTTGAGTTACATCTTCCTATGTGCGAGTTGCATTTTTTATGCGCGAGTTACATTTGGATTTGTCTTAACAAGTTATATTTTGCATACACTTTAGTTATATTTCCATCAACGCGAATAGTTACATTTTTCATAACAGAAGTTATATTTCACAAAATAAACATCAGTTATTGAAACAAAAAATGATTTCTTTGACAAAAAGATTTGTTTTTGCAAAAAAAAGTTTTTTTTTGCCAAAAAATAAAACACTTTTATGGCCTTATTATTAAAAAAGAACATATTCTCTGTTCAATGAAAAATTAGACTCTTTTTTCATTGTTTACATTGAAATCAATGTTTTATTTCTGATACTCTGTATCGGTAAGTTACATTTCAATTGACCTACAATTACATTTCTCATCAATTTGAGTTATATTTTTTTACAGGTGAGTTACATCACCATGCTATAAAAAAACTTAGAACTTATGGACAAATTTGAATGAATAAATTTAATAGCAATTTCAATTTTGAATTATTAAATTTAATAGCAATTTAATTACAAATCAATTTGAATTACAATACTCCACTTTATTAGTAAAGTAGAATATATGAGATGAAGTTACAAAAACGTCCGTATCAATTTGTTTGGTGGGATTATAAAAACAATAAATACATGTGGTCCATTGCACCCATATTTTTTATTAGCCAGGATCACATGACACGTGATTCTATTTAAAAAGGTGTTTGTTGAAAAATATAAATGTTTTGATATGAATATTAATGTTTTCTTCGTCTCACATTCATTTATAAAGTCAACATTTTTTGTAAACAATTTCATTTTATTCACTTAATTAGGATATCAATTTTTAATGATAATCTAATTTGGATTTTGTAACTTTACAGAGATTAGAGATTTTAATGTAGCTTCTGAATATTTTTATATGAAGAGTACGTAGTTTTTGAATTTGTAAAATTTTATTAGGGAGAATTCTCCAAATAGGACTAAATGAAACTTTAATTGTCAAAATAAAACCATAACTTGAAAATTCCCTAAATAGGACTAGCTTTCCAATTGTACTCTTTCTTTGTGTTGATACAATTCATGTTTCATTAATAATTAAAATAGAAGGTAATAAACATAACTTTATTTACAATAAAAATGTAAAAAAACACGAAATAAAAATTATTTAAAATTAATAAAAGTAAAAAATTTGAAAAATAAAAATCTATAAAATAAAAACTTAAAAAATAAAAATAAAATAAATAATGTAAAAAATATAAAAACATATGCAGGCCTATGCTACCGCGTCAGCAACCTCCCGGCACCACCAACTCCGATCACCCGAAAAAAATGCCAACATGTGTCAGAAATGCCTTCAAGAATAAAAATGCCATCTTCATGGTATTTTCTGAAAAAATTGCAATTTTTACATAAAATGGCATTTTTAGCCGATCATATATAAAGTTGATGGGCAGTAGCCGAGACAGTGGGAAAGGCCTCCATATTTTCTTTTTTTGTATTTTTAGGGTGTTTTATCTATTTTTTTATTTATTTTTAAAGTTTTTTAATTTCTCTTAAAAAAATTATTATTTTTAAAATTTTTATGATTTTCGTATTTTTTTATAAACACTTTAGTTTTTTTTATATTTTTTTACAATCTTTTGTATAAATTAAATTATTTTTTATTTTTTATATTTACTACAAATTAAAATATGATTATCCTATTAAGTTGTGTAAGGGTAGAATAGGAAGATAGAGTATACTTTAGTCCTATTTGGGGAAGATAAATAACATAGTTTTATCTGTGCATTTAGGGATTAATTTAATCTTATTCAGGACTATTATCTCAATTTTATTATTAAAATTGAATTAAATATCAATAGGAACATCAGTTGATCAACTAATTTGACTTTGCAAACCAATTCGGGACAGAGAGTAAAAACCACATAATGGATAAAAAAGAAACCTTTCCTTTTAATTTTCAAAAAACATGACTAATAAGGACTAAACTTACTAAATTGCACCTATTGTCTTTGTTTGGTAGTGACTTGATTTGACGTAGTGACCTCCGCCACAGTGATCGTCGCCGCTAGTGGCCGCCAATGGCCCAATGGGGGCGGCCACAGTGACCATCGTCATCCAGTAACCACCTCAGGCAGTGACCACTGTTTGTCGTCATAGTGACAACTGCCGATCAGTTACATTTACAACCTCCACAGGGACCTAGTTTTCAATATTTTTCGATTAGTGACACCTACCGCCTCGCTGCCACCGACACATTCGCCTCACCGGCGAAGAAGACACTGTATGTTGCCTCCGATGGGTGACATCGCTTAATGCCCCTACCCAGCCTCTCTCCTCGCTCGGCTCTGATCCCAGCCACAACCCCTCTTCCCAACTCCCCACTTGCCACTACAAAAGAAACACGGGGTTGGTATGGATTTTGGCAGAGATTTGGCAGTGATTTCGAAAGAGATATGCCAAATACACGGCAAAAATACTTTGGCACGAGCTATTTGGCACGAAAAATCGATAAATTCGTGCCAAATTCTGTACCAATCCCGTATTTTTTGTATAGTGTGCATGATGTTGTCATTCTCGATAGCGACATGCTATGTGAGAAATGGTATAGCCACACATTTAACCTGAGCAATACAAGTATAAACAGAGTATTGTGCTTTACAGTACTAATAAAAAAATGCTGTAGATGATCAATGATCGACATGTTATGCTACGTATCAAAAGTAAAGATCACTAGATCAGATATGATTAATGGATAATAAATACTATCCTCCGTTCCATAAAAGTTGCAACAATTTGACTTTCACGTTTGCCAACGCGCAACTTTGACTGTAATTATATTTATTTACGTATTAGTAAACATTAAAAAAAGTTAATATATTGGAAATTTACATTAATACAAATTTATTAATATTTTATACATAATATTTTTATTATATATATTATTAGAAAATTGTAGTCAAAGTAAGGTGTGTGAATAGTGCAGAAATTCCAATGTTGCAACTTTTATGGAACGGAGGAAGTATGTGGGATGGAATAACAAATGTTTGGAAAAATTAGATGGAAAAGTAAATTTCCCAACACTGTGTTCGGAAGTGATTTTTATTCTTTTTTTAAAACAAAAGCAGAATGGTTTTCAGAAACTGGTTTTTCCGACTTCTAAAAAAACTGATTCTAAAAGTAAATTATAACACCAAAAGTACTTAAGAATGATTCTAAAAATCTGATCCAAACATTCCTTAAACCGTAGAACCGTACCACACAAAAATTAAAAATGATTTTAATGTAATTTAATGAGGATAATGAGATATAGATGCAACCAGAAAGGTCAAAAGATGTAGGTCAAATAAAAATTTAATTTTAGTAGTTACGTTCTTGGTATTATAAATGTCAACTAGTTTTCATGAAGTGTTTCATCGAACAACCAAAATTAGATTTTTTTGCTAGATCGGATATAAACAAAATCGCTAATATGAAGTATCTGCTACCATATAGGCAAAATTTATAGCAACTTGAATTTAAAACTCGTTTTTTTTTGAGTAGATAGACACAAAATATTGATTTTATAACATTTATCTCTTCTTCTTTTCACGGTCTTATGTGTTTTTGGTAAGTTTTTCTCTGCAATGTCAATCACAATGTCTACATCTAGACATTGTGCTTGACATTGTGAAGAAAAACTTACCAAAATGATGTAAGATTCTTCAAATAAGGAGAGATATATTATATTTATTGTTTTTTAATTGGTTATTTCTCATGCTACATATGCACCGTTAACGTCTTAAAGTGGACGAACCTAACTCCAAGCTAATTTCCAAAGTGTTTATTTGCATACATTTAATTTAGAGTAGTGCAGCAGCGTTAGTTGGCTGGGTGGTAACACACCAATTAATTACTTGACCTGGGAGGCTAGTCAGACAGCGTCCACTATTTGATTTTACTTTTATTTAATTTCATTACCATTTATAATGTCTGAAGTGTTCTTGTTTTTAATTACTTTATTTCGTTAATATAATGAATTAAGTTGAGTAGAATGACTTCTAATCGGGCTTAACTCCAAAATTTAAATTGTTATATTAAATGTGCATATTAGTTGTTGGAGAAGTTTTTTATTGGTCATGATAAATAGATAACTTTATTAATTCAGCGGAATATGTTTATTAAATTTATCAAGAATTTGGCACAAATTCACAATGATGATAAATTTGTTCTCGATCGGTGAGTAAATTTTCAGGAAAAAGGTCAAAAAAATTGATTTTACAAAATAGATAAATAAAAGTGACTAGTTTTTCTTTTTCCTAAAATATGACAAACCTTTTAATTACTTAATTAAATTTTTTTCGTTGTAATTTATATTTGTTGCCCTACTCTTGTCCAGCTGTCACAAAAAAATGTCGATTTTTTATGATTCTTACAACAGTTTCATCTAGACGTGGACCGGGCCGGATCAGGACGGGATTGGACGGGACCAAGAATTTGAGGTGCATGCCCGGTACCGGCCCGATGTTTGTACCGGTCCCGGCCCCCGGGCCCGGGTTGGGTCTAGGGATGGATCAGGCTCGGGTCGGGATTGGGGCGGGACTAGGTTTTAGGATGAAGGCCCGGTACCGGTCCGGGTTGGAACCGGGATGCGATCGGGTCTAGTTTTTTTTATTAAAAAAATTGGTTTTTCGGATTTATTCCTACCCCCACCCCCAAACACCCCACCCAAACCACCCAGTCCCACCCGTCTAGTAGCCAAACCATGCGAAAAAGAAAAACAAAATGGGCCCGGACCGATCTCGCACCGATCGGGCCGTTCCACCAAATCAGCATCCCGTAGCCCGCCCCAAAATCCCCCTGTTCCGGCATCCAATCCCGATCCCGGTCCCGCACAGTAATGGGCCAGCCGGGTACCGGGTCAAGCCAAACCGCCCAGTGCATTCCTAGTCGGGTCTAAGTTTTTGTTTTTAATTTGTTTTTTTCAAATTTGTAACTCCCCCCCCCCACCCACCCACCCCTAAACCCCCCAAACCCACCCAAACCACCCAACCCCACCTGCCTAGCATCCAATGAATGGGAAAATATCAAAAAAATAAAAAAAATTCGCCCAGTCAAGTCGGGCCTGCACAGTACCGGGCCAGGCCAGGTCCCAGGTCAGGCCAACCCGTCCCATTACATCCCTATTTTCATTCGTTAGTTACTGCATAAAAATTTAGTACCTACATTCGTTAGTTACATGAAAAATCAATCAGTGACATAACTATATGGCAATGATATCATGTTTTTCCAAATATATTAGGGCATGTTTACTAATAGAGATATTTTCCTATTTTCTATTTATGTTTTTCGTTCTCCAATTTTCTGTTTTTATTTTTCAGTTTTTCTATCTCCAGTTTTCTCTTTCTATTTTCTAGTTTTCCATTTTCAAATCTGAAAACATGTTCATCAATTTTTTCACCCAATTCTGTGATCATCCAGAAGACTGACATGTTTACTTCACAGGTTACTAAATGGTGATTATTAAAACTCGCGTTAATAAACGACGCATAAAATAAGCAATGTTATAAGATCATGATTACTTCAGAAGGTTTAAAATACCGTTTAACAGTAAAATGTCCAAAATAACCCTATACATATACAGAAACACAACCATTCATAAACACAAATATATAATATAATATGTGGGGTTGATCACCTCGTACGTGTACCCATACTCCTACCCCTACTCTGCCCCTATACCTCGTACCCCCACCCTAAACCCTACACACAATTTCACATCCTTGACCCCTACCCCTACCCTTACCACGATCTTACACTCTACCCATACTCCCCTAAAACCCTTCATACCCACCCATACCTACTCTTAGGGGTCGGGGTAGGGAAGGAAAGTATGGGTGGGGGTGGGTGGGGGTGGGTGGGGGTGGGGTAAGGGGTATGGTCAGGGTGGGGTGGTAAGGTCTAGGGGTACGGGGTTGGGTGGGGTAGTGGGTGGATTATGGTGGTGGTTGGGGATAAGGGTGGGGGTAGTGAGTAGGGTTGGGGTAAGGTAGGGAGTTGGGATAGGATGACGGTAGGATGGGGCCAGGATCAAGGTGGGGCCAAGGTAAGGGAAGGGGTAGGGTGGGGGGTAGGATGGCAGTACAAGGATGGGGGTAGGATGGCGGTAGAGTGGGACCGAGGTAGGGGGCATGTAGGAATGGGTAACGTAGGGGTAAAGGGGTAATAATGTAATATACGAGGTGGGGGTAGGGTAGGGTGGGGTTGAGGTGGTAGGGTGGATCGGGGTGGGACCGAGGTAGGGGCATGTGGTAGGGACAGGGGTACTGTCATTGTAGGGAAAGGGGGTATGTTGAGGGTTGAGTACTTGAGTGGGCATAGGATGGAGGTACTAGAATGGAATCGACATCGAAGCGGGACCGGATCCACCACTAGGTGTAAGTATGCAAATTCATTGCAGACTGCAGAGGCCTGAATCATCCGCGTTTTCCAAATTTGAAAAACTAGTAAAAGACACTTCTCCAAATCATTAAGGATAAGAGAGATGTCTCATTTTTTCGTTTTGGAAAACGGTTTGGTAAACACGTTTTCTGTTTTTGTTTCTCCAATTTTCCAGCAATTTTCTTTGGTAAACACGTTTCCTGTTTTCTGTTTTCTAGTTTTCAAGTTTTCTCCAGGTAGCTTGTTAGTCAATTTTTTATACATGACTACATGTGTAAAAATAGTGAGTTTTTTAAAATGAACTGCAATATAATCATATTTATGGAATATCCCGCTTTTTGTACTAGTTAAAATATATAAAAAAATCACTAATCCCGACAGGGCCGGCCCTGGCGGTGTGCAGGGTGTCCAACCGCACAAGGCCCAAAAATTTGGAAGGGCCCAACTTTTTTTTGTAGTAGTATACTAGTATTACTTAGAGGTGGTTTCGGTTCGATTTTGATATAAAATCAAATGAATTACAAAAAAATTGGACTAGGGCAAGGCTTTGAAGCAGGCCTGGTTCATCACTTCACGTATTCCTCATCTGCAAAGGAGGAGCGTGTATATAGGAACAAAGGAGTAGTAAATCCTCTGTTTCCACCGGTGTGAGAATCTTAAGCTTTAGAAACAAAAAAGAAAAGAAGCGAGGCATGTGTGATTTGAACCCAGGTGAAAATAAAAGCATGCACGCTGATTTCTAAACATCAACCACCGGACCAAATCAAGTAATTGTTGAAATACGGACGTACAAGTTTTATATTACCTATTTGTTCTACAAATTAAATAACTAAAAATACCTCTTAATAAAAATCGGTTCGGTTTGAACCGATTTTATAACTCAAAAAACCTTCAATAAACCGATTTGTGTTTGAGTCCTGACTTTCGGGTCCCGTTTGAATCTGTGCGGTTTCGGTTCGATTTTTTTAACTTGTGTTGAAACTTTGAAAAGAAAGCTCAATTATTATTTTTTGCACAGGGCCTTCATTTCCTCAGGACCGGCCCATTACTTTGACGACGTTCGCTAAAAAAACAAAATTTTGGTGATGCGAAACCCCAAAACATTAGATGTCGAGTAGTTAAATATTGCAAGACTAGTGGTCCATTATAATTTAATAACATGGTGTATTCCAGTTCGTGGATTAACTGTTACAAAAGATATGAGTATCTGGAAATGCAAGTCCATAATTTCTACGGTCGCATGTGGAATAAAAACACAGCAATGAAGAACCCAATTGCAAATCATTAAATCAAAAACATCCATTACGACATACTTGTGACCAGAAAGTTATACTTAGTACTACGTGTCTAATGGGACAATCTTGTTGACAAGAAAATATGTCGAGAAAACAGTCGTGCGGTGTCATTTGTGAAGGTAAATAACCAAAAGAAGTGCTTCAATACCGAAAGAAAAGCAAGTGAAGTACTGCACAGAAAACGGCAACACTTATTTTTTTAAGACGGGAATAATAGTGCCACTTTGTGCTTTTATCACATGTTTACACGCCCATTAATATATAACTTCATATTCACTGCAAAGGGAAACGCGTTCATAATTTACAAATTACATCACCTTCATCCAGTTATCTGGCCTACGAACAGCCAAACCCCACCTTGGTTAAATTTGCAATATATAAGTTCACACATGTTATATTAAATGCTCTATATCCTAAGCCTGCCATCAATAATGCAATAGCAAAAATATGCTGTGATGGAGGTACATATTAGCTTTAGATTGTAAAAAAAGGACATTTTTTGAATTCATCACACCCACTCATGAAAAAAACTTCCAATATTGGAAGAAAGTTTGCAACTCAGAGGAGTAATGACAATATCCATCCATCCATCACTTCATATATTTCTACCTGTTCGTAATAGGCTTGTCATTTACAGAATAGATACTCTGTATATCTACACTGTACGATATACTCCATATATTGTAGTTGACCCTTCCTTTAAAAAAAGGGTCAACCCCAACCCTTCATATAGGAAGAGACTATACTGTACAAAACTCTATACAAATTCTTCACTTGAGATGCTGCAATAGGGGAGTAGAATATTTCTTAGCATTCTTTTTGTCAATGGAGGTTTACGTCTATAGAAGACGGCAACAAAAACCATAGTTTTACCTTCTGAAGAGCCGAAGTTAAGATGAACTGCCATTGGATTCGGATGAGGCTACAGGAGGTAGTCTTTGTTGAGCACTTTGCGGCGGTGGGGGAGCAGTAATTGCATAAGTCAGCCTTGATGACGATGAATTTTCAATAAGACCAGCAACTCCGGCAGCAGCGGATTGAGCATTTGAGGGAAGGAAAAGATCATGTTTCTGGTTTTTATAGGCACTCCATACCTTTGATTTTTTATGAGCACAAAATTTGATTTCAACATTCACTTATTGAAGGAAACAAAAACTCAGATGTATAATAGTATAATACAGAAAAAGCCAACAAAAATAGGCCACATTGCACAAAAGGGCAAATGTAATGTAAGTCTACTTTCAAATTTTTATTCTTCACGTTGCACAAAATGCTGAAAAGAGCCTCAGTTTATTACTATGGCGTATGAAGGGCAATTTAGCTTTGTGTATGTTAATGAATAGAAAAAAAAAATCTAATGGCCTACAACATCACAAGGGCTCACTAGTTTTCTATAAAGAAAGTGCACGAGTCTTTAGAGTGTACTCCGTATAAACTTGCAAGTCAAAAGTTCAATCACAAATCAGAGCCAGGTTCCTAAAATATTCCTAATTTATTAGAATTAGTTTCAAATTTCTAATAAATTTTAACTTTTCCCGATTATCATTGATGATGATAGCAATTCCCAGTCCCATTTCATGCGCTTTCCATGGATCTCTTTGGCCAAAAACTTTGGGGTTTCCTTATATTTTTCTTGAGGTGGCAGTAGTAATGTAGAGAAAAAGGAAACAGAGAAAAATATCAGTAAAAAGAATGATCAGTGGATTGCACTCTTGTCCAAAATATGTAAGATAATATTTCCTGTTTTGATTTCAGCATTCCGTCTCTTCATAAATGGAGGAAGCAATGGAATAAATATTACCACCATTTGCAAGACCATATCACTATACCTTCTGCTCTAAAACCCCTGCTTCAGCTCTACCTGACCGCCTACATTTCTATCCAAATTGAACTCATCTATGCTCCTCCACATCCTGCCTGAGCCCCATCTAGATTCTAGAACCTAGCATACCGCCTGACGGGCACATACCAATGAGGTAACCAGGCCTACATCTAACTCAATAAGTTAGAGGTTTAGGTTCTGCCATCTTAGGTATTTAACATAGACCTACACTTACATTATTTATCAGGAAAGTCTTCTCTTGTGAGCAAATTCCTCAGACATACACTGAACGTACATGAGGTTCACTTCTCCTATACTAGGAAAACAAAAAGTTGCATTTTGACTCATCATTTTTACATTCTGTTTGCATAACATTTGAGGCACAACACACAAATCACCATTCTTGTCAACCTAAACCGTCCCACATTTAAAAGTGAAAATAACTGGCATGCTGTTAAGATCTTGAGAGGTTTAGAAACAAATGAACAAAAAAAGCAGCTAGCGTAAAGTGCACAACTTACATCTGAGGCATTCAGTATGTCTCTTACTTTCATACAATGTGCCCCTTCCGCTGCAAAGGCATGCAAAACCTGGATATACAATGATAAAACAATGGTGTGAAGTAATTCACATGATTATCAAATTATCAATTTAGTTGTGAAGAGGGAACAATTATGGCTTGCATAAGCAGTCAAGTACAATGAAAAGATAGCTCCACATAAAAATGTCCTCTAATATACTAGTATGTCCAACCAAACTATTACTCAATAAACTGAACAATATTTATTTATAACTTCATAACAAAAGGCGCCCATTTAATAAGGACGTCGAAAAATAAGTACACATTTGGTGCATTTCCAGATAAAGTTAAAGTTAGGGGTTGTTTGAATCTAATTCTAGAAACTATTTTAAGAAACTGAGTCTGCTCCTCTTTGAAGCACTTATTATCAGAACGAAGGAGTATTCAGCATACATTTCAAATTTTGCTTCTTTAGACTGCAAAAATCAGTTTTAGAGAAGCCCGGGAGAGGTGATGCTTCGCAGTTCTCAATGACTGAGACTGATCATAAAATCATTACAACCCACTAATTATTATTATATAATAATACCTCCATTCTTAAATAATTGCAACATGTTGAATTTTACACTATTCACATGTTCTACTTTGACTACATTTTATTCAGAAATATATCACCAAATTAATGTTTGAAAAACATCATTAAATTTGTCTTGTCATATATTTTCAAAATCTAATTTTTTTAATTTTGTTACTAATAGAGAATTTTAAATATATTAGTGGTCAATGTTGTGAGTTGGAAAACGTGAAAAGAGAAGTGTTGCGATTAAAGGAGAACGGAGGAAGTATATACTCTGTAGTACTATTTTATACATACCAATGTATACAGAACAGGGATCACCTTACTCTAAGATTATGCATAAGACACTCAATCTATACCACTGAATTTCATAGATCTAACAGCATTGATTCAACAACTCATCTTATGCCATTAGATAAAAAAGTCAAATTGAGTGGCTTATACTTACTCTTTGAGCGTCTTGTGTATATATGAATATTTTTGCCACGATAAAAATGTTATTAGATAACAGTACATGAATAATTTAAACTTTTTAACACCATATCATTTCTGCATACACATACAGTACAAAATTCTGATTGTAATAAATGAGAATCAATGGACAACACTCCCTTTTTGCAGATAACAGTAAAAACTAGCCGCCAAGTGTATGTCCTTTTGTTTACACGGTGGTTTTTATTCAACAAAGGTCATATAATTTCCACTTGAGAAATGTTAATCACACATGGGTAATAGTGCAAACATTTAGAAAAGAGAAACTTATCCATGAGAAATAAATAGAGAATTCAAATATACAAGTCGAACCTGAACCATTCAAATTATTCCAGTTATCTATACACACACACACCTCAATTGCAAGAACTCGACCAATGGATGCTTCAGACTCATTCCACTTCATCTGTGAGCATAGTCCATTTCTTCCCCCCGCTCTCCAATCAAGAAGGGCAAGAAGTATATCAACAAGACCAACCCTAAATAAACCAAAATGATTATCAATGGGAAGATAGATCAGAGCAGCTTAACTGTAACACATAGAAGATAGAAATACACTACTGACTTTTTGCGGTCATTGACACATGAAGATGTGCCAATGCCTAATTTGTTGAAAAATAGAAGGTTGTGAACTGAAAACTACCTACACCCTATACAGTTTACCTGGAAATAATGTCACGATGGTAACAAGGGCATGAAAGTCTACGTTATGCTTGTTTTTTCAAGAAAAGATTGCCAAGAGAGACTTTTTATTTCTACGGACCAAGTATCTTCATTTCATTTTTCTTATTTCTTTTCTGTGGCAAATCAACTTTCTTTTATGAGTTTCATCCTGATTTTAAGTCTTTCCTCTTCTTTCTTTTTGCTTCTTTCTCTGCAACCCAATTTCTTACTTCTTTCTTGAAATATTAGAAACCACCAATGGGAATTTGACTGCTTGAATTTTGATAAAAAAAAACTCCAGCTTAAATATTTGTATTTTCTTCTTTTATTTTTATTTTCTTGCAATGTGTTGAAGATAACATTATTAGTAAGATGATGATGAATCTTACTAGGTGACATTTAAGTGAAATATTAAAGGTTTATGTTGAGGCTTACACCTCGCCTGAAGCCTCGTTTATGTTAATATGGAATAGAAAACTACTTTATATTTATATGAAATCACGACATTCAACGTACAGCTGCATAATAATTCACACAGACTACTGCAATGTGCATATAGAGAAATAGTAGGCCTAAACCTCATGGGAATGGAAAATGGTATCATATACGAAACGTGGACTACTATATTTCTTTAGGGAGTGAAATATGAATATATGCACCATGCATGTTACAAATCCGGAAAATGAAATTTAACTCATAGTACTGAAAACTGGAAAAACATGAATGGAGATGGTCAAATCAGCTGTTTTGGGGTGATGTTGACTGTACGTGCTGATTAGAGCTAAGGACTTTCCGAATAACCAACATTAAACAGAGATCTCATGAAAAAAATACTCACTTCAGCCCTTGCGCAACCAAAGCATCCCTAGCTCGATTTCCTGCGCTGACCACACGTTTTAATGTTTCAAGGGCTAGTATGCTTCCACCTTGCCATCCAATGGCTTTCATTAAGAGAGGAACAACCTGATGCAATTAACATTACAATTCATAAGTGACCAAAAGCACATTCTGAATTAAACAAAAAAAATTAGCAATAGAATATTGTACAACGTAAATATCTCGACTCAATTAAACCATGGAGAGTTAATGTCTGTTTGGAGTTCTCTTAGCAAATAACCTGGGGTGTTCCTACACTAGTAGCAGCCATAGCTTCAGCACATGTTGTACTAGCAGCAAGTTGATGCAAGACTCGTAAACAACTAAGACGCACTCGTTCTTGTGAAGTTGGAGAAGGGAGCTTTGCAGATCCATCTTCTGGTTCATTTGCTTCATTCAAATTATCAGTGTTTGTCATTTTTTCAACTGCCATTGTTTCTCTTCTTCCTTCATATGCCACTGCAGATACAAGTTTGGGCAGATATCCAAGATACCCAACATGATCTGCAAGAGCAGGATGTACTCGTAATAAGGACACCAATGCTGCAGATAGAAGCAGAGGGAGTTCAGGGTCAACAAACTGGGCATCATAGTGAGTGGCAGCAATGGATGACAGATATTGATCAAGTAGTCCTTCCAAAAATCTCTTTGGGTTTCTAAGAGGGAACTTTGGATCCTTTAGGAATAACCTAACATATATCCCTCCAACCTGCAGTGCAAAGAGAGTAATGTCATATACAGAACTTTTGCTCAACAGTTCACAATAAGGCGTACACTACACTGTACAAACACCTGTGGTTCATCTCTCATATCCTGACTGCCAGATGCCTGCTCAGGGACATCCCAATCAACAATACGTCCTTCAATTTGTTCACGGTGTAGTTCAGATGCCATGGTTGCAACTTGAGCAGACAAAGAGGCTGCCATTGCTGGAGTCCATACAAGTTCTGGAGTCTCTGTTGTATGATCAAGTGCACTCACAACAGCTTCACCAGGACCGTCCCTGATGACAGATACAAGGCCATCAGGGAGAAACCTAGCCAGAGTTATAGCAACTCTTGGCCCATGCATTGGTTGCCCAACAAGCTTCCCCATTAGTGAAGCTGCAGCTGCTCTTTGCTGTAGAGGAACGTCTTCTGCAGAGCATAATTTCAATTTGTAAATGAAGTACATTATCAACATGCATGAGAACTGAGAAGGCAACATTATCTAGTCTAGACTAGATAGTTTCTTTCTTATCTTTTTGATACATTATATGTTACTTTTGGGTTCTATATATTTACATTTCATCCAAAAAAAGAAACAACATACTTTGCACAGGAAGGAGTAGTTCTAGGATGTAGACCACTCCACCATGCTTGGCTGCTGACCATGCAAGCTCTGGTGTGCTTGCCAAGGCATAAAGAACATGGAGAGCTCCTTCACGGCAATTTGGTGAGGAGTGTAACATTTGCAATAAAAGTAAAAGACTCGCTTCATCAGAAACAATTGCTTCCAAGCAGGGAGCATGTGTTGTCAAGCGCGAAAGCACCCTTAAACAAAGTTGAGGAATATTGGTTGCTGAAGCTATAGGAACGGAAAAGCACTCAAAAAGTGGTAATAGTTTTTCTTTTGCAGCAAATACTGATGCCAAATCCGGTTTGCCTGTTAGCAGATGCTGGGAAAAGCAAATAAAATCTGAGTCCCAAATTTATACTACGTATGTATCTAACTGTAAGGAAACTAATTTAAATCTGTACCTGAAGAGCAACCAAAGAAAACTGAAGATTCTTAACTAATTCAAGTTCGTTCTCATTCTTAACTTCCACACCAGCAAGTGTTGAAGGATTATTATCAGGCAAATTCTGCTCATCAGATGCTGGATTTATTTCAACAATTTGAAACTCGTGCGTCACGGAGGATTGAGAATGCACAGAAAAAATTGTCCCTATAGATCCCTGGGACCTGACTAGGCATGAAATGAAATCAACAAGAGCAACAGAGAATGCCTCGGGTTCACTGACTTCATAATCTGGTTGGTCATTATAGACTCTCAGGTATACATTTCCAACAAACAGTTCTTTTGAAAGTATTTCATAAGCAAAGGATTGTGAATCTTTCAGGTCATATGAACCATCAGGTAACTGGCTAGCACGCTGCTGGTCAACAAATTTTAATAGTTCGGCTCGTGTTGAAGAGTTCCATATGATCTACAATTAGGAATACAAGATGCATCAGAGGTATAGAAGAACAAATTAAGGTTCATGCTCCAAGTGAAAATTCAAAGCCTCCTAAAAACACTCTTAAAAACAACCTAAACGGCGTGGATTTAATGATGATTTATGAATGAAGAAAATCCATTTTGGACAATAAATGTAGTCATGCGATGTACAGTGATTACCTCGGGGTTCTCCAAATTTGCATTTAGTTTAGACAGTAAATCTATGGGTGATTCATCTTTCAGCATACTTGCAAGTTTTGGTGTCAGCAAAGCTTTAAGGGCAATAGCTGCAGCCTCGTTATATGGAGTTACATTTTCACCAGTAGCTAGACCACTCAGCCTTGACAATGCCTGTGTTGCTCGTTTAGCATGCAAGTTCTTTGCAATTTGAACACTTTCACCAACACCACGGGCTTCTGTCTTATCTGACTCCCCAGCGGTTGAATCATACTGAAGCAACAGTGGCAATAGATACCTAAAACAGTAAAGGATGAAACCATAGCACGAATCCAAATTTCATGAATGCAGATAATGTAACCCAGATAATATTAAAAAATTGCCTTAAATAGGAGTAAAAACATTTGGGAATTCCAAAATAGGAGTGCTATGTTTTTATTCTCTACATAGAAGTAATTACTACCAAGCTTGGAGCACACTGCCACTTATGGCAGTATACTAACATGTTTAAAGCCTAGAAATGCCATAACATGGCAGTGAATTTTCAGGATGGCAGTAACTTCTCTTATTTAGGGGGGAAACATCAAACATAGCAATCCTATTTTGGAATTCCCAAATGTTTTTACTCCTATTTTGGGAATTTTCCCATAATATAACTACCAAAAGCGTGTTCAGCCTAATGCTCAATGTAGACTATACACTCAAGGAAAAAATCAGTACCAAAGACGAAAGAAAGAAAAGGCGCTTGCAGGCAATTAATAGACAAAAGAAGGCCTTGAAGATTCCTTTAACAATAAGCTCCACCACCAATAATACTTGCTTCGATGAGAGTTTTCGGTTAAGAAGCAGCTCAAAGGAAAAGACTTGGTGAAGGGGGGAATAACTCAGGTAAAACAAAAAAAAGATAGAGGGAGAAGTTGGTGACATAAGCTGCTGTCTTAATTTAACTCTTTTGGGACCAAGGCTTGGATGTTGTTGTAGTGTTCAATCAGAGCTTTACAAAGAGAAAAAATATGGAAAAGTATCCACATAGATCTCATAGGAGTTTGAATGAGAATCAATGACTGTAGCATTCTACATAACTTAACACAGGCAAGAAGGGTACAAATTCTGACAATTTGACTTACCAAAACACCCCAGATTTAAGCAAGGCATCTTGAAAGGCAGAATTCACAGAGACGTGAGCAATAGTCTGAAGAGCAGCATCAACAGCAGTTGGAACGAGCTCAAGTTCAGTGCAATGTACAATATCATCAATCAGTCCAGAAAACTGTAGCATTTCAGCTCTGGCACTCTCAAAACGACTCAAAACTGAATAGGTTTGCATTACATTTGCAATTATTACAGTCGATGGTTCACTCGCAGAAGTAGCTGGTTGAACTACACACATACAACGGGAGAGAATATTTGCAAGTAGTTTTATTCCACCGTCTCTTACTAGCTCTTCACCATTCAGCGAAGAAGATACACACCTAAAGTAAAGGTCAAAACATGTATACATCAAAGCTAAAAGGAAGCAGATATACACGTAGTCATAATGTCATATGGCACAAATGGTACTTACGTCAGCCATATTAGTTCTGAGGCTGCAACGAGAAGAGGTGTTCGATCAGAAGAAAGAAAATTGCTTTCATCTTGATCCACAGTGATTGCATTTAATAGCATTGGATACCCAGCATACTTAAATGGCTCCAGTAGATCTCCATAGCGCCTATACAAAATGCACTGTCCCTTCAGTAAAAGCAACAACCTCCAAGGTTGTGGACCTTGCATCCCTTGCATCGTAGCCTAGCGAAATAATGTTCAATATATAATTAATAGAATAAAGACAGAAGTATAAATTAGTCATCCATATCATGCAAACAGCCACATAACAAAAAGGCCAGCTCTGTTGCATACAGACCTGCATTCTGCATTATTTTTTGGCTTGAAATTATGATGGAATAAAGCAAAATGGCTCACTAAACTGTCTGCGCTTCTTTGTTATGGAGCAGCAGTCAGTCCATGCAATTTTGGACACGATTTTCACTATGGGTCATCCGGAAACAGTCTCTCTGTGCTTTAGTACAGGGGTAAGACTGCGTACATCCGACCCCCCCTTACCCCACCGTAGGTGGGAGCCTTTGCGGCACTGGGGTAAATGAAAATGAAATGATCCGATGATTATTATTAACATGGCTTGGACTCATGACTTCATTGCGAACATAAAGCAGCACATCTAATATAAATGGCATGATTCCAAATGAACTTATTGTTTCAGGGTTGTTTCAAATATTTGTGATATATAACTAAATCAAGGCAGAGTTAGAAGCTTGCTTGACTACACACAAATATAAATCAAAGACCATAAAACTAAGATTTTCCCATTAGGTGGGACTGTTCATATGGATCAAGTGATGCTGTTCACTCCTATCAAAACTCATCTCTTCTACAAATAAAATACTCATGAGAACTAGTCTAGTTCTTCCTATCCAAGTGAACTTAAGTGTTCATCTACTTCTCATCCGTTCCATCCCTATACCTTCACACCTCTACTTCCAGTCGATGTCACAAATAAGTAGAATAATATATGGCTAAAGTTTTTCAGAAACTTAAACAGCATACATGTGTCACGTGTTGCACCCCAATGTAGTATTATGTTATATGTAGTATGTTATATTGTTTGTGTTCAACATTTTATAGTATACCATGTTATGAACATAGGATATTGTCGTGGGTTTCGTGGGTTTAGCCAGCCTAGGCAACCGCCTAATACCATCATTTTCATTTTCATTTACCCCAGTGCCGCAAAGGCTCCCACCTATGGTGGGGTAAGGGGGGTCGGATGTACGCAGTCTTACCCCTGTACTAAAGCACAGAGAGACTGTTTCCAGATGACCCATAGTGAAAATCCCGTCCAAAATTGCATGGACTGACTGCTGCTTCATAACAAAGAAGCGCAGACAGTTTAGTGAGCCATTTTGCTTTATTCCATCATAATCTCAAGCCAAAACATAATGAATCTCCATTGCAACCGCCTAATACCCAGCAGCAATATTATTATGATATTTTGATATTTTACACAATAATAAAGATTAGAACTAAACTCATCATGACATCAGAAAATTTTAAATACCAATGACATTTCAGGGTATGAAGTGCTATGAAACTTTTTCCCGCTCTGACACATTCAAGTAGAACTGTTAACTCATCAGTTTATATCACTCACATCCCAGCTAGTTTAAAAGTTTGAGTTTTTATAGTCAAAACTTAAACCCATGAGTAAGTTTCTACCTGCAATCGCTCATATGCTTTCTGCACAGCCAAAAACTTTTCTCTCCCTTCAGGATTTTTGTCTGGATGATACTTCATCGCTAGTTTTCTATATTGGCGCTTGAGCTTCTCTTCATCAATGTTCTCGATCAGCTTTGAGATATTATGAATCTCACTTGACATCTCAAAGAGTTTATTCTTAGGAGCATCATCTCGTGATACCTCATCTAGGGAAATCTCCAATATTTTACAAGCCTCTTCTTCAGAAAGGTCCATGGGCCTACGGGTTAACTCTTCACGCCACATCACCAGCAATGACTGCAAAAATTCTACATGCTCAACAATGGGCCAATTAGGAAACCGGACCTCATCACATAAATTCCGAAGATAATATCGATGACACCACATTTCATCTTTCAGTTCTGGGTATGTCACTGGGGGCATTGGAGCATATTCATATAGAGAATGACAATGTTGGGATAGTTTCTGGGGAAAATCACCAAGGTGCTGCAACACCTGCAAAGAAACACCAAATTTAGATTAGCAGCTACAGACTGTGTATTGTCATACAAAGTGCAACGGTTTTTGTAACAAAGGCTGAATTTCAACTTAGTCCATCAACCAACCTGACGGATAAGATTTTCGGCTCGCATTTTGTGTGTCCAGATGATCTCAGGAGTATCAGAATCTGAAACCATTGCTACAGAAAATGCAGCTGGGCCACTGCGTTCCAACACATAAAGCAAAGATTCAGGTAAGAGTCCACCCAAAACACTGCGTTTTGCCAAAGGCAAAGACGAAGACAATGCTGCTTCATCCCCACCATGAAAAGCTTGATGGACATGAGTAACTGAGAAGAGCTGAGCCATTGAAAGGAGATTCGATCCCGGATATGATAAGGAAAAATAGAAAGCTCCAGTACTGTAAAGTTTTATCATTGCTTTTGGATTCCGAGTAACTACAGCCTTCAGCAAAGCAGCAGCACTCTCTACAACACTTGGCTCACCGGAAAGCATAGCCTATATACCACATTCAAGAGAAACAAATAAAATGATTGCCGGTATGTCATACCATTCAAGAAACAATTGCCTCATGAACCACAACATGATAGACTGCCCAACATAAACGCAACAAAAATAGAGTTGTGATGGCCTCAGATATCAGAACATGAGAACAATCACGAACACACGCACAATAACAAAAACAAAGTTGCACAATAGTAGTGAAAAATGCATTTTGGATTTAAAAATTACTTCATCGTAAAAACTGTTAAGGCATTGACAAGAAAATTATAAGACCTGTGCAATATGGGGAAGACACCTTGGGCTTGATAAGATCCGCTTGACCTTGGGTGTTGGTGTGACTATTTCCCCAGCATCATCTATGTCTGAGTGTGCAGCCACCATGCTGTGCAATATGGATAATGCTGCATCACCAACCTGGCATCATCATCATTATTATCAGCACCTTAATCCCAACGAGTTATAGTGCTAATTGATTTTATAAAATTAGGGCACACAATAAAATCATGCAAAAAAGAAGTGGCAATGCTGAACACCAGATTCCACATGGACCGGAAACTTTTCTAAGGATGGAAACACTCTCACAAGTAAAGGCAAGCAATTGCTCCAATTTGATGTACATATAATAAACTATTCATACTACATATTTATATGGCGCAAAGATAAATTTGTTGGCATCATGACATGCATTTTTTACTGTTCAGTGTTCACTTTGTGGAAGCATGAACATAGGAACAATAAAGCCCACATAAGAACTAAAAATGAGTGCATACCTAATGGAAGAGTACTTCTTGCACAGACGAAAATGTCAAGAAAAAGTACGTTCTCAAACATGAAGCTCTCTACGATGAAGATATAGCAACGAAGTTTAGAGCACACAGTTATTATATCAACCACATCTTACCTGGGGCAATGTGAAAAAGGTATCTATACAGCAATTGCCCTTCTAAGTGATAGGGACCTGGACTGTTGGCGAGAGAATTAATAGAAATAATACTGAATATTTTCATATGGTGTAAAAAGGAAGTGGGCTGGGCCAAGTAATTAGTTAGATTGAGGGGAAGCCTCATTTGAAAAAATAAATAAATGGAAGGAATCGAAAAGCGAGAGGGGCAGGCTGAGATTTGGGAGAGATAGAGACCCTCTTGAATTGGCCTCCCTTGTATTCCTCTTGTTTTCTACAATATATCAACGATATTTCTACTTCAAAATTTATGTGTACCTATCATTGGTATCAGAGCAGTGACGATCGATATACCTGTGGAAGACCTTCAAGGCTTCAACCAATTCAGGATGGAGAAGCGACTGGAGAAGATAAAGCATAACCTGGCTGAGGTGCGTGACTAGCACACATTGATGGAAGAGACGTGCAACTTACTCTTGCAGAAATGTCGCTGGAGACCTAGAGAATGATCAAGAACCGTTAGAAGCCGTCGACAGTTTGAAGGCTAAGGCTCATCATCACCGCGAGCAAATTCTGTCCGTTCGCAGGTTTCCTCAACCGCAATCAGTTCGCGTCAAAGCGCAACACGATCAGGAGGAGGCTCCAACTTGAGGCAATCTCCCTATGCGAGCCAAATGAGATTCAGAGAAGAATCAAACCCTGGATAGCAGCATCTGTATGCAAGCCCTAGTATGACGCTATACAGAGAAGAAACCATACAGGTGGCATCAGATAAGCAGGAGGTGCAGGAGGTGTCCATGGACAGAAGCCACAACCGGCCAGGAAGGGAGATTGACCTGCATCTATCAAATTTTGCAAAGGATACCTCAGATGAAGTTCGTTGGCAGAACTTGAACAAAAGTTTGCAGCGAGTTTCATCTGCAATGAATGCAAAGTATGATGCAGTTCAGGAAATAGAGGTTGATACAGTTTCTTACCATGGAAGAACTGCTGGAATTCAAGAGAAATCATATGAGAAGGAAAATGGGGAAATTCTTCTTTCACAGCCAGCAGATGATGAGAATGGCGGCTATAATGAATCAAATAAGATGATGACTAATGGTAATCAAGAGCAGAATGGAATTATCCATATACATCATCTTCTCGTGCAAACAATATTGATCCAGTTTCCATTCACTCAGATGTCAAGCCTGGGATGGTAGAAAAAGTTCTCGCAGAGTACTCTGGAATGAGAGCCTGAGCCACTTGATTTGTTATGCACCAATGCTGAATATCCTGCTAAGTGGGCAAGCACCAGTAGACTGTGTCCAGATGTTCACTCTTCAGGGCATGGTTCCACAACTTGTTGGTTCTTCGATGACAAACTGTGAAGTGTGGGGATCGTGCATTCATAATGTCCCATGGACACGGCCAGCAGGAGATAAAGTCACAGCTCATTATGAATTTTTGAATTTGATTACTGTACTTCTAAAGCTGTGGAGTTCTAACCATCCACCTATTGAGTATGGAGTTGGAGATGTGCAGACCATGAGCTACTAGTTAATGCCAGAACACCGCTTATTAAAAGAATAGCATTTCCAGAAGCAGGAAAAGGGATCTGCTAAGACCATGCAAGACTTATATGATGTGATGCGGTAAGATGTCTTTCAGGTGAACATGAGTGAGCACCTTAAAACATGGAAGGAGTTGTTAAAAGCTAAGAATGAAGGCAGCTTATTTCAGAAGTGGGAATGGCCAAGAGATGTTGAGTTGAAAGCTCTCACGCTTCAAGCTTATTTGGAAAGGGTGGCAGTTGGAGATTTTGAGGCTACAATTTCAAGGAGTGAAGCAACTGATACCCAAGGTCCTGCGTTATATCCTGAAGCAAGAGCTGTTAGTATGTGGAAGATTGAGCAGTTGGCGATTGATAAAGTTCAGTTCCAGCATGAACGAAACCACCCAAGTGGTACTGATGTTTTGAAGGCAGAAGATCTATTGATTCTTTTGCTAGGAGAAGTGAAGAGGAAGATTTTGGTACGGAAGCTCTTCATCCAACAATCAGTGAGGTACTTGCAAGGGAGAGGTGCAACGATGAAGCGGATTAACAAGAAAGTTTACTACCACGCACACTGAGGACAATGTGGTTGCCAAAGGGGGGAGTGATGATAGGGACCTGGACTTTTGGCGAGAGAATTAATGGAAATAATACTGAATATTTTAATAAGGTGTAAAAAGGAAGTAGGCTGGGCCAAGTAATTAGTTAGATTGAGGGGAAGCCTCATTGGAAAAGAATAAATAGAAGGAATTAGAAAAGGGAGAGGGGCAGGCTGGGATTTCGGAGAATTGGGATCTGGGAGAGATAGGCCCTCTTGAATAGGCCTCCCTTGTATTCCTCTTGTTTTCTACAATATCAATGATATTTCTACTTCAAAATTTCTGTGTACCTATCACTAAGTTCACAAACATCTCATTAATAACGTTCATTTATAGACATAAACTAGTGTTATACCATCTCACATATGTAACACTTCTAAATAAAATAAAAGTAATATTTCCTCCGTCCCAAAATTTTCTTCCCACTTTTCCTATCAGGATGTCCCAATTTTGTTTCCATATCCTTTAAAGTAGTGTTTTGTGTGGTTAGCTTTCTTCCTACTTTTTCTACCTCAACCACAAGTCACAACCATACATTTGCACATAATTAATAAGTGTGCCAGTTCAAAGTGGGAAGACCATTACGGGATGGAGGTAGTATTTTTGGTTTAAAAGGCACCCCGCGATACGGAATAAGTATTACTTTTACTAATAAAAGTTTGTGAGAGTGTCTAAATGTATATTCTTTGAACTCAGAAGTACTTCCATCTCTCGGCCATCTTACAGTTTATTATATCAATCATAGGTTACCTGGGGTGGAGTGAGAACAGGCACTCGGGTAGCGAGCGCCCATCTAAGTTCACGAATATCTCGAAGCCTCTTCCAATCGGTCATCCCAGAAGCCCAACACTTAGTGGTCCAATCGATTTCCTTCTTCGACCAGAGTCTTCTAATAGCGTCCTTCTCAACTGGACCAGCTTGTGCACCCTCCTTGTTAACATACATCCATTCCTTCAATGGCTCCATAAACGCAGTAGCAGCTATTAAGTTGGACTGCAAAGGTATAGCAGTTCTTTCTGAAGCTTCATGAACTGCAGTTAGCAGATCAACAGCTAACACACAACCACCAACCAATACACATGCCTCTATATTGGATAAAGCCTTCATCAATACCTGCAGAAACAGGAGAATAATTTCAGGAAAAACAGTGTCAGTTTAAAATCAATTCATTGAGCATAGAGAAAAATAAAACTAATGTGATCTATCCAGATCAGTGAAAAATAAGTTTCATATACAGTTTAAAACTTCAAACCTCACTTTGAAAAAACAAAGCTTTAAAGATTATAGATGATGCCAACAATGAGTAAACTTAAACTACACGGAGAACAGAAGTGTCATGAGTTAGTGCTTAATAATTTAAACTACATCAGCAAGACCATTTTTCATAAAATCTGGAGCTCATCTCCGAATAGGAAAAAAAACGACCAGCACGGATACAACAGGCAAGGAGGCCAGAGAAGCACATTGAGTAAACTTAAATTTATTACGAAGTATATCTTAATTTTAATGAGAGCAGTCCACAGTAAGTTCATTCTTTCATCAGAAACACCCCATAATAAACAATAAAAAAATTGGATTTGCCACTCTTAATAGCAATAAATCTAAGGAACCATGTGGACACACTCCCAAATATGGAAATCGAATCATGGGGTCCCATGTGAACTTATTAGGACCCAATGAACTTACTTTGACATTTATGGTGTGGGCACATAAAGCATCACCCATATTATTTCATTAGCATGATTCCCCTTATCAGTAGGGATAACACTTATTATTATTGCTACTAACCACAGCAAAACAATGCAAGAAAGGATAAAGCGAACTTTCTTCTTTTTCCAGATACTAAAAAGTAAAAACATGGAGGGAGGGAGCAAATTTTTGCGAAGGCTTTGAATTCTTGTCTCTATCTTATGAATGCAGTTCATAACTTCTTGAGATTCAGACAAACATCAACCTTCAAGATAATGTAATGAGTTGAAGCCACATATCTCTAAAAAAATTCAATACCGACAACACATATGCAGCAGAAAAAGTGAGCTAACATTTTCTCCTAATAAGCACATCAACATGCACAGCAGGATTAGAGGAAGAAAATCAGTATGAAGAATAAGATCACTCTCATAACCTTGAGGAGGAGGAGAAGACGGTGTCGTAAAGCCCTATCATCAGTTCTGTCCAAGAGGACAGTAATGTGTGGGGCACCTTCAAATGGGCCTACAATGTTGTAGTGCTGCTCATATACAATTGTCATTGCCCGAGCACAAAGCTCCCTGACTGAAGAGCCTCCTACTCCTCCAAAACCATCCAACCTTCCCATATCACACCAATTATCAGACGCACCCATTTCATCAGGAATGGCACCATCTACAGTAAGTCCCATATCTGCATCACAAAGGAAGCGATGATACAAGGCTCTAAAGAAAGCAACTGGGTCACGAATGGGGAAATCTTGTGCTCTTCCACTACTACCACTCTCAAGCAATAAGCGGAGATAATACTGACCCACACAAACTTCTTTTAATAAACTATGATATCTAACTGAAAACTCGGTGTAGTTCCAAGAAATTTGAGGCACACAATCTTGGACATTCATAGACTCTGGAGCTGCACCTCCAGGAATAATATCATCTGTGCGTTCCTTCTCAACATCTAGGTTATGAACCTCGGACTGCAATGCTTCCCTTAATTCCTGCCGGGTGCGCTCATTCCATATTAAGTCTGCACGGTTGTGGTCAAGACTAAAAGCTCGCCAAAATTCAGGCCAATTCAATAATAATCTCCCACACCCCACAGATGCATCTTCTACAACTACCTGCGCAGGAGCTGGAAGCCCTGCACTCTGAGAAACCATGCTTGCATCAGAACCAACTGCAATTGCCGAATTTGGTTGCACTGGCTCATAAGCACTTGTTGAAGAAGTGTCAGCAAAAGAAACAGCAGCAGACTGATCAGTTGGCAGAATACATGTAGTTGGTGTGTCAGTTTGGATGCTTTCACCCACATGACCTGCAGTAGAATGAATTGGTGATGTCTGTGCAGCAGTTGGTTCTACAGTATCCTTTTGATAACCATCTTGACTTTTGATAGGAATGACACTAGTGAACCGTGGTTGATCCCCGACTCCATAGTTATTTTGTGAAGGCAAAGGATGTCCATTAGATGTGATCACTTTTCCAGGGTGAATCCTCCTCTGCTGAAGGAGACGCCTCTGTTTCCTGCTCACTAATGAGCTCTCCTCATTAGATGAATCTTCTATTGAATTTGTAGATCTTGTGTGCAAATATGCAACCAGACCAGGAGGCAAAACTCTGGATAACAAATCAAGTGCAGGTTGATAAGAATCAGCCCAGAGAGCCACAAGTTGCCGGCTGACTTCACGACGCTCACCAGCAGGAAGATAAAATGCATGCAACAAATGCCTCAGCAACGCACCATCTCTTAAAGCAGCATCACGCATCGACTCTGCTGCAACGGCATCTTCTTCAGCAATTGTACGCATGATGACAGCCACTGTTTCTCGCACACTTTCTGCAGGATGTCCGAACAATGCAAACAGGCGACGGCGTAACCCAGCTACAAGACGCAATAATTCCACAAAAACTGTATATTGAGTTGTCTCACCATGTGGTTCACATATCATTGCCTCAAGAACCTCAACTACAGACATTGATAGTAATGGTGATACAGAAATAGGCTTTATCCTGTTCACAAGAATTATAAGATTGCTTGGTTGGGCGAACAACACAGATTTAGTATGCATTATTGTTGCGTGCCTTTCCCCTTTGGTGTCTGCTAGTACATTAGTTTCCCCTGGTCCACCACCAACAAGTATAGCAATTAAACCTGCAGTTTCAGCAGCAACACCCTCAGAGCCATTTCTCAGAAGGCCCATTATCCGTCCAACTGCAGCTGGAAATGACATCACATGAGAAGCAGCACTTCTTGATGCAAGCAGCCTGCGCAAACATGCCATGAAACCCATCACTGTAGCAGCCGCTTTAGGAGAAGGAGGGGGCAATGGAGGTGACTCAGGGGGGAGATTTGGAGCAGCTGGAAGCATTGTGATCAGAGCCATTAGTGTGACCTCAGGTACTTCAATATGATGTGGCAACCCACCATACTGAATGCATGCATTAAATTCTCTTATTCTACGCCACAATTTGGCTCTCGATCCAGGAATAGACCCTCCCTCAGCTACAGCATCTTTCGCAGCTGCTGCCAAATGTTTCAAATGCATGGTTGCAGTTTCCATGTCAGCAACAAAGTGATGTGTAGAAGGATATAGTAAGTGAACTCTGCCACAAGGTGGATCAATTCGATGACCAGGCATGGTTAGCCGTGGCAATACAGGTATCGGGCATTGCCCCTGCATATGACAAAATGCAACTGAATATGAAAAGAGCAATAACAACTAACCAGTTCACAAAGTTTAACTTGCAGCTGCAGAGGCAACATGTGTGCATGCATGTGAAGAGAGTGAAAAAAATGAATTTAGTTGTTTGTCCAGAGGCCAAAAAAGAGGTCAAGTAATAATCAAGGAGCACAGGTACCTACTTCAGTTTGCAACACATCACGAATTGCTGCAAGTAAGCTATCTCGGGATGTGCTAGCATATATCTGAAACACATAATAATAGAGATCAGAACACACAGCTAACATTCAAACAAAATATGTAAATCCTTCAAAACTACACACATGAATAGGGCATCCATCATTGAATTCAATGGCGAACATCTGCGGCTCCTCAGCAAATCGAACAAGCGCACTAACAGAAGACAAAGGGCGAACGCTTACAGCCTGCAAACATTGGACAGATTCTTATTTTGCATCATACTCCTACTCTAATAGAAAGAGAAGCCTTGGATAATCTTGTTTGAAGGAAGAGGATTGCAGGTAATAAGTCTGATTAATGACGGAACTTTATACGCCTTTATAGATCTTCCTAACTGCTCAAAAACCTTACCGCTCTAAAAGCAGAATTAAGGGAATAGGAAAGGAGACATTGGCAATTGAGAGGTCAAACTACTGTAGCCAACAACTCAGATTCTTAAAAGCAGCATTAAAAACTAACTTTAAACCAAAAAACATTGAAGTGTTGTAGAGACATTGATGATAAAGAGGAGTCTTGGCCATTGAACCAAAAAGAACTGTATTTGCCTTAAAAATTAAATTGAATTGACCCAAGTATTGCAATATTTATTTATTTAAAGGATTTTTCTTAACCTTTTACAGTGATGAAATATTGTTTTGAACTCCATTTGCCTCATCTTCCTAGCCCTGCTTTCCTTTGTAGTGCATCCCAGGATAATGTTCATTTTCCTAATTTAAATATTGGTAACTTTTAACATTTCCATATCCACCTTTTTTTCTCAACTATTTGAAATGGTTTAAGACTGTTGGACAAAATTCAGGGAAGTTTTTGGAAAAAAAAATCAAGAGTTTACTCATTTATATTAATAAATAATTAATAAAACCCGCGCAAGAAGCAAATTTTGTCTCATATTTTGGGACAGATGTAGTAAATAAAACATGAAGTAAATGTATTCTTGCTTCTAGCAAGGACTCTCCTAGTACAAAAAAGTTTACTGAAGCAAAGGAGAATCATATACCTCCTAGTCTCCTTATATAAGGTCATTCAGAAGCATGATGAAAGAGATTCAAGAATAATAGTATGAAACAACCCCAATCCTAAATTAGGGCAATATTCAACCTAAATGCATTTTATAAGTACAACATAAATGATCATTGCCTTCCATCTGTTATCAATTTTGGTATCCCGAGTATCCCTGTAATACTATATACGAATATGTGACCACCTTTTGGCTTTTGAATGTAATTTTTTCCTTTCACGCTTCTAGGGAAAGACCTAATTCCTCGAGGTACCTTGAAGTACGATCAAAGGAACGTTGAGAGTAGAGTATGTCACACAACTTAGTACTCACATAGTTGTAATGATGGTTCCATAGTTGTAAAGTAATAACATAAGGTATTGTCCTACCCACAGTTGGTATGTACATCTTCAAATGGGTTATGAGCTCATTTTACAGGGATTCAGTAGATATTTTCACTGGGGTGAAAGGTCCTCCTGAAATATAGCAAGTCCCTTCCCCTGATGGAAAAGCATAGCCAAATGAAGTGAAGGGGGGACTGTTTAAGCCTTTCAAAAGGAAGACCATATGAAAAAACCGACTTCCATACTTTCACACTCAAAGTATGCATGATCTCCCGCACTATGCGTAAGCAAAAGTCTACTGTCTTATGATATTGTATGGAGCCACGTTGAGGTATAGTATAGCTTATGTATGGGCCATAACTGCCACATAAGTAGTTACAGCAAACAGCAGTTGCGGAAGTAGGCTCCCATAACAAACTATGCTTTCTCCAATAGCTTTTGTCAATTACCTCACTTAGTATTATAATTTATAACCTATGGTTGTACACTGCCTGGGAGGTTCAGAGATCTTTTCAGATTCCTTTTTTTTCAGGAAAGGGATGCCCAAGGCGAACTAAGGTTAGGTTCAATGGGTTCTACACATTATCACACATTTCAATATCTGCACTCTACCTAAGCCACATGCATGAAGGCTTGAAGCAGAATGTTTTACTAAGTCGCAACCTTTAGCTCCCTTCAGTGATAAGATTGACATTTAGACAAGTCATACACATGCATCAAAACTATGAATGACAGAAACACAAGCATCAATGCTTGATTCAGAATAACTGAACAAATGGCACGATGTTTTACTAAGTCACAACCTTTAGCTCCCTTTCAGTGATAAGATTGACATTTAGTCAAGTCATACACATTGCATCAAAGCTATGTCTGGCAGAAACACAAGCTCAATGCTTGATTCAGAATAAGTGAACAAATGAAGTCTGTCTGTCTGTGAAACAAATTCTTATGGTCCTTTATTGTTGACTTAACCTTTGTTCATGTTTCTGCTTTCTTGTGTAGCTTGACTTAATGCATGCATAATGAATAATATTATACTTTGCCGCTTATAATATCTGCTTACATTTACTGAGAGGCAAGGGTCAGATTGGTCCTCGAAATTGCATAAAAAGGGTCAAATAAGTCCTTACTGTCCGGCCGTCGCCTTTTGGGGATGTTCCCGGTGGAATTTTTTGATGAAATTTTTTGAGCATCTTATTCATTAAATCTACTTTACTCATACCAAATTTCAGCGAAAACTTCAATCGGGAAGGCATTCAAATCAAGTCTTGAAGATAACTGCGCAGTTTAAAGCGCAGTTATCTTCAAGAATTCATTTGAATGCCTTCCCGATTGAAGTTTTAGCTGAAATTTGGTATGAGTAAACTAGACTTAATGAATAAGATGCTCAAAAAATTCATCAAAAAATTCATCAAAAAATTCCACCAGGAACCGCCCTGAATGGAAACAGCCGGACAGAGCCTCCTATATAAGGACTTATTTGACCCTTTTTATGCAACTTCGAGGACCAATCTGACTCTTACCTCCCTTTACTGATTTACACAATGTTCCTTAAGAACAACAAAAATAGAACTAGCTTACTTCATAGTTCTCAGGCCGTCGTTCAACAATAGAAACCTTTGTTAGAACAAGTTGACGAGAAACAGCATCACCATTTTCCCCGATGCCTCCTTTAGGGCCAACCAACAAACTCACTCCAGGACTATTTACAGTCCCATGTCCACTAGTGCGCAATCTTATCACTGACCAAGCTCCAAGAGGAGTTTCTTCTGCTCCAACGGCCTCTTTTGCTGTACCCCATGAAACAAAAATAAAAAATTTAATTAATTGCATTAGTAGTCAGCTATGAAATGAAAAAGTGATAATAAAATAAGTGGATGAAAAGGAAATTAAGAAAACAACTACCCCTTCTCTTTATATACTCTGATATAGTTAGTGATTGAGAACTGTCCATGGATAACGAAACACCAACCATAGATTTGGCAGATTTAATCTGCACCAGAACACTGGAAATATTAAGGACATCTTCCACAGCCCCAAAAAATGTTTCTTTTCTAAAAGAAAGCCAAATAATAGGGTTTTGAAAGCAATTGAGTAAGTAGTACTGTAGTATGCAGCAGATTACACCAAATACAAGGTGCGGAATACTTCAGAATGCGACTGCTATAAAACATTAAAAAATTGCATACAATATTTTCTGTTACAGCAGCATTTGAAGTCCCCGAAGCTGCCTGGAAAGCTTTTGATTTTCTTCCATATAGTGGACAAAGAACAAAACCCCCAGCTTCAGAGTTTTTCTTCCCATAAACATCAGAGAGAAGAATAATTGCAGGGGAATCCATATCTCTAAAGTCCAAGCTCCAGCGAAGATCTCCCACTTCTAATTCAACAATTTCAATTCCTACATATGTAACTCTCAGTTTCTGCAAAAAGAAAAGTTATCACCACGCAACCTCAAGCAACTGGTGGAATGAAGGAGTGAATAAAAGCAAAATAATTGTTAAAAGACAAGATTTTTATATGCTTAATATTGCCCATCTTATCAGTAGAATGGAAATTTTCTACTAATTGCTAAGCGAACTAGTTCAAAATAATGGTTTAGCGACACATATACCCAACTACCTATAAAAGAAGTCAGCAATGAACGGACCATGTATGAGGTTCCCATCCTTTTACCACTCTTTACTCCTAATAAATAGAGTCAACCTTAGAAAGGGATTCAGCAGTGCCAAATGAAGCCAATATATACATCCCCATAGCTCCAGAAGAATGTCACACTCACATTTATTATAATGATCTGTTACCAGAACATTGAATAACTTGACACATTACTATAACACTATTTTCTAAACAATATCTATTGTTCCTAACATTATGTGAGCATCCTGAGCAAAAGAATGGCATCAACCAAATTCTGCCAACCACCTCCCCTCCTGTCCGCCAAGTGAAACAAACAAGGATACAAATAATACAACAATTGAGTCACTGACACACCAATTCTCTTCACCAGCTTAATACTCTGATAGGGACCTACCTATTAGATTAATCATAGAAAGAATCATAATAATAGTTGTAATAAGGGCTTAGGCAGTATTATAGTATAAATAGATGTAGAGGGAAGGTAGTAAGGAGGCTTTTTGGACTTTTGGACTGGGACTGGGAAAGATTAGAGAGTTATTCTCTTCTCTTTTGGGAGGCTTCGGCCTTTGTTTCTGTTTCTCTCTGTAACCGATCTTCTTCATCAAATAAGAATTTAGTTTGATTTTCTTGTTAATCTACTGTAATTGTTCTGTACTGGTGACTGGTGAGGTCTCTAAGATTGGTATCAGAGCTGTTACATCCTGGAGACAGATCTGAATCATGGAGGAGGATTTCTACCTGACACCGCAAATGGAAAAGAGTTTTGATAATATTGACCGAATTATGAGGGAGACACAAGCGAGTATGGTCACGTCGCAAGAAAAGATGAAGACGATGATGGCCGCTATGCAAGAGGCGATGCAAGCTAGCGTCGCAGATTTGCAGAACCGACTTCAAAGTCGTTCGCGACATACATCGCACCATTCGCACCCATCTTCGCATGGCTCATCCCACCATAACTCTTCCCATCGCTCGTCGTATAGCTCTTCTCGTCGGACTTCGCATCATCAGTCGCGAAGGTCATCCAATCCAGAGGGATCGGAAGAGAATTTTGACTACTCTCATACGCATCCCAAATCTCATCATCGACATACGCGATTTTCGACTGACTCAGAGGAGTTAGAAGAGCAGAGACATCGCAGAAAATCTGGAGACCGATCGAGGACGACTAGGTATCTTCCGCTACCTGACAAACACAGTCCATCGTCATCGCTTATAAGTTCGCAAACTGAATCGCAAATGAAAGCGCGAACTGTTCCTTTTAGTTCGCAATCGCGAACTTCTTTTCATATTTCGCAAGCGCGAACTGTTTCTCGCCATTCGCAGAATTCCTCTCCGGACCTCAGTTCGTGTCCAAGAAGTCACCAATCGATTTTCACTATTTCCCTTCCTCTTCTCAAGTCGTTTCTCTGTGTTCGCCAGTTTTATCGCAAGATGGCTTTGTCCCTGAGCAAGAAATTCTACCGTCCATAGAGGAGATTGAGAGGGGACCAATTGAATCTGGAATCAAGAAAACGAATAAGGAGGACGAAATCGAGGAGCAAACTACAGTTGTAGGTGTCTTAAAGTCGAAAACGGGTCTTCCGGTTAAACAAACGCCAGATTATGCTTCTCCTAATATTGAAATTGCTATGGATTTAACTCCCAGTCGAGTTTCTATTGCTGACCTGCTTATCCACCCATGTTTCTTTGGAAGTAGAGTCTTAACTGCTTATGAAATTGGAGCACTTAAAATCAAGAACGTTTCAGATGACAAAGCTGTTCGGATCAAAAGTCAAGAACCTAGACAACCCAGGGAAATGTTTTCAGAATATTCAGGCATTGATAAAAGGAAATCTGGGTCAGAGGCTCAGGAGGATCATGTGGATCTTTTTTTAGGAGAATTTGCTATTATGTTTGGAAACCGTAAACCTTTTCCTGAAGATGAGAAGTCTAACTATTCCCAGCACTTTGATAGAAGTTCCCTGCAACTCACAACAGTAATTGTTAAAGACTTATCAGGATTAAAAGAAGCAGAATTGCAGCATATTGTTGATAGCATGATAAACTACCACAAGCTTGGCTTACATAATCCATTGAAAGCATTAGGAGGATATCTAAAATTGGGAGACATCACTGCAAAGACTGTTCTTAGCCTATCACTTACTGATGTTTTTGACATCTTAACAAGAGTGTTACAGAAGATGGCTCTTAAGAGTTATCAGCAAGCTCTAGGCGAAGTTGTTGCACCAAAATTTTTAGAAATACTCTATGGTAATCAGGTTCATTTTCTGGCAAGATCTTCTGAAGTGTCAGGAAGTTATTTGGGACAGAACCGCCCTGATTTGTGGACTTATGGTCCTTTGGAAATTGTTACTTACTTTAAATTTGTACTGGATATTCCTGCATTTCAGCTGATGGGTGCATTACTCAAGGAAAATATGCATGTTCTTAAAGAAGACATCTGGTTATGCAGTGTAATGGGAAAATGCTACTTCTGTTTCATGATGGGGGAATACCATTGGAGATTGTAGAAGTCTTAAATTCAAAAAGAGGAACACAGTATGACACAAGTTTTCATAAACTTTCTTATGACATGTGTGTGGATGAAATTCTGTACGAGCTATTCAGTGAGAAGTTTCACTCAAGAGAGAGGATGGAGTCTGAGGGACATGCAATGCTGAGCATGGTCAAGAGCTTCTCATCTAGAGGACTAGAAGTCTGGGAACTTCTTATACCACCATCAACGAGGTACTGGGAGGGAAGAGGCACCAGGAGGAAGCGGAATTCCAGACTTGGTTCCTATCTTCCCACCTTGAGGGCAAGGTGGATTCTCAAAGGGGGGAGTATTGATAGGGACCTACCTATTAGACTAATAATAGAAAGAATCATAATAATAGTTGTAATAAGGGCTTAGGCAGTATTATAATATAAATAGATGTAGAGGGAAGGTAGTAAGGAGGCTTTTTGGACTTTTGGACTGGGACTGGGAAAGATTAGAGAGTTATTCTCTTCTCTTTTGGGAGGCTTCGGCCTTTGTTTCTGTTTCTCTCTGTAACCAATCTTCTTCATCAAATAAGAATTTAGTTTGATTTTCTTGTTAATCTACTGTAATTGTCCTGTACTGTAATTGTTCCATTTTTAGCAGTACCAGAAAGATCTCTACACTTCCTTATTTGCCTTATTTGGCAAATAAATCTACACAAAACAGTGCCACACAGTGCCAAACGGTGTCAAACAATTCTAAACAGTGTCAAACAGTGTTTATTTCCTTAAAAACTATGAAGTCTAAGTGTCAAGATCTTTTGGAACCGGATGGAGTATCTATTAAAGCGCCGAAGATAACAAGTAAAACTCCATCACGTAGGATAGAATCACTAATTCTTCAGATAATCCAGGGTCATATGCATGCTCCTCACATGAAATAGGCATGTTTAACGCCCACCTTATCAAACAGAACTAAGAATGGTGCTCTAGTGCGTCAGCTATTCCATATTTTAGGTATCTTCTTCATAAATAGCACACCTTTCAGGACACTGTTTTTACTCTATGTGCAACTAGAAGTGTGGGTCCATATATTAGTATATACATAATATTAGTATATTATGCTGTAAATGGCTATGCATTAAATTAAACTCTAATAAAGGAATATAAAAATGCTAAAGAAAAGATCACTTACATACGGAACCCACTGTGAAGTTTTCCTCCTTAGATGCAAAACAGGAAATTCTCCAATTGTACCAAGCCTGTCCCATCTAATTCTATGCAGCTCAGTCAAAATACTCGCTCTATATATGGATGAAAATTTGAAAGCTTTGAATTTGCCACGACCATCAGTCCTCACACTTATATTGAACTCATTCGAATTGTCATCTCTGCCAATTATAGGTTGTGCACCTTCAAAATCGCTCCCAACATCATACGAATTCGTCACAGACAATGTAGTGGGATCCAGAGTAATTATAGTGTAATTGGATATGCACAAGATCCTCTTGTACTTTCCGCGCCAAGAATGTTTCACGACCAGATACCTAGCCAAGTACTCAGGCTCTTCCATTGCATGAGAGACGGGAGATGGTGACACAGAAGAAGAAGGCGGTGGAAGTGGATTCTGCTGCTCTGGGGCGGAGGTGTGGCGATGCACGAAATCCATTTGAGGTAGGTAGTGTAGCGAGTAAGGCTGAGGTGGACTAGGGCGAAGGAAAGACCATGGTCTCGAACCCGAACCACCGGCCGTGCCAGCCGACGACGGTATCTGCCGAGACTGATTCGCACCCAGCGCTTCGACTCTTGCTCAATTTATTCACAATTGTGTTCAATCAAACCATAAACTCTCACCAAATATATGCATATCCTAACAATAGGCAGTATAAAAGGGTGAATTTTATTAAATAACAAAAACAATGGGTTGATCAACGAACGGAATCCAGAGGACTTCGATCGTAGCTAGGCTTTTAGCACAAAGCTTTCGCCTTTAAGCAATTCGGCATGGACAGCTTTGATATCCAATACACCTACAGCTGCTTTAGCATTATTTTATTGTGAGTAACATGACAATAAGAAATGGAAATGTGGTTGGGCGACTGTACAAAGCCGCAAGATGTGATCGAAGAGCCGAATACATGTCTTATGTCTACGGTTTTTTAGAAAATTGTATTTTTAGGTAGACAAGTGAAAACATAGCAAGAGTAGATTAGAAAATTTTAGGCCTCGGACTTAGAACCGGAAACCTGGAAAATCGGGAAAACCGA
This sequence comes from Cuscuta europaea, assembly GCA_945859875.1. NCBI lineage: Eukaryota > Viridiplantae > Streptophyta > Magnoliopsida > Solanales > Convolvulaceae > Cuscuta > Cuscuta europaea. The sequence goes on along the minus strand of CAMAPE010000011.1, from coordinate 6,941,486 downwards.
GCTGAACCGAACCGAATTTACTGGTTCGGTTCCTAATTTTTTTGACTTGTAAAGTATTCGATTCGCTTTCTAAAATATTAATACGGTTCGGTTCGGTTCCGGTTCTAACCATTACTAACATGTAGGAACCGAAGTTCCTATATAGGAATTGTATTATTACTCTACGTACATATATCCCTATCTCTGATGACCTTATTTAACATAAGCTCGACCGCCCACTAAAATATAAGGGTGTGAAAATTACTTTTACGTTTAACTTTTAACCTAATAGTAAACTCTTCTAACTCTCTCCAGGAATCGACTAATCGAGCGACCAATCTTCTCCAGGTTTCAAGCAACTCAATGACCCTATCTCCAAGAATCTTCGAGCGAAACTTTTTCCATGAATCAAGCTCTTCTAGATCTAACATTGAACCTCTAAAGTCTAAATTGTGCTCCATCTATGGGTATTCAAATCATCCAGGTTTTCCCTTATTCCTTATTTCCTATTATGAGTTGTTAAATTAAACTAATTATCTTTGTGAGATGGTAATATGGTTTAATCTTTGAAATATGATGTCTAAGAAACTAGTAGGAGTTTTTTTTTCAGTTGGATTCTATCTGGGGTTTACTTCAATTTCTTCTTTTGGAGTATTTCATTATTACTTTTTTTCGTTGCAGAATAGATTAAATCTTATGTTGAGCCAAAAGCATCACTACTACAGGAATTATTTATTACGTCGCACCTTTAACGTCGGTTCTTGAATACTGCCCTCATAAATTACTTTCTACGACGGTTGTTTGCAAACCTGTCAATGTATGTTTTTTAGAAAAACTAGTATAGTACCCGTGCATACGTGCGGGAAAGAACATCTGATGCATCTAATTGAATATGAACAATATAGAATTTTAAAAAAAAATCATTCAAATAAATAAAAATACAATAATTAAATAACATAAAATATATGTCCATACATTAAATATAAAAAGTAAGGCTAAAAGCTAAACCTATTAATTAAAGAAGGGCTTATTAATATAATCAATGATTTGTCTTTTCATTAGTCGAACAATTCAACCCTTGCATCCCTCATGTAAGGAAACCAATGTCCATGGAGGATCTACATGACTACATCAGGGCAATGGTGGGAAGCTCTGTGCAACTTATTTTTTTCCCCCAGTTTTTGAAATGCAATTTGTTCTCATTTTTCATGTGTAGCACATTCGCTAATGTTTAAGGCTAGTATGATTACTCCGCAGCCCAATCGAACTTAGATTCTTGGATTCGCCCTTGCTAATATTTACAAAAAGGCCAAGTAAAGAAGGGAGAAAAGGAATTTTTATGAGTATTTGCATGAGACATAAATCAACTATAAACAATAAACTACTTCATAATTAATAAACATTTAGTAAATTAAGTACTCATATTTTAGTTCAATCATTAAGTTTCATGTACCTAAGAAATTATTCTTCTACTCAATCTCATATAATGGAATTTGATATTTTCATTCGATCATGATAGTTTAAGTGTTCATATTTGATAGTTTACATTCATACGCATGTGGCTAGGCCAAAGACTTACTCGAATTAATATAATCAATGAATTGGGTTTCTAGTAGGTATACAAAACACAAAATACGAATGATTATATGCCAACATGTCACAGCTTGCATCCCTCATATAAAGAAACTAATATCTATAAAAACCTGCCATTTTGGTGGATGGACAACACATATTTGCTCTTTAAGAAGATAAATGAAAGCAAAACGCTGATGTCGATATCAGAACTCATCCTCTTTTTTTAATGCTTTGTTTGAGTTCTTAAGTTCTAATCAAAACAATTAAGTAGCTATTGATCATAATTTGGAAGAAAAGGACATTATTTAGTAATAGGTGTCTGTATAAGGCTCCTACAATAAAAAAAGGCTCCTGGAATTAAAAAAAGGCTCCTGCAATTAAAAAAAGGCTCGTGTAATAAAAGAGAGGCTCTTGCATTGCACAAATCAGATTGACATACAACCTTTTATTTCAAAATGTGATTATCTATATGACACACTGAGAATGATAGATGAAGACCATTTCACTATTTTTGTTTCATTAACTTTTTAGCAACATAGAGATGGCAAGTCTATTGTAATTGTCCATTTGACCTATGCTAGAGCAAGTCTGAAAATGGTGCAAAGGTCCATTTTATTAAGTCAATGGCTATAAACATACTTACGATCAGATAATGAGGGATATGTTCAATGACTAAAGGAGTCCCATTTACTCCTTAAAAAAATAGTTCCATTTACATCCCAAATATATGAGGAGTTAAGAGATCAAAAACGCGTTAACAACCCTCGTAGACGTAGACATCACCCCTTTTGGTTAATAAAATAGTGCCAATTAACTCCAAAATCTAACTTATAAGTTAAGAAGAACATATAATTTATGATGATACACATTAAACCTAACTATTTTGTAAATTTAATTATAAAAATAATTCTGTTTTTCTAAGATTATCTAAACATTTAGTTGAACATCATATATAAGAACATAGTATTGAAGAAGAAGAAAAACTACATTTTCTACTATTAAAGTTATGTTTCTTTGTTATGAAAGATGAACTAATTAAGCATTTCATGGAACATGTGTGCCAAATTGTTAGGAATAGTATATAGAAGCTACACGTACATTGCTTTGTAATTAATATTAGTTGGGCTTCTGTTATATTAGCTGCAGTTAGTTACAACCATAGCTTCTATAAATACTCTGTACACTTTCTATTTTTCAATAAGATGATTTCACTTCTTTCTTCTACCTTGCTCTATTTCTAATATGGCATCAGAGCTCTGCTCGATCTACCATGGCGAACTCCGAGTCAAATTCTTCTTCTTCGTTGCAATCAACTTCTCAGATTGCCAATCAAACCTCGCCTATCATCTTTCATCATCATCTACCTGTTAAACTCGATTCAAACAATTTCCTGTTCTGGCGACACCATGTCGAATCAGTAATTCGAGCTCATAAGCTTCTCAGATTCATAGAAAATCCTCAAATACCAGATCGTTTTGCTGTTGATGAAAATGGAACAAAAACAGTTAACGAAGCGTACAACACATGGGAGCAACAAGACCAGATGTTGTTTTCCTGGCTCTTAGCTTCGTTTTCTGAGTCACTTCATGCTCGCGTCATCTGCTGCAAGCACTCGCATGAGTTATGGAGTGAAATTCAGCAATTTTTCCGCTCCAACATCATCGCGCGAGCTCGTCAGCTGAAATCAGAACTGTATAACACCGGAAAAGGTGATCGCTCTATTTCTGAATATCTGCTTCGTATTCAGACCATTGTGGATAACCTAACATCTGTCGGAGAGCCTATATCCACCAAGGATCACATCAATGTGATCCTTGAAGGTCTTCCTGAGGACTATGAATCATTAATATCTTCTGTCACCTCGCGAAGTATTTTAGATCCAGTTACTTTGTCTGAACTTGAAGGCCTTCTGTTGGCTAAAGAATTACGACTGAGAAAACTACGTGACTCCTCACAGCAAACAATATTTTCTGCTAATGTTGCGCGAGTTGAAACTACCTCTCCTACTACTGAAATTGAAACTCAGAATACTTCAGAGAATGCCTCAGCTCAAATTGCTCAGTTTGACACATCTGCAGACAATTCATCCTATAGAGGAAGAGGTCGTGGAGGTTTTAATAGAGGCAGAGGTGGTCGTTCAGGTGGTAAAAGCTCTATAACTTGTCAAGTTTGTGGTAAAAATGGTCACAGTGCCATTGTGTGCTATCACAGATACAATCCAGCCTATACAATTTCCAGTTCTAATCCTTCTACTATGCATCAATCTCCTTTTCCTTACTCAAATCAGCCTTACCAACCTCAACAGTCTCCTTTTCAATACTCAAACCAGCCTTACCAACCTCAACAGCCTCCTTTTCCTCCACCACATTCATATCCAAATCAATACCAATATCAATCATCTCCTTCAAACACAACAAGATATTCACCCAATCCAACCCATCAATCACAGTTTATGCATCAAACACAACCTTATACTCCATCACCTAATCATCCTTCACAGTTCAGTTCATCATCAACTGTGCCAACTGCAGCCTGGGCTTCTGCAAATTCATCTATACTTGGACCAGCTCCCAATACACAAAACTGGTTCCCAGACTCTGGAGCAACACATCATGTCACAGCTGATCCCCTAACCTTTCAACACAGTGAGCCTATTGCTACTACTGATAAGCTTTTTATGGGCAATGGTCAAGGTTTGGAAATTAAGTCTATTGGCTTTTCATCCTTTCCCTCTCCTTATCATTCATCTCTTTCTTTATCTCTAAATAACATCTTACATGTTCCTGCCATCACTAAAAATCTGTTAAGTGTCAGCCAATTTGCCAAGGATAACCATGCATTTTTTGAATTTCATCCTCATGAGTGCTTTGTCAAATCCCAGGTTTCTAAACAAATTCTGCTATATGGAATCCTTGGTGAAGATGGTCTTTACAAGTTCCAGTCATTTCCAGCTCTTGGGTCTCACCAGTCACCTGCAAAAGTGTCCAAGTCTTATTTCTGTGTGTCCTAGCTCTCTTATGTCTACTTGTAATAACTCTCAGTCAAACATCAATTGTAATATTTGGCATTTAAGACTAGGCCATCCTCATTTTGAGGCTCTTAAGTCTGTACTCAATCTTTGTAATCTGTCTCATTTAAATAAAAATGCTATGGACTTTTGTTCTGCTTGTTGCCTTGGTAAAGCTCACAGATTACCATCTCATCCTTCTACAATTGTATTTCATTCTCCTTTTGAATTGATTTACACTGACTTGTGGGGACCAGCTCCTATTCAATCCCTTGATGGTTATTGTTACTATATATCCTTTATTGATGCCTTCACTAAGTATACTTGGATATATTTTCTCAAAAAGAAATCTGATGCCTTCTTAGCTTTTCAAAACTTCTATCAATATATCTTCAATCAATTTCACATTTCTATCAAATCTATACAATCTGATTGGGGAGGAGAATTCAGGTCATTCAGTAAGTTTCTGACTGATAAGGGTATCAATCATAGAGTTATATGTCCTCATACACATCATCAAAATGGTGTAGTAGAGAGGAAACATCGCACCATTGTTGAAAAAGGTCTATGTCTTTTAGCTCATTCCTCTCTACCATTCAAATTCTGGGACACTGCATTTGCCACTGCAGTACATCTTATCAACAAACTTCCATCTAAATCTATTGCCAATCTCAGCCCTCACTTCAAACTTTATGGCACCCTTCCTGATTACAATTTCCTCAAAGTCTTTGGTTGCTCTTGCTATCCATTCATTAGACCTTACAACAAACATAAAATGGATTATCACTCTAAGGAATGTGTTTTTCTGGGATACTCATCTCATCATAAAGGCTACAAATGTCTTTCTCCCTGTGGCAGAATTTATATTTCCAGGGATGTCATCTTTAATGAAACTAGATTTCCATATCCCACTCTTTTTCCCTCAACATCCACTTCATCCACTAGTGTTCCAGTTTCCCTCTCAACTCCAATAAAAATTCTTCCTATTTCCTTATCATCACAGCCTCAATCTGACAATGATGTCAATACTTCTTCCAGTTCCTCTTCTTTACACACTTCTTCATCCACTACACCTCAGGATAATACTGCCTCACATAATCATCATCAATCTTCCAATAACTCAACTTCTTCTAACCACCAAAATAACACATCTGACAATTCTCACTCTCCATCATCCTCTGATTCCTCCTCTTCCACATCCCCAAGTCCTCCCCATAACTCTCATCCCATGCAAACCAGGTCAAAATCTGGGATTGTCAAGCCTAGACTTAATCCAACTTTATTGTTGGCCCATATAGAGCCCAAATCAGTTAAGCAAGCTCTTTCTTCTCCACCTTGGCTTGCAGCCATGCAATCTGAATACAATGCCTTGATATCTAACAAAACTTGGTCTCTAGTCACTCTTCCTCCAGGCAAACAGGTCATTGGCTGCAAATGGGTATTCAGAGTAAAGGAAAATCCTGATGGTTCTGTGAATAAGTTCAAAGCCAGGCTGGTGGCAAAAGGGTTTCATCAGAGGTTTGGATTTGACTTTGGAGAAACATTTTCTCCAGTAGTCAAACCTGTCACAATCAGAATTTTGCTTACACTTGATGTCTCTCACCAATGGTCTATACAGCAACTTGATATAAATAATGCCTTTCTCAATGGGGATCTTGAGGAAGAGGTCTACATGTCACAACCTCCTAGTTTTCAGGCCAAAGATACCTCCCTTGTCTGTAGACTACATAAATCTTTATATGGCCTCAAACAAGCTCCAAGGGCTTGGTTTCACAAGCTCACTTCAGTCTTATACAATGCTGGTTTCAAACTGTTATTCCCAAAATCAATCAACAATCATACAAATGATACAATATAATAGAAGGAGAGAATCACAGAATGATAGAAAAATATTTGAACGATGAACTCCCTCTTCCTTATACCGTATAAGCTCTCCGAAAAAAAGATATGAGCGTTAATGAGTGTGAGGCTTGTGAGAGACCTAGGGTTTGCTTAAGTTAGCATCCTTTTATACATAAGGATGTCTAACTTAAGGCTTACAAGTGGGCTAATGGGCTGAAATACATTTGTGGCCCATATTACACATTTAATTAATAACTACACAAATACAAGGATATTTAATTAGATTGGACACCATAAAATATTCCCAACAATCTCCCCCTTGGTGTTCAATCGTGTTCAATCAGCATTGCAGCGCATATATCTTTGTCTTTGTGTTTATTCAGCAATGTAGAGGAGAGCATAGATAAAATCTGTTGAGTTGCTCCTCTTTTGTCTTGATCTTCATTGGAACTCAGCTTCCTTTGTCTTCGTGTTGAACTCGACTTCTTTAGAGGGCTTTCTGAAGAAATCCTAGCAATCTCCCCTTTGATGTCTTGTTGGCAATTTGATCTTAGATGCCGAGGTTGAGGAATCTTCAGTGTCTTGCATGTAGTCATTGCCTTCTAGAAGTAGCTCTCTTATCAGCTTGAATGAACTCCGGTGGCGCCTTTAGAATGATGGTTCTGATGGTTTCCAGGCGCGCACGAGATTCATCTTCAGTACGCGAGTATCTGCCATTTGTCTCCTCCACAATGTAGTCTTTTTGACTATTTAAAATGAATGCTTTTGAGGAGAGCCAGTCGGTTGCACAGCGGAAAATGATAATGGACTTGTGAGCAAAACTGACCATTTGATGTGAAGCTGACTTTGTAGTTGATGCTTTGAGAGAATAGAGAGTCGTCGTTTTTTGTGTTGGAGGAGAAGTGTCCAAGAGTGATTTTTTAGAGTAAACAGCATGCGGACACTCTCCCCCTCATGACGATCCGATGAATCGGGGCGTCATGCCTTTATTCTTTTATTCTGTGAAACAAAATAGAAAAAAAGGTAAACACCGGAGACACCATGGTGTTCCGTTATCACAACATCAATGTAAGCACTGACGTGTGGCCTGTATAAAATGATAGAAGCATTAAAGCTCTAACAGGACTTCCAACCAGTCATTGTGAGGCATCTAAACTAGATGTCACTCTGGTTGTTATGGCATGATCATAATGATCAGCAAAGATAATGTAGCCCCCCGGGGTCATGTTGACGCCCGTTATCATCACTATAGAGATAAACTCTGAAGCGATGGCCTGAACATGTTGGTGAATTCTATGTTGCAATAGCAGGACTTCCTTCCAATCATTGGTCTTCATCTATAGTAGATGATCCCTATGGAAGTTCTCACGGGTCATGAAGACCTACAACTGACTCTAAAAAGTGTCTGTGTCCTAGAAAATTCAAAACATTTGGGAGTGAGATTACTAGACCCGACGTGATCAATGAATGTTCAGTGGCGTGGGGCTGTGGGCCACTGTAGTCAGTATCAGTCGCCTCAGAAGGAGACGGTGATTAGAGATGAGGTTCCCCGTGAAGTATGATTAAACACATGTCTGTTGGGAGACATGTGAGTGGTCTTAGGTAGGGTTGTGCATGCGCCGTTTGGACAAAATGCAGCGACTTCTACCTGGGATCTGAATAAATTCAGTCCTGAACCTATGGGGATTGTCCACAGTATTTGAGTGACTGGGAGTAATTCTCTCGATTGATAGCACAATAGAGGTAGCAGATTTGACAGTGATTATTGTTCTCTTGCTCACTTGAGCGTTCTACTTCCTCACTCTCATAGTGTTCACTCAGTTACTCACTCACTCTCGGCTTTGTCCCTTGGGTAGGCTTAGTTGGGTTTACTAAGCCATTAGGACTTATCTCTCATTTCTCTTTATTCTTTTCTTTTCTTTCTGTACTCCCCCTCAAATGGAGCACTCAGTAGGATGCCTTTCACGATGGTTGGCGCTTGAGAGGAGAACTTTAAAAAATCTCCCTCAAAATTTGCATCCTTGAGAGAATCTGTGCATTTTACATTGTCTAGCACCAAAAGGAGAAAAATAAAACTCCCCCTCAAAAGTTGCAAGTAGTGGTTTTTGTTACGCGGGGAGTAAAGTATAAAACTCCCCCTTGGAATGTGCTTTCTTCCTTGTTTGGCTCCAGGAGGAGTGAAAAAGAAACACTCCCCCTCAGAATAAGCACATGTTGTTTGTTCTTGGCGTGTGCCGGTGTTGAAGTGTGCATTTCTTGATTTTCTGCTCAGTAGAGAGTATACACGCCAGTACTCTCCCTCATAATGTGCACCAGTTGATTGCTCGCAGCTCGTCTTCATACCCACCATGTGTGTGGAGCAATCGGGTCAGTTACCACACATGACGGACCTTCAACACATATTAAGTATGTGTCGATACCCCCCTCCAGATGGGTCCTTCCTTGTCACCACTGAAAAACCGTTTCAGTTTCTGTTTGATTTGTGATCCTAGGCTGGCTGATTGAGAAGAGTCTGACATTCTTAATTTCAAAGCATCAGCCTTAGGAAACCATTGTAATTTGATCTTTGGAGCAGGAGAGGTTTCACTAACAGTGAGTGAATGTTTAGACAGATAGTCTTTTAAGATTGTTTCTTGAGAGAGTCTTCTCAAATGTCTGAGTGAGTAAACTTTGAGGGGATACTTTAAACATGGTAATTGATACTCCCCCTCAACATTTACTTTAGCAGAAGCTGATTTCTTCGGACATTTCTGAACATTCCTCTTCTTATCTTGGTTGGAGGAGACATCAGATTCAGAGCAGCAAGTTTTTACTTGCTTAACACAGTTCAGAGTAGAAGAGCTTGAGCAGTTATTCTTAAGAAATGTCTTCTTTTTGGCATATAAGAGAGCACTTGAACACCAGTTCCTACTCCTTAGACGAGATTCTTCTTCCTTCTTTATTCTTCTTAACTTGTCCTCTATCCATTCTCCTCTCCTTTCCACTCTCCTCTTCACAGGGGCCCTTGTCGGTCAAGGTGACTCAGAGTGAGAAGTAGAAGTTTCAGAATAGTTCTCAGAAGACGGAGGAGAAGGATAAGCACAATTTTCAGATGATGGAGGAGAAGGAGATTGTGAGCCTGTGCTTGATTGAGAGGATGTTTGGAGCAAAGATATTTCATTCAAGAGCTGCTCTCTTTCCAGTTCAAAAGCTTGTTTTTCTTTATCAAAAGCTTCTTTCAATTCAGCAAACTTTCTCACAAGGGGTGGAATGTATGCTGGTTTGGCTACAGACTCTGAAGTTGAAGGTTCCTCTTGATCTTGCACAGTCTCTTGTGCAGGGTAAAAGGTTGGAATCTCTTTAGGAGGAGTCAACGGGGGTTCTTTTGTTTCATAGCTCTCGTTCAAGGCAGCATAATCAAAAGAAATTTTTGTTCCGAGATTAGCTCTCTTGGCATCTTCTTCATCATTCGTTTCTTTAACATTGAGGAAAGACATCAACTTAGTCAGTCCAAGACCCATATAACTGATGTCATACAGTTGAGCACAGTTCACCTTCTTCAAATTACATGGGTTAGACAGACCGAGTCCTTCTTTAGAATTATAGAAACGGGTGTCTTTGGGTTGATTCAAGAAGATTGTTTGTTCAGTCTGCCCCTTTGTAGCAAGTAAGTCTTCAAGATCTTTGATCTTGCGGTAAAGGGCACTTCTTTTATTTTGAAGAAAATCGTTATCAGCTTTTGTTGTGCTTAGCTCTATCTGGGTCTGATTCAACTCCTTTGTTAGATCAGCTATTTTCAGAGTCAGCTTCTTTGTTTCCAAAGTTATTTTATTAACCTCTTCTTTGGAATTGTCCAATTGTATACTCAATGAGGTGGACTTATCCAGCTGCTTCAGTAGGACTTTGTGATTATTTGCTAATCTCTCTTCCAATTCCTTGATAATTTTTTCCTTATCTTTTGAAGAATGAGTTTGATAATTACATGAACAAGGAGATATAGCGTCCATTGCTGTTGATTGTTGAATGTTGACCGTAGACGTGAGGTTGATTGAAGTTTCTGCAATTTTCTGGACCTTGAAATGTTGTTTGGACCTTGAGAAAAAAATAGTCTTAACCTTGGGATTTTTTTTTAATTAACTAATTAATTAATTAATTTTTTTTTAATCTCAAGGTTGACTCTTGGAAGCTTTGATTGTAAGGTTGACCTTTGGTGTTGAAGATTTGAGCTCAAAAGTTGAACGGTCTCAAAAATAGCTCTTGAAGTTGGAGTTTTTTTTTTAAAAAAAAATGTACTTATCCAAGTGTGGGGAGAAAAGGAATCTTTTAAACAATCCCACACCTAAACTCCTTGGGAACTTTTGAGCCTATATATGAGAACCACTCCTTCCTTAGTAGTAAAAGGTGAAGGAGAAGAGGGGAGCTCTCGCGCACATGGGATTTCGGGCTTTCAGTTCAAAATCGAAAAATCGCACCCCCCCCTGCGCGGGCGACCTGCGGACACGAATGCTGCAAAATTCAGCGGGTCTCAAAAGACTATTTTGCCCCCCTCGCATATGGACCTCGAGTTTACACAAACTCGCATCTCCACCTCGAGCTCGAGATACACAAACTCGCACATGGACCTCGAGTTTACACAAACTCGCATCTCCACCTCGAGTTTACACGAACCTACACCTCGAGTTTACACATACTCGCACCTGCACCTCGAGGTTACACAAACTCGCACCTGCACCTCGAGTTTGCACAAACTCGCACCTGCACCTCGAGTTTATACAAACTCCTTCGTACAACCTGCGGAATATCTCAAAAAATCCAAAAATGCAATTTCAATCTTCTTTAACTCAAAACTTGATACAAAACATCCACCAAACGTAGATTAACGTCCAAACCAGCTCGATCAAACAACAAAATACCACATAACCAAAATTTCTAAAAATACTTCTTCACCGTCAATGGCAGAAAAAGAACGCAAAACTTCTTCAATCGATTTCACGCCTCGGCTCTGATACCAATTGTTACCTTCTCACTCGAGCCTTCTGCTTCCTAATGTTCACTCACTCACTCGCTCACTTACGCACTTACGCTCGGCTTTGTCCCTTGGGTAGGCTTAGTTGGGTTTACTAAGCCATAGGGACATGTTCTCTCATTACTTTCTCATTTTCTCTCTGTACTCCCCCTCAACAGGAGCACTCGGTATGCTTTGTCATTGTTAGGCACCGGGAAGGATAACATTGATCACTCCCCCTAGAATGTTGCATCCGTTGAGAGATTCCTTGCTTTGTCGGTGTAAGGCGCCAGGAGGAGAAAACTGAAACTCCCCCTCAGAATGTGCAAGAGTGACCCTTCTCTTCTTATATACCTCAAACCTGGGATCCACATTTACATCCTCATCTATGTTGATGACATTCTTGTCATTGGCAACAATTCCACAGTTATCCAACAAATCATTCAAACCCTTCACTGTTCCTTTTCTCTAAAACACCTGGGAGATATTGATTTCTTTTTAGGAATCCAAGTTAAAAAGCTCCCTAATGGTTGTCTGCACCTCTCACAAGCCAAATACATCAGAGATCTTCTTCACAAAGTTGGAATGACAGATTCTAAGGGTGTGAAAACACCTATGGTGAGTACCTGTAAGCTCACCAATGAAGGAAGTGACCCTCTTCCTGATCCCTCTCATTACAGATATGTTGTTGGAATTCTGCAGTATGCTACTCTAACCAGACCTGAACTTAGCTATGTTGTAAATAAGGTGTGTCAGTTCATGAGTAATCCTTTACAAGACCACTGGAAAGCTGTGAAACATATACTGAGATATCTATCTAGCACTATTACTCATGGACTGATTATCAAACCTCTTCCCTTGACAAAAATACCTCTACCAATCTCAGCTTTCTGTGATGCTGACTGGGCATCATATCCTACAGACAGAAAATCTACATCTGGGTCATGCATTTTCCTAGGCTCTAATATTATCTCCTGGTGGTCTAGGAAACAACTGAGGGTAGCAAGATCTTCAGCTGAAGCTGAATACAGAAGCCTAGCAGACACTACATCAGAACTTTTATGGGTTCAATTTTTACTCAAAGAACTTCAAGCCCCTTTTAAAACTCCAAGAATTTACTGTGACAATCTCAGCACTGTACAGCTAGCTCACAATCATGTCCTACATTCTCGCATAAAACATATGGAAATTGATCTTTTCTTTGTCAGAGAGAAATTTCATCTCAAACAGCTTGAAGTTTTTCACATTCCAGCCTCCCAACAAATTGCAGATGTGTTGACTAAGCCTCTATCTGCTTCCACCTTTCTTGAGTTCAAAGACAAACTGAGTGTGATTGATTTTCCAGTTCAATCACCCTCAATTTGAGGGGGGAATGTTAGGAATAGTATATAGAAGCTACACGTACATTGCTTTGTAATTAATATTAGTTGGGCTTCTGTTATATTAGCTGCAGTTAGTTACAACCATAGCTTCTATAAATACTCTGTACACTTCCTATTTTTCAATAAGATGATTTCACTTCTTTCTTCTACCTTGCTCTATTTCTAATACAAATATACTTACTTACTTAGAGTACATGACTCCTATCTTAGTCCACTAAATTTCAGTATCTTTGATAAAAAGTTAAAAACAAAAGATATATTACCTTGAAAATCTACAATGTAGATGTAGTAGTAGAACTCAATGCCTATTGATGGTTAACCACATGAAATATTATGAAGAAAAGGGCTATAAAAAGCTAAAACATGAACTTAGAGATTAACTCTCTAAAGTATGAAGATCGTATGGAACTCGGAGTCTCGGACAAACACCCACATAAATATTTAGGCTGATGTGTGTTGAAATAGGGAGAGCAAATTGATTTGGATGTTATTTCTATAACAATCGTAAACCTACTGGCTCCTGGGTAATTGAATTTGAAAATGGAAGTGAGTAATGAAGAATGATTCGGAGTAAAAAATGATTCGGAGGAGCGAAAAGTATGGTTGATTTGACATGTCAGAAGAAACACAAGAGAGGACACGTGGATTTTCGAGGGTAGAAAAATGAATGACATGGGTATCTCCTTTCTTATATATAAATAGATAGTGTCAATTACCTCCAAATCTCCATATAAAGTTTTAGGAAGCAATTATTACAAACGGTTCATAGATAATAAAGTGTCACAAACAAACTCAGAATCATAACTTGCTTATACACTTAGTTAAGATCAGTTGAAGCATGGCATTTCCGGTGAGTAAAAGAGTGTCAACAAATAGATAGAGTGTCAATTACCTCCAAATCTCCATATAAAGTTCTAGGAAGCAATAATAGATATTACAAACAAACTCAGAATCATAATTTGCTTATAAACTTACTTAAGATTAGATCAAGCGCGACATTTGCAGTGAGTAAAAGTGTCAATAACATCCCAAATCTAAAAATAAAGATTTAAGAAGGTATCAGTAAGAAACCGTCCTTGTGTAGAAAATGATTAGAAGTAAACTCTTCAAAGCTACCGAGCAAAGGAAGCAGTAAACCACTTTTCAAATTCACATGTAACTTTTATTTGGAGGATGTACATTTCAAAAATAAACTAAAGTAAAACCAACCTGAAGAAAAATGCAAAAAATAGACATCGATCATATAGAACCAAGCATTCCAGCTCAGCTGGTTGCGAGGTTACCGTGCCTAGTGGGAGGTCTCGAGTTCGAAACCCGCTAGGCACAAAAGGGTTTGAAACTCAATGGAGTGAGTTTCAGCCCTGATTACTCCAAGCCCCACTGGAGTAAAAAAAAAGACATCAATCATATAGAGTGGGAGTGAACATAAGAGCACTAGATTTAAAAAGAAAAAATGGCTAAAATATTGCCTACACACTTTGAATGGACAAAAATATGACCACTTTACATATTGACACACATGTGACCTACTTAAAAAAGAAAAGCTCAGTCCAAACACCGATTAGAGTTCCTTGCGGCTTCCTTCTTCGCCTAGCTCAAAATATATACTCCTCATTTTTTAAACAGAAATTGACATGCATGAACAGAAAAGAAAATGATAAAACAAAACAAAAGAGAATGCCTAGGAAAAAATTAAGCATATAAGAAATTGCAGGGAAAACTTGGCTTGGATCGTTCTTCACTGCTCCAACTATACAATATAACTTTCTTTTTCTGTTTTTAAATGCAAATTTTCTTGTTGTATTGATCTGTTTTACTGAATTCAAAAATACTCACATGGTATTGCCAAATGAACACCACTTTTTTCTATAGTTGGTTCGTATGAAATTTAGGGCAAATTGGAACAGGATGTATAGAGTATAGACACATAGGGGCCTTCGATACACATAAGTTTGCTCTATGAAACTGCCTGGCTAATGTTGTATTCATTGTTTGAATTTAGATTAGATTTGCAAATGCTCTTGCCACCAACTCAAGAATAAAAACATAGTAGACTCCATATATTAAACAAAAACTTATAAGTGGGAAGTATCATAAAATTAAATAAGTGAGAATTGTCATAAGAATACACATAGAGGAGAAGAGATGACATAGCAATCGTTTTTTAATGAAAGCAAGAGCAAGAAATTAGTACATCATAATACTAATGTAAAAGAGTAAAATCTTTTTCTCGCATAAGTTCCTTTAATTTGAAATATTAAATGATGTTTAGAAACAATCTGCTTGAAACGGAGTGTTAAGAAATTTAGAATAGACAAACAGATCATAAATTTGAACTGTAAAGAAGAGAAAATGCATTAGTAAGGGGTCTGTATAAGATTGTTAAAAAAGGTTGTATCTTTTATAAAGGTTCCATATGGGGAGGCAGCCATTGGTGATCATAGCAGATGCAGAGCTTTGTAGAGAAGTTGGGATCAAGAAATTCAAATTCTTCACAAACAGAAGCATCCCCTCTCCCATCTCAGCTTCCCCTCTCCATCAGAAAGGCCTGTTTTTCACCAGGTCATTCAATCCACAGCTCTCCACTTTTATTTCATTTTATTATGTTTTTTGGTTTATGATTACCTCGTTTTGGATATGGAACTAATTCTTGGGAATCAGTCCATACATCACCACGTTTAAAATCAGGAAGACTGAGAATTGAATAAAATTCCCGGGTTTCCTATTTCCATGAACTCAATTACAGAATAAGTGATGCACACACTTAACCATTTATCAAACAACACATGTGCAAAATATAATCAAAGCTGGACTGAAGCTACTTTCAGAGAGAATCGTGAAAATAGATGAAATGAAGAATTAGAGAGTACCTCTGCTACTTGGGCACCCTTTTTTTTTTGCGATGGCAAAAATGCAAGGGTGATAACAAAATTATAAAGGAACAATGCTTCATTTGCAGGATTAAATATATTTAAGCCAAAAATATAGTAATTAGTAAGCCAACCGTGTATAAGTAAACTAAAAAAAACTAAAACTCTAGTTTAGTATAATCAAATCCCCTTATTTAACCAACTTGCATATCATGTAAACTAAAAACCTAAAACTGATAAAGTGAACTATAAACACTAATATGCTTTTCTCATATAAACATTTCATCGAACACCTTATATGTTTTGATTTATCTTATATGCTTTGGACTATAAACTGAGCCGATAAAAGCATAAAAATTGTGTTTGAAGGCGACAACATTGTTTTAAGAAATTTGGGAATTGATAACCTCAGAACACCATAATACTCAAGAAAAAGATTTGTTTCATAAAGTTGCAATAATATTACGTAGTAGAGTATTAGATTACAGAAAGGATAATTGAAGAGATGAAGAATTAGATAGAGATAGTACCTCTGGCACTGGGGCAGTGAAAGTATGAAGCCCTAATGTCGATCCGCATATATATATATAATGGGCATTGTAATTTGGAGGTTTCCTAGTTTAGGTGAAGAGCCGGCGCTATATTATCGCACACGATTGAGATGGAGAGTTCTAAACGGACCAATCAGTCTGAAATCGCAGGGGGTTGAAATCGCAGGACGTTAAAATCGCATGATGGAAAGCTTTTTTTGGGAGTTAGGGGGTGTTTGGAACTGATTCTGATTTGCTTCTTTTTTAAAGCAGAAACAGAATCAGAATCTGTTTTTAGAAGCTTGTCACCCCTAGCTTCTAAAAAACTGATTCTAGGAGCAAATTAGAGCACCAGAATCAGTTCTGCACTTTTACCCAAACACTCTAACTTCTGCTTCTGCTCCCTGAAGGAGCAGAAGCAGTTTTAAGAATCAAATCCAAACACCTTGCGATTTTTAAGCAGCGCCTTGCGATTTTCTCCATGCACGCACATCAACTTAGGAGAATAGAAAGCCATGTGGCATCAGAATAAGAAATGAGAGAAAAGTGGGATGAGCAACACGTACGGTATCTCTTTTCTTATATATAAATAGATTAAATTTTCGTAGACCCCGTGGGGTTTAAGTGAAACTGCCGTGATAGATGTTCGAATTTTAGCACGGGCCGCTGAAGTTGTTTAAAATTAAAATAATTACAAAAGAAAGAATAATCCGATGGCAATTGAACAAACCCTTCTCCCGTCATCTCCTTTCTCTGCGCTCGAATCCCCTCTCTTGGGCTCAAAGTCTGCTAAATATGTCGATCTCCTTACTCCGCTTCAACATTATGTCTTGTTATTATACTATTACTTAGCATTCTTGCAAAAATCATAGTTATCTATCAATGGTCATGTATCAAGCAGATTATAGGCAGAAAAGAACATAAATGTATTATGTATGATTGATACTTGAGAAGATGGATGAATAGGAAGTTAAAATAACTGCTTTTGAAATTCTATATATTTTATGAGGAGCATTGATGCCTTGATGAAACAGATATTGCCGGTGTGGGATTGACAGGGTCCAAGACAATCCTTTGGTGGTAGTGAATCATTTTCAGGATTAAAAATGATTGTTGGTCTGTCTATTAAAAATGTCTATTGATTTTCAGGAAATCTTTCTGCATATTGTTTTGTGGAAGAAATTGAGATGGATAATGAAGAGGCTCTATAATAATATTAGTGGTAAAGTATCGAATCGTTTCCAGGTTTTTTTTTTTTTTTTAATGGAATTAGTCCTAGCTTCTTTAATTGATTAATGTTATACTCTATTTGGTAATTCATTTGATTCTGTGATTGTTAAAACAATAGCTAGTGTGCCTACTTGGCTTCTTTGTTAACAGTATTCTGCATCTTTCCATTGATTTAGTTGATTTCAGTTGAGGTGTTTTGAGAATTTTATTACAGCCTTGGAGATATAGGAAGCTTCAACCATGATATATCATTGAAAGGCAGGTGTGTGTAATTTTCTATTGTTGTGTAGCACTTACTTGTATGTTAATCTTTTATGTAGGTCTTTAACGAGAGCACTTCCTGCAGAGATACAAGAAGAGCCACTTTCAGCAGGTCTTTAAGAGGAAGCATTCAATTGTATTCAATTGTATACACACTGTATTTGTAATTTTTTTTGTATTTAGTTTTGTAGACTTGTAGTATGTATTTTGATATTCTAAATTTATACCTTTATGGAAAAAGTAACAACACACTGGTGGTTATTTAAAATAACAATCATAGTGCGTCTATATTTTTCTGTATAATAAACCACTTAATTTACATAAACCACTTAATTTACATATGCCACTTAAAATAACCGTCAACTCCCTGTAGGGACACTCATAAGGTACATAATTACATATGCCATTTTCTGTATAATAAACAACTTAATTTACTTAAAAGTTTCCTGGTGATAATAGTTGCATTTTTGTTTTGTTTGTACGTTATATGAGTTTAAATTCTTGAGTTTAAATTCTTGAATTTGAAACATGGAAGCTGAAAATGTAAGTATTTGTTTGATGTTAGGTGTTTTGAAATGTTGAGGTTTAGCCATGTTTGTTGTTGACTAAGTTGATATGATATGTTGATTGTTTCTAGGTTAATCTTGAGGTGTTTCTAGGTGTTGACTAAGTTGAAATTTTTTTCTGTTTTGCAGGTCTTTAACAAGAGCATCATTTTATAGGGATATAAGAATAACAACTTTCAGCAGATCTTTGAGAACCATTCAATTGTATTTAGACTTTAAGTTTTCTTCATGTAGAGATATACATGCGATTTTCCTTCTAGCCTCTACGTAGATGTGTAGATGTGTATATGTGTTTTGATATTCTAAATACTTTGTCTGCAAATATTTTTTTGTATTCAGTTTGGTAAATGTGTTTGAATATTCAGACCTTTTGGGAAACCACCGGTGGTTATTTAAAATAACCAACATAGTGCATGTATATTTTTTTTCTAAAAAAGCTACGTCTAACGATAGTTTTTTGAGAGAACTGACGTAATATGTATTTTTTTTTATTTTTTTGAAATTATATTCAACGTCGGTTTTGTTAAATAACCGATGTAACATGTATTTATTTTATTTTTTTCGAAAATATATGTAACGTCGTCTTTTTACAAAACCGACGTGGAAAGTAACTTTTTACGTCGGTTTTATAACCGACGTTATAGGGTGTAACCTATAATGTCTCTCACTTACACGTTGGTTCTGGAACCGACGTTAAAAGTATAAAATAACGGACATTATATGTTTCTTGTCTCATAGTGCATAATTTAGCTTCTATCAAATTGAATGTTGAATAACGTGCTTTCAGTTTTTGAGCAATTCTTGGGAAAGGTTTATAATGTGCTTTCATTTTTTGAGCTAATAAGTTGAATTGTGTTGAACAACCAGCACAGATAGAGTGCGGAAGGCGACGAGGATCGGAATTTAAGGTGCGGACAAAGAGGACACAGTCGACACGAAACTGGTGACGCGCAGGAAGTAGGAGAGAGCTAGGGTTCCCGGGGAATCATCGTTGGTTTTCCGGCGAGGGGAACATTACTGCCCTCTCTTCCGGTCTTCGCCAACGACCGCCATACATAAACTTGGAGACCCAATTTCCCGCTGATTGCCAATAATAGTTCATTCCAAAGGAATTTCTGCAAATCCGGATAAGATCGGGAAATATATTAGATGCGTTAATGGAAAGGAATAGTTTGGAGGAACAATGGGAAGAAAGAAATTGAATCTCTTTAACTTCTGATTGTAGTTGTACATGGCGAATCCCGATTCTCAATGCCGTTGTGTTTTTGTTGGAAATATACCTTATGATGCTACTGAAGAACAGCTAGTTCAAATCTGTGAGGTGGTTGGCCCTGTTGTTTCCTTCAGATTAGTAACTGACAGAGAAACTGGAAAACCCAAGGGTTATGGATTTTGTGAATACAAGGATGAGGAAACTGCCCTCAGTGCTCGCCGTAATCTGCAGGGATATGAGATTAATGGTCGCCAGTTAAGAGTTGATTTTGCTGAGAATGATAAAAATGCTGACAAAAACCGTGAACAAGGTCGTGGTGGACCTGGTGCAGCTGCTGATCCTCAAAGACATTTAGGGGGGCCATCCGCTATTGGAAATTCAAGTTTACACCAGCCAATTGGACACCCGATAGCTACAAGTGCTGCCACCGTCATGGCTGGAGCTCTTGGAGCGGCTCAATTGGGGCAGACAGGCTTACAGATTCAGTTTGGATCTGGCATTGATCCTTTATACCTTTCTAAAATGTCAAGGAGTCAGCTGTATGAAATAATTTCTGATATGAAGGCTATAGCAACACGAAACAAGGAACATGCCCGTCAACTATTACATACAATTCCTAACTTGCCTAAAGCAATTTTCCAGGCACAACTAATGCTTGGACTGGTTTCTCCTCAAATGTTACAGGTGCCTAATATTCGGCCATCATCTGTTCCTCCACCGCAGTCTGTGTTGCCTGACAATCATCACAACCAACAACTAGCAATTCAAATGCTTCCCGGGGCTGCCCCCCCTCTCCACGGTTCTCACGTCCAACACCCACAGTTGACTGAAAACAACAATTTGCTACATGGGAGATTGCCAGCACATATTCGCGCTCAGGGTAATTTGACTGCTATCCCTCAGATTCAGGGTGACACATCCTCTTTGAAGCAGCAAATGCGACATCCTTTGTTGCCTACTCGTCCTGCTAATTTAGTCTTTACTAGCCAACCTGCTGCACCTAATGCTGCATTTCAACCTTCTTCATTAGCACATCCACCACCTACTGAAAAAGTTTTTCAGCCAGGTTCCTCGGTATTGTCTGCTACTCCTGACAACATTAATAAGCGTCCTCTTGACACCCAATCTGGTAAGAGTTCTGTTTGGCTCAAGAAACCAATTCAAACTTCAGGGTTTCCGGAGAGAGCTGGAATGCTAAATGACAGTACGGATGCGATGAATCACCCATCAAAGTTGTCAAAACTAAATGATGGAAGGAGTTCCTATCCATCAGGAGAATCAAATGTGGATAATTTGGTAACCAGACCTTCAAGGATAGCTAGCGTATCTGGAAAACATATTTCCAGAACAGAAGAGGCTTCAAGCTCTGAGAAACATCCTCCTCTTCAGCTGACCCCAGATGTGGAGTCAACCTTATTGCAACAAGTGATGAGTCTGACTCCAGAACAGTTAAGTTCATTGCCCCCGGATCAGCGAGAGCAAGTCCTTCAGCTACAACAGATGCTTAGGCAGCCAGCGTAGGTTGTGTATGATTAGAGACATTTTACTCCCAATGGCCTTTGTTGGTGTGGTCTCACCCTAACATTTTTTTCACAAAGGCAGTGAGTGGTCTTAAGCAGCCGCAATGAAGAAAAGCCTTCTCAAATAACCCGAAGCAGTAATGGCTGGCTACACATATGCATTGGTTCGGGCTAACATTCTTAGGCGTGCAGCTATCTGTGAAATCATATTTTTCCCTTGATGTAAATTTATTTGTTTAAACTTTCAAAGATTAGCATAGGATAATTGCTAGAGAGAAATTCTCTTCATGTAACTATGTATAAACCATGCCTCTAATGAATAGCAATGATACAAATTAAAAAAAAATGTTGAACAGAGAGCATAAATCAGCTTATAGCTAGTTCTTGGGAAAGGTTTAATAATCTGCTTTCAGTTTTTGAGCCAACGGGTTGAATGTAATTTGCTTTGTTGCAATCAGCTTCTAGCAAATTGAAAAATTCAGACCTTAAAACAGCTTTATATAATAATGAGCGGATCATTTCACACTTGAATGAACCCTTTTGTCAAATCTTGTATATATGAATAATTTTTGCCTAGATGTACTAGTTCTGGACAATTTGATATTGATGAAAGAATTTTTTTCATTCAAAAAAATTAAATTGTGTTCGTTTTTAGAAATACTACACTATTTTTAGGAACCGAAAAAAGTCCGGAACCGAACCGTTTAAACCTTGTTCGGTTTTAAACTGGTTCTGCTTTTTTTATTAGAATCGAACCGATTTTAAAAATTACATTTTTTAAAAACGATTCTAATAATTTATAACTAGAACTAAACCGGTCCCGGGCCTAGAAAATTTCAGTTCAAACAAAAACTTAGAG
This sequence comes from Cuscuta europaea, assembly GCA_945859875.1. Classification (NCBI taxonomy): domain Eukaryota; kingdom Viridiplantae; phylum Streptophyta; class Magnoliopsida; order Solanales; family Convolvulaceae; genus Cuscuta; species Cuscuta europaea. The sequence continues at coordinate 6,919,668 of CAMAPE010000011.1, read as the reverse complement.
CATTTTTTGTACACAATACTCATGATCTCATCAATTGATTAGTGGTTCATTGTGAGTATTTAAAATAAGAACTTCAACCACACCATAGCTCTTTAAACAACAAACTTAATTGGTATGATAAACACATGTATGTAATTAGTTGATGATAAAAACAAGGTATGATAACTTTCAACCTTCTCCATATACTACCTCCGTCCCAGTGGACTTTGCCAAGTGCAAAGTAGGTGAGAAATAAGAAAAGTAAAAAACTGTGTGTTTGGGATTTAAGCAGATAAGAGAGAAATGTGCAAAACCACAAATTAGTTACTTTAATTGGAAAGTGACAAAGTTTTTTGGGATAACAAAAAGGAAAAATTGTCAAAGTCCAATGGGACGGAGGGAGTATAATTTTTACCCGCGTGATGCATAACGATTTGCTATATGTTTCAACAAAGCCAATAGTTAATGAGTGTACTTACTATATTGACGTGCACTTGTCGTGAGGTGCACTCAAAATAAATACAATACAACGATTATACGTAGTATAACGAAGTAAGGTTCGTATCCACAAGGAAAGGAATACTTTTCTTTTATATAATGAGTAACAAAGGGAGGGGTTTTGAGTTTGATTTAATTTAATTTAATTAACACTAAGATGAACGACTTATGTGGTTTAATTAGTAGAGATGAGGACTTGGTTTTGCTTTTATCCACTTAATGAAATGTTTGTCGATCCCGGTTATATCATTAACTATTTTCCTCTCGAATACTCAATCGAGGAGTATATCCAGTTCATCGAGGGTAGTTATTAATAACGAGATGCGTTCATTAATAAAACTTACTATCGAGTCAATATAGAACAAGCACCGTATATTAACTTGATAGTAGCAATAAACGTAAGATGAAAACGATTGAGATTGACAACCTCAACACAAGCGGTTTATTGGTTTAATCAATATAATTAATTTCCCTTGGCATATTAACCATGAGATGCATGCATTAATAATCCAAGTTTACTACTATTGAAAGAACCGGATTAATAACAAGCGTATTAACCGATTGATTCTAGTAATAATTAATATAAGAAACAAAACTAGTTGATACTTTAAGTAATGTTCAAAATATTAACATGAAATATGAATAGGAATTAATTAATACTCAAGGAAGAATATTAAAGAATATGAATCCTACTATATCTAAAATCAAGATGTTAACTAATTGTCATCTTAGTAACACTCCCCAATATTAACATAGAGGAAGAAATAATTATTACTATAACCAATGTCAAGATGTTAACTAATTGTCATCTTAGTAACACTCCCCAACTTTGATATAGAAATAGTATTTTAAAGGAAGAATTAATATTCAAGGAAGAAGATTAAAGAAAATAACTCACAACTTACAAATTCATTAAGCTTCAAAGTAGCAAAACCAAGATGGAAGAGTTTAGCTCCTCATTTGAAGACTAAACATGATGAAAAATATAAAGAAAGAACTATTCTAGACTGAGCTTAGATGTATAAAGGAATTGGATATCTAATTGTGAAGGAAGGGAGGTGTATTTATAGGCTTTTGAGATGCAGCTCGGGTACCCGATCGGGTATATGCAAGGTACCCGATCGGGTATGTATAATACCTCAAATTCGAGGTATACTCGATCCATCAAAGGGAAAATTTTATAAGCATACCCGATCGAGTATACCTTAGTACCCGGTCGAGTATGCTTATAACTTCAGATCCGGGGCATACTCGACCGAGTTCGGGTTTGTATTTAAAGGGATACCCGATCGGGTGTGTCGGTGTAGCCGATCGGGTATGGACATTCGATCGTGGTCCGAATCTTCTCTGCATGATCCTTTGTCTTCGGATATGATCCGATTTGAGATTTCAACAAGATACCCGATCAAGTATAGGTCATACTCGACCGGGTATAGACCAGAAAATCAGGATCTTCTTTCTTTTGATTTTTGCACCTTCCTTCCACTTTTGGGTTTCACCAACTATCTTTTGAGTTGATCAAGACCTGTTTGAGCTCAGAATAAACCTAATCTAAACAATTTACAAGAATTTAACAAACTAAACTATTACACCAAAAGTGTGTAATTTCCCAAGTAAAAATCAATCAAAACTAATCAAAAATACAAACATACAAATGGAAATTACAAGTGTATCAATCCCCCACACTTAGTTTCTTTACTCGTCCTCGAGTAAAGTCAAATGTTCACAAGTGTTTAAGTTTTCCAAAGTTTCAACAATTTTACAAGATAAAAGCACAAAGACCACCAATGATAAAATATGAGTCTTAAGTTCAATTTACAAATATTATCTTGGGTTTTATGGCCTTCTAGTGCTCATCTTCTCTTCTCCTCTTCTCTTCTTCTTCCTCTTCTTCTCGACTCTTCTTTTCCTCCAAGGAGATGAAATGAGTGCCTGCAAGAACAAATATTTCTCTCATTTCTCTCATTTTGCCTAGGAGGCTTACCTTTTCAGGTTTTCATCCTAACATCTCTTTTCATTTTCCATTCTCCCCAACTCACTCATTTTTTTATAAGCCTTTTTTGCTTAGATTGCCCATTTTGTTGGGTTTTTAACCTAACTAGCATTTCTTTTTTTTTTTGAATACCAATGGTAAAAGAAATTCATGCGTAGTGAAAGGGAATAAATGAAAATGCATACCATAATAGTCTCTCCCCCACACTTAGGCCAAGCACTGTCCCTAGTGCCCGCCTTCTCCGCCGTAGTAGCTTCCTCCGAAGCCGCTCCCCTGCCCGCCATCTCCCATGTATGTGTCCCCGCCATCTCCTCCATTGTACCCTCCACCCCTGGAGCTAGATCCTCCAAAGTTACCCCAATGAATGGGGTCATATATACCACGAGGGTGGTGGAGGGGGGTTCGCCATGGTCTGAAAAGATCCATGCTGGGCCATGTAAAAGTACATAGGTCCGTAGAACCTACGTTGATCTTCTTCATGCCGATGTCTGTCGGCTTCCCGGAGCTCCTCCATCCGTTGAAAACCGACCCTTTTCTCCTCCTGCACTTGGTTGAGCCGTTCTCCCATAGCCATGTAGTTTGTGTTCATTTGATTGTACCCCGCAAGCAGTTGTTGTTGACCCTCCAAAAGTTGTTGGAAGAAGTCGGGTGGTGGAGGGTTTTGAGTTTGCTCGGGGATGTCTGCGTCCATGTCTTCATGACCACGGGGTTTAGCATAAGGCTCGTACTCGGGTTGGTATTGGGGAGGCTCTTGTTCCGGTTCTTGGATATGCGGTGGAAGGGCATGTAGGAATATGTAATGGGGCACCTCTATCGCTTCTTTGTAGCGCAGTTTGGGAAGTTCTTGGTTAGGTAAGAGGAAGTATTTGAGAGGCTTGGGGTGTATGAGCCAGTTATACATGTTTTTTGGTCGTTCACCACCATAAACTGTATGGGAAAAGGTTGTACATCCCGAATGGCCTAACCAGGAGATATTCATCAAACAATAGTCGGGTATAGGAGAGTTATCCGTATACCCGAACTTGGTGGCCAAGTGCATAATTACCCCACCCACAACAATAGCCCCCTTGGCTGCGCTCTCCTTTTTAAGATGTGCCCACATAAGATTGCACAGATTGAAGTCCACATGAACACGGAATAGGGATACAAACATCAAGCATACATCCCCCATCCTAGCCTGATGGTTGTTGGACGACCAAGCAAGCAATTGGCAAGAAATTTCAAGAATAATCGGAGGATGGGGTGTTGGACATGACTAATGTACAGTTGGGAGGAGCTAAATTTTGTTTCCCCGGTCATCTTTGTCCATAGTGAATGGCCGAAAGCAGTGTTATCGGATATGGATTTTTGGTTATTGAATGGTTTTGGTTAAACAGACAAAACTTGAGTCTATCATCCCTAAAGTCAGCTTCATCGGTCTCAAATTGCACCGAACTCATGAACTCATAACAAAGAGATGAATGATTTTGGTTAAACAAACAAAACTTGAGTCTATCATCCCTAAAGTCAGGTGCATACTCTTCAGGTTTACTAAATCAACCTTGTTACAGAGATTGGCTTAACTTTTGAATGCATTATGGGCATGCTGAAATACAAGTTGCGTTGGGTTCCTATCGTAAATATACACAATTCTTCTTTAGGACTCAATTCCAAATTATTAATAGAAACAAAGATATACGTCTTTCACTCAGGTGCATACTCTTCAGGTTTACTAAATCAACCGTGTTATGGAGATTGGCATAAATTGTGAATACATTATGGGAATTCTGAAATACGAGTTGCGTTGGGTTCCTATCGTAAATATACACAATTCGTTTTCAGGACTCAAGTCCAAATTATTAATAGAAACAAAGATACACGTCTTTCACTCAGGTGCATACTCTTCAGGTTTACTAAATCAACCGTGTTACGGAGATTGGCTTACATTTTGAATAAATTATGGGCATGCTGCAATACGAGTTGCGATGTGTTCCTATCGTAAATATACACAATTCTTCTTCAGGACTCAAGTCCAAATTATTAATAGAAGCAAAGATATAAGTCTTTCACTCAGGTGCATACTCTTCAGGTTTAGTAAATCAACCGTGTTACGGAGATTGGCTTAAATTGTGAATACATTATGGGAATGCTGAAATACGAGTTGCGTTGGGTTCCTATCGTAAATATACACAATTCTTCTTCAGGACTCAATTCCAAATTATTAATAGAAACAAATATACGTCTTTCACTCAGGTGCATACTCTTCAGGTTTACTAAATCAACCGTGTTACGGAGATTGGCATAAATTGTGAATACATTATGGGAATTCTGAAATACGAGTTGCGTTGGGTTCCTATCGTAAATATACACAATTCTTCTTCAGGACTTAAGTCCAAATTATTAATAGAAACAAAGATATAAGTCTTTCACTCAGGTGCAAACTCTTCAGGTTTACTAAATCAACCGTGTTACGGAGATTGGCTTAAATTTTGAATACATTATGGGCATGCTGAAATACGAATTGCGTTGGGTTCCTATCGTAAATATACACAATTCTTCTTCAGGACTCAAGTCCAAATTATTAATAGAAGCAAAGATATAAGTCTTTCACTCAGGTGCATACTCTTCAGGTTTACTAAATCAACCGTGTTACGGAGATTGGATTAAATTGTGAATACATTATGGGAAGGCTGAAATACGAGTTGCGTTGGGTTCCTATCGTAAATATACACAATTCTTCTTCAGGACTCAAGTCCAAATTATTAATAGAAACAAAGATATACATCTTTCACTCAGGTGCATACTCTTCAGGTTTACTAAATCAACCGTGTTACGGAGATTGGCATAAATTGTGAATACATTATGGGAATGCTGAAACACGAGTTGTGTTGGGTTCCTATCGTAAATATACACAATTCTTCTTCAGGACTCAAGTCCAAATTATTAATAGAAACAAAGATATACGTCTTTCACTCAGGTGCATACTCTTCAGGTTTACTAAATCAACCGTGTTACGGAGATTGGCTTAAATTTTGAATACATTATGCGCATGCTGAAATACGAGTTGCGTTAGGTTCCTATCGTAAATATACACAATTCTTCTTCAGTACTCAAGTCCAAATTAATAATAGAAACAAAGATATAAGTCTTTCACTAAGGTGCATACTCTTCAGGTTTACTAAATCAACCGTGTTACGGAGATTGGCTTAAATAGTGAATACATTATGGGAATGCTGAAATACGAGTTGCGTTGGGTTCCTATCATAAATATACACAATTCTTTATCGGGACTCAAGTCCAAATTATTAATAGAAACAAAGATATACGTCTTTCACTCAGGTGCATACTCTTCAGGTTTACTAAATCAACCGTGTTACGGAGATTGGCTTAAATTTTGAATACATTATGGGCATGCTGAAATACGAGTTGCGTTGGGTTCCTCTCGTAAATATACACAATTATTCTTCAGGACTCAAGTCCCAATTCTTAATAGAAACAAAGATATAAGTCTTTCACTTAGGTGCATACTATTCAGGTTTACTAAATCAACCGTGTTACGGAGATTGGCTTAAATTGTGAATACATAATGGGAATGCTGAAATTCAAGTTGCGTTGGGTTCCTATCATAAATATACATAATTCTTCTTTAGGACTCAAGTCCAAATTATTAATAGAAACAAAGATATACGTCTTTCACTCAGGTGCATACTCTTCAGGTTTACTAAATCAACCGTGTTACGGAGATTGGCTTAAATTTAGAATACATTATGGGCATGCTGAAATACGAGTTGCCTTGGGTTCCTATCGTAAATATACACAACTCTTATTCAGGACTCCAGTCCAAATTATTAATAGAAACAAAGATAAACGTCTTTCACTCAGGTGCATACTCTTCAGGTTTACTAAATCAACCGTGTTACGGAGATTAGCTTAAATTTTGAATACATTATGGGAATGCTGAAATACGAGTTGCGTTGGGTTCCTATCGTAAATATACATAATTCTTCTTCGGTACTCAAGTCCAAATTATTAATAGAAACAAAGATATAAGTCTTTCACTCAGGTGCATACTCTTCAGGTTTACTAAATCAACCGTGTTACAGAGATTGGCTTAAATTGTGAATACATTATGGGAATGCTGAAATACAAGTTGCGTTGGGTTCCTATCATAAATGTACACAATTCTTTATCGGGACTCAAGTCCAAATTATTAATAGAAACAAAGATATACGTCTTTCACTCAGGTGCATACTCTTCAGGTTTACTAAATCAACCGTGTTACGGAGATTGGCTTAAATTTTGAATACATTATGGGCATGCTGAAATACGAGTTGCGTTGGGTTGCTATCGTAAATATACACAATTCTTCTTCAGGACTCAAGTCCAAATTCTTAATAGAAACAAAGATATAAGTCTTTCACTTAGGTGCATATTCTTCAGGTTTACTAAATCAACTGTGTTACAGAGATTGGCTTAAATTGTGAATACATAATGGGAATGCTGAAATTCGAGTTGCGTTGGGTTCCTATAAAAAATATACACAATTCTTCTTCAGAACTCAAGTCCAAATTATTAATAGAAACAAAGATATACGTCTTTCACTCAGGTGCATACTCTTCAGGTTTACTAAATCAACCGTGTTACGAAGATTGGTTTAAATTTAGAATACATTATGGGCATGCTGAAATACGAGTTGCGTTGGGTTCCTATCGTAAATATACACAATTCTTCTTCAGGACTCCAGTCCAAATTATTAATAGAAACAAAGATATACGTCTTTCACTCAGGTGCATACTCTTCAGGTTTACTAAATCAACCGTGTTACGGAGATTGGCTTAAATTGTGAATACATTATGGGAATGCTGAAATACGAGTTGCGTTGGGTTCCTATCATAAATATACACAATTCTTTATCGGGACTCAAGTCCAAATTATTAATAGAAACAAAGATATACGTCTTTCACTCAGGTGCATACTCTTCAGGTTTACTAAATCAACCGTGTTACGAAGATTGGCTTAAATTTTGAATACATTATGGGCATGCTGAAATACGAGTTGCGTTGGGTTCCTATCGTAAATATACACAATTCTTCTTCAGGACTCAAGTCCAAATTCTTAATAGAAACAAAGATATAAGTCTTTCACTTAGGTGCATACTCTTCAGGTTTACTAAATCAACCGTGTTACGGAGATTGGCTTAAATTGTGAATACATAATGGGAATGCTTAAATTCGAGTTGCGTTGGGTTCCTATCATAAATATACACAATTGTTCTTCAGGACTCAAGTCCAAATTATTAATAGAAACAAAGATATACGTCTTTCACTCAGGTGCATACTCTTCAGGTTTACTAAATCAACCGTGTTACGGAGATTGGCTTAAATTTAGAATACATTATGGGCATGCTGAAATACAAGTTGCGTTGGGTTCCTATCGTAAATATACACAATTCTTCTTCAGGACTCCAGTCCAAATTATTAATAGAAACAAAGATATACGTCTTTCACTCAGGTGCATACTCTTCAAGTTTACTAAATCAACCGTGTTACGGAGATTGGCTTAAATTTTAAATACATTATGGGAATGCTGAAATACGAGTTGCGTTGGGTTCCTATCGTAAATATACACAATTCTTCTTCAGTACTCAAGTCCAAATTATTAATAGAAACAAAGATTTAAGTCTTTCACTCAGGTGCATACTATTCAGGTTTACTAAATCAACCGTGTTACGGAGATTGGCTTAAATTGTGAATACATTATGGGAATGCTGAAATACGAGTTGCGTTGGGTTCCTATCGTAAATATACACAATTCTTCTTCAGGACTCAAGTCCAAATTATTAATAGAAACAAAGATATACGTCTTTCACTCAGGTGCATACTCTTCAGGTTTACTAAATCAACCATGTTACGGAGATTGGCTTAAATTTAGAATACATTATGGGCATGCTGAAATACGAGTTGCGTTGGGTTCCTATCGTAAATATACACAATTCTTCTTCAGGACTCCAGTCCAAATTATTAATAGAAACAAAGATATACGTCTTTCACTCAGGTGCATACTCTTCAGGTTTACAAAATCAACCGTGTTACGGAGATTGGCTTAAATTTTGAATACATTATGGGCATGCTGAAATACGAGTTGAATTGGGTTCCTATCGTAAATATACACAATTCTTCTTCAGGACTCAAGTCCAAATTATTAATAGAATCAAAGATATAAGTCTTTCACTCAGGTGCATACTCTTCAGGTTTACAAAATCAACCGTGTTACGAAGATTGGCTTAAATTGTGAATACATTATGAGAATGCTGAAATACGAGTTGCATTGGTTTCCTATCGTAAATATACACAATTCTTCTTCATGACCCAAGTTCAAATTATTAATGGAAACAATGATATACGTCTTTCACTCAGGTGCATACTCTTCAGGTTTACTAAATCAACCGTGTTACAGAGATTGGCTTAAATTTTGAATACATTATGGGCATGCTGAAATACGAGTTGCGTTGGGTTCCTATCGTAAGTATACACAATTCTTCTTCAGGACTCAAGTCCAAATTATTAATGGAAACAAAGATATAAGTCTTTCACTCAGGTGCATACTCTTCAGGTTTACTAAATCAACCGTGTTACGGAGATTGGCTTAAATTGTGAATACATTATGGGAATGCTGAAACACGAGTTGTGTTGGGTTCCTATTGTAAATATACACAATTCTTCTTCAGGACTCAAGTCCAAATTATTAATAGAAACAAAGATATACGTCTTTCACTCAGGTGCATACTCTTCAGGTTTACTAAATCAACCGTGTTACGGAGATTGGCTTAAATTTTGAATACATTATGGGCATGCTGAAATACGAGTTGCGTTGGGTTCCTATCGTAAATATACACAATTCTTCTTCAGTACTCAAGTCCAAATTATTAATAGAAACAAAGATATAAGTCTTTCACTCAGGTGCATACTCTTCAGGTTTACTAAATCAACCGTGTTACGGAGATTGGCTTAAATTGTGAATACATTATGGGAATGCTGAAATACGAGTTGCGTTGGGTTCCTATCATAAATATACACAATTCTTTATCGGGACTCAAGTCCAAATTATTAATAGAAACAAAGATATACGTCTTTCACTCAGGTGCATACTCTTCAAGTTTACTAAATCAACTGTGTTACGGAGATTGGCTTAAATTTTGAATACATTATGGGCATGCTGAAATACGAGTTGCGTTGGGTTCCTATCGTAAATATACACAATTCTTCTTCAGGACTCAAGTCCAAATTCTTAATAGAAACAAAGATATAAGTCTTTCACTTAGGTGTATACTCTTCAGGTTTACTAAATCAACCGTGTTACGGAGATTGGCTTAAATTGTGAATACATAATGGGAATGCTGAAATTCGAGTTGCGTTGGGTTCCTATAATAAATATACACAATTCTTCTTCAGGACTCAAGTCCAAATTATTAATAGAAACAAAGATATACGTCTTTCACTCAGGTGCATACTCTTCAGGTTTACAAAATAAACCGTGTTACGGAGATTGGCTTAAATTTAGAATACATTATGGGCATGCTGAAATACGAGTTGCGTTGGGTTCCTATCGTAAATATACACAATTCTTATTCAGGACTCCAGTCCAAATTATTAATAGAAACAAAGATATACGTCTTTCACTCAGGTGCATACTCTTCAGGTTTACTAAATCAACCGTGTTACGGAGATTGACTTAACTTTTGAATACATTATGGGCATGCTGAAATACGAGTTGCATTGGGTTCCTTTCGTAAATATACACAATTCTTCTTCAGGACTCAAGTCCAAATTATTAATAGAAACAAAGATATAAGTCTTTCACTCAGGTGCATACTCTTCAGGTTTACTAAATCAACCGTGTTACGGAGATCGGCTTAAATTGTGAATACATTATGGGAATGCTGAAATACGAGTTGCGTTGGGTTCCTATCGTAAATATACACAATTCTTCTTCATGACTCAAGTTCAAATTATTAATGGAAACAAAGATATACGTCTTTCACTCAGGTGCATACTCTTCAGGTTTACTAAATCAACCGTGTTACGGAGATTCGCTTAAATTTTGAATACATTATGGGCATGCTGAAATATGATTTGCGTTGGGTTCCTATCGTAAATATACACAATTCTTCTTCAGGACTCAAGTCCAAATTATTAATGGAAACAAAGATATAAGTCTTTCACTCAGGTGCATACTCTTCAGGTTTACTAAATCAACCGTGTTACGAAGATTGGCTTAATTTGTGAATACATTATGGGAATGCTGAAATACGAGTTGCGTTGGGTTCCTATCGTAAATATACACAATTCGTCTTCAGGACTCAAGTTCAAATTATCAATAGAAACAAAGATATACGTCTTTCACTCAGGTGCATACTCTTCAGGTTTACTAAATCATTTGTGTTACGAAGATTGGCTTAAATTTTGAATACATTATGGGCATGCTGAAATACGAGTTGCGTTGGGTTCCTATCGTAAATATACACAATTCTTCTTCAGGACTCAAGTCCAAATTATTAATGGAAACAAAGATATAAGTCTTTCACTCAGGTGCATACTCTTCAGGTTTACTAAATCAACCGTGTTACGGAGATTGGCTTAAATTGTGAATACATTATGGGAATGCTGAAATACGAGCTGCGTTGGGTTCCTATCGTAAATATACACATATCTTCTTCAAGACTCAAGTCCAAATTATTAATAGAAACAAAGATGTACGTCTTTCACTCAGGTGCATACTCTTCAGGTTTACTCTATCAACCTTGTTACGGAGATTGGCTTAAATTTTGAATACATTATGGGTAAACCTGAAGAGTATGCACCTGAGTGAAAGACGTACATCTTTGTTTCTATTAATAATTTGGACTTGAGTCCTGAAGAAGAATTTTGTATATTTACGATAGGAACCCAACGCAACTCGTATTTCAGCCTTCCCATAATGTATTCACAATTTAAGCCAATCTCCGTAACACGGTCGATTTAGTAAACCTGAAGAGTATGCACCTGAGTGAAAGACTTATATCTTTGTTTCTATTAATAATTTGGACTTGAGTCCTGAATAAAAATTGTGTATATTTACGATAGGAACCCAACGCAACTCGTATTTCATCATGCCCATAATGTATTCAAAATTTAAGTCAATCTCCGTAACACGGTTGATTTAGTAAACCTGAAGAGTAAGCACCTGAGTGAAAGACGTATATCTTTGTTTCTATTAATAATTTGGACTTGAGTCCTGAAAACGAATTGTGTATATTTACGATAGGAACCCAACGCAACTCGTATTTCAGAATTCCCATAATGTATTCACAATTTATGCCAATCTCCGTAACACGGTTGATTTAGTAAACCTGAAGAGTATGCACCTAAGTGAAAGACGTATATCTTTGTTTCTGTTAATAATTTGGAATTGAGTCCTCAAGAAAAATTGTGTATATTTACGATAGGAACCCAACGCAACTTAAATTTCAGCATGCCCATAAGGTATTCAAAATTTAAGCCAATCTCTGTAACAAGGTTGATTTAGTAAACCTGAAGAGTATGCACCTGAGTGAAAGACGTACATCTTTGTTTCTATTAATAATTTGGACTTGAGTCCTGAAGAAGAATTGTGTATATTTACGATAGGAACCCAACGCAAATCGTATTTCAGCATTCCCATAATGTATTCACAATTTAAGCCAATCTCTGTAACACGGTTGATTTAGTAAACCTGAAGAGTATGCACCTGAGTGAAAGACTTATATCTTTGTTTCCATTAATAATTTGGACTTGAGTCCTGAAGAAGAATTGTGTATATATACAATAGGCACCCAACGCAACTCGTATTTCAGCATGCCCATAATGTATTCAAAATTTAAGCCAATCTCCGTAACACGGTTGATTTAGTAAACCAGAAGAGTATGCACCTGAGTGAAAGACATATATCTTTGTTTCTATTAATAATTTGGACTTGAGTCCTGAAGAAGAATTGTGTATATTTACGATAGGAACCCAACGCAACTCGTATTTCAGCATTCCCATAATGTATTCACAATTTAAGCCAATCTCCGTAACACGGTTGATTTAGTAAACTTGAAGAGTATGCACCTGAGTGAAAGACTTATATCTTTGTTTCTATTAATAATTTGGACTTGTGTACTGAAAAAGAATTTCGTATATTTACGATAGGAACCCAACGCAACTCGTATTTCAGCATGCCCATAATGTATTTAAAATTTAAGCCAATCTCCGTAACACGGTTGATTTAGTAAACCTGAAGAGTATGCACTTGAGTGAAAGACGTATATCTTTGTTTCTATTAATAATTTCGACTTGGGTCCTGAAGAAGAATTGTGTATATTTACGATAGGAACCCAACGCAACTTAAATTTCAGCATGCCCATAATGTATTCTAAATTTAAGCCAATCTCCGTAACACGGTTGATTTAGTAAACCTGAAGAGTATGAACCTGAGTGAAAGACGTATATCTTTGTTTCTACTAATAATTTGGACTTGAGTCCTGAAGAAGAATTGTGTATATTTATGATGGGAACCCAACACAACTTGTATTTCAGCATTCCCATAATGTATTCACAATTTAAGCCAATCTCCGTAACATGGTTGATTTAGTAAACCTGAAGAGTATGCACCTGAGTGAAAGACGTATATCTTTGTTTCTATTAATAATTTGGACTTGAGTCCTGAAGAAGAATTGTGTATATTTACGATAGGAACCCAACGCAACTCGTATTTCAGCCTTCCCATAATGTATTCACAATTTAAGCCAATCTCCGTAACACGGTTGATTTAGTAAACCTGAAGAGTATGCACCTGAGTGAAAGACTTATATCTTTGTTTCTATTAATAATTTGGACTTGAGTCGTGAAGAAGAATTGTGTATATTTACGATAGGAACCCAACGCAACTCGTATATCAGCATGCCCATAATGTATTCAAAATTTAAGCCAATCTTCGTAACACGGTTGATTTAGTAAACCTGAAGAGTATGCACCTGAGTGAAAGACGTATATCTTTGTTTCTATTAATAATTTGGACTTAAGTCCTGAAAAAGAATTGTGTATATTTACGATAGGAACCCAACGCAACTCGTATTTCAGCATTCCCATAATGTATTCACAATTTAAGCCAATCTCCGTAACACGGTGGATTTAGTAAACCTGAAGAGTATGCACCTGAGTGAAAGACGTATATCATTGTTTCTATTAATACTTTGGACTTGAGTCCTGAAGAAGAATTGTGTATATTTACGATAGGAACACAACGCAACTCGTATTGCAGCATGCCCATAATTTATTCAAAATTTAAGCCAATCTCCGTAACACGGTTGATTTAGTAAACCTGAAGATTATGCACCTGAGTGAAAGACGTATATCTTTGTTTCTATTAATAATTTGGACTTGAGTCCTGAAAACGAATTGTGTATATTTACGATAGGAACCCAACGCAACTCGTATTTCAGAATTCCCATAATGTATTCACAATTTAAGCCAATCTCCGTAACACGGTTGATTTAGTAAACCTGAAGAGTATGCACCTGAGTGAAAGACGTACATCTTTGTTTCTATTAATAATTTGGACATGAGTCCTGAAGAAGAATTGTGTATATTTACGATAGGAACCCAACACAACTCGTATTTCAGCATTCCCATAATGTATTCACAATTTAAGCCAATCTCCGTAACACGGTTGATTTAGTAAACCTGAAGAGTATGCACCTGAGTGAAAGACTTGTATCTTTGTTTCCATTAATAATTTGGACTTGAGTCCTGAAGAAGAATTGTGTATATATACAATAGGCACCCAACGCAACTCGTATTTCAGCATGCCCATAATGTATTCAAAATTTAAGCCAATCTCCGTAACACGACTGATTTAGTAAACCAGAAGAGTATGCACCTGAGTGAAAGACATATATCTTTGTTTCTATTAATAATTTGGACTTGAGTCCTGAAGAAGAATTGTGTATATTTACGATAGGAACCCAACGCAACTCGTATTTCAGCATTCCCATAATGTATTCACAATTTAAGCCCATCTCCGTAACACGGTTGATTTAGTAAACTTGAAGAGTATACACCTGAGTGAAAGACTTATATCTTTGTTTCTATTAATAATTTGGACTTGAGTACTGAAAAAGAATTGCGTATATTTACGATAGGAACCCAACGCAACTCGTATTTCAGCATGCCCATAATGTATTTAAAATTTAAGCCAATCTCCGTAACACGGTTGATTTAGTAAACCTGAAGAGTATGCACCTGAGTGAAAGACGTATATCTTTGTTTCTATTAATAATTTCGACTTGGCTCCTGAAGAAGAATTGTGTATATTTACGATAGGAACCCAACGCGACTCGTATTTCAGCATGCCCATAATGTATTCTAAATTTAAGCCAATCTCCGTAACACGGTTGATTTAGTAAACCTGAAGAGTATGAACCTGAGTGAAAGACGTATATCTTTGTTTCTATTAATAATTTGGACTTGAGTCCTGAAGAAGAATTGTGTATATTTATGATAGGAACCCAACGCAACTCGTATTTCAGCATTCCCATAATGTATTCACAATTTAAGCCAATCTCCGTAACACGGTTGATTTAGTAAACCTGAAGAGTATGCACCTGAGTGAAACACTTATATCTTTGTTTCCATTAATAATTTGGACTTGAGTCCTGAAGAAGAATTGTGTATATTTACGATAGGAACCCAACGCAACTCGTATTTCAGCATGCCCATAAAGTATTCAAAATTTAAGCCAATCTCCGTAACATGGTTGATTTAGTAAACCTGAAGAGTATGCACCTGAGTGAAAGACGTATATCTTTGTTTCTATTAATAATTTGGACTTGAGTCCTGAAGAAGAATTGTGTATATTTACGATAGGAACCCAACGCAACTCGTATTTCAGCATTCCCATAATGTATTCACAATTTAAGCCAATCTCCGTAACACGGTTGATTTAGTAAACCTGAAGAGTATGCACCTGAGTGAAAGACTTATATCTTTGTTTCCATTAATAATTTGGACTTGAGTCCTGAAGAAGAATTGTGTATATTTACGATAGGAACCCAACGCGACTCGTATTTCAGCATGCCCATAATGTATTCTAAATTTAAGCCAATCTCCGTAACACGGTTGATTTAGTAAACCTGAAGAGTATGAACCTGAGTGAAAGACGTATATCTTTGTTTCTATTAATAATTTGGACTTGAGTCCTGAAGAAGAATTGTGTATATTTATGATAGGAACCCAACGCAACTCGTATTTCAGCATTCCCATAATGTATTCACAATTTAAGCCAATCTCCGTAACACGGTTGATTTAGTAAACCTGAAGAGTATGCACCTGAGTGAAAGACTTATATCTTTGTTTCCATTAATAATTTGGACTTGAGTCCTGAAGAAGAATTGTGTATATTTACGATAGGAACCCAACGCAACTCGTATTTCAGCATGCCCATAAAGTATTCAAAATTTAAGCCAATCTCCGTAACATGGTTGATTTAGTAAACCTGAAGAGTATGCACCTGAGTGAAAGACGTATATCTTTGTTTCTATTAATAATTTGGACTTGAGTCCTGAAGAAGAATTGTGTATATTTACGATAGGAACCCAACGCAACTCGTATTTCAGCATTCCCATAATGTATTCACAATTTAAGCCAATCTCCGTAACACGGTTGATTTAGTAAACCTGAAGAGTATGCACCTTAGTGAAAGACTTATATCTTTGTTTCTATTAATAATTTTGACTTGAGTCCTGAAGAAGAATTGTGTATATTTACGATAGGAACCCAACGCAACTCGTATTTCAGCATGCCCATAATGTATTCAAAATTTAAGCCAATCTCCGTAACACGGTTGATTTAGTAAACCTGAAGAGTATGCACCTGAGTGAAAGACGTATATCTTTGTTTCTATTAATAATTTGGACTTAAGACCTGAAGAAGAATTGTGTATATTTACGATAGGAACCCAACGCAACTCGTATTTCAGCCTTCCCATAATGTATTCACAATATAAGCCAATCTCCGTAACACGGTTGATTTAGTAAACCTGAAGAGTATGCACCTGAGTGAAAGACTTATATCTTTGTTTCTATTAATAATTTGGACTTGAGTCGTGAAGAAGAATTGTGTATATTTACGATAGGAACCCAACGCAACTCGTATTTCAGCATGCCCATAATGTATTCAAAATTTAAGCCAATCTCCGTAACACGGTTTATTTAGTAAACCTGAAGAGTATGCACCTGAGTGAAAGACGTATATCTTTGTTTCTATTAATAATTTGGACTTGAGTCCTGAAGAAGAATTGTGTATATTTACGAGAGGAACCCAACGCAACTTGTATTTCAGCATGCCCATAATGTATTCAAAATTTAAGCCAATCTCTGTAACAAGGTTGATTTAGTAAACCTGAAGAGTATGCACCTGAGTGAAAGGCGTACATCTTTGTTTCTATTAATAATTTGGACTTGAGTCCTGAAGAAGAATTGTGTATATTTACGATAGGAACCCAACGCAACTCGTATTTTAGCATTCCCATAATGTATTCACAATTTAAGCCAATCTCCGTAACACGGTTGATTTAGTAAACTTGAAGAGTATGCACCTGAGTGAAAGACTTATATCTTTGTTTCCCTTAATAATTTGGACTTGAGTCCTGAAGAAGAATTGTGTATATTTACAATAGGCACCCAACGCAACTCGTATTTCAGCATGCCCATAATGTATTCAAAATTTAAGCCAATCTCCGTAACATGGTTGATTTAGTAAACCAGAAGAGTATGCACCTGAGTGAAAGACATATATCTTTGTTTCTATTAATAATTCGGACTTGAGTCCTGAAGAAGAATTGTGTATATTTACGATAGGAACCCAACGCAACTCGTATTTCAGCATTCCCATAATGTATTCACAATTTAAGCCAATCTCCGTAACACGGTTGATTTAGTAAACCTAAAGATGATGCACCTGAGTGAAAGACTTATATCTTTGTTTCCATTTATAATTTGGACTTGAGTCCTGAAGAAGAATTGTGTATAATTACAATAGGCAGCGAACGCAACTCGTATTTCAGCATGCCCATAATGTATTCAAAATTTAAGCCAATCTCCGTAACACGACTGATTTAGTAAACCAGAAGAGTATGCACCTGAGTGAAAGACATATATCTTTGTTTCTATTAATAATTTGGACTTGAGTCCTGAAGAAGAATTGTGTATATTTACGATAGGAACCCAACGCAACTTGTATTTCAGCATTCCCATAATGTATTCACAATTTAAGCCAATCTCCGTAACACGGTTGATTTAGTAAACTTGAAGAGTATACACCTGAGTGAAAGACTTATATCTTTGTTTCTATTAATAATTTGGACTTGAGTACTGAAAAAGAATTGCGTATATTTACAATAGGAACCCAACGCAACTCGTATTTCAGCATGCCCATAATGTATTTAAAATTCAAGCCAATCTCCGTAACACGGTTGATTTAGTAAACCTGAAGAGTATGCACCTGAGTGAAAGACGTATATCTTTGTTTCTATTAATAATTTCGACTTGGGTCCTGAAGAAGAATTGTGTATATTTACGATAGGAACCCAACGCAACTCGTATTTCAGCATGCCCATAATGTATTCTAAATTTAAGCCAATCTCCGTAACACGGTTGCTTTAGTAAACCTGAAGAGTATGAACCTGAGTGAAAGACGTATATCTTTGTTTCTATTAATAATTTGGACTTGAGTCCTGAAGAAGAATTGTGTATATTTATGATAGGAACCCAACGCAACTCGTATTTCAGCATTCCCATAATGTATTCACAATTTAAGCCAATCTCCGTAACACGGTTGATTTAGTAAACCTGAAGAGTATGCACCTGAGTGAAAGACTTATATCTTTGTTTCCATTAATAATTTGGACTTGAGTCCTGAAGAAGAATTGTGTATATTTACGAGAGGAACCCAACGCAACTTGTATTTCAGCATGCCCATAATGTATTCAAAATTTAAGCCAATCTCTGTAACAAGGTTGATTTAGTAAACCTGAAGAGTATGCACCTGAGTGAAAGGCGTACATCTTTGTTTCTATTAATAATTTGGACTTGAGTCCTGAAGAAGAATTGTGTATATTTACGATAGGAACCCAACGCAACTCGTATTTTAGCATTCCCATAATGTATTCACAATTTAAGCCAATCTCCGTAACACGGTTGATTTAGTAAACTTGAAGAGTATGCACCTGAGTGAAAGACTTATATCTTTGTTTCCCTTAATAATTTGGACTTGAGTCCTGAAGAAGAATTGTGTATATTTACAATAGGCACCCAACGCAACTCGTATTTCAGCATGCCCATAATGTATTCAAAATTTAAGCCAATCTCCGTAACATGGTTGATTTAGTAAACCAGAAGAGTATGCACCTGAGTGAAAGACATATATCTTTGTTTCTATTAATAATTCGGACTTGAGTCCTGAAGAAGAATTGTGTATATTTACGATAGGAACCCAACGCAACTCGTATTTCAGCATTCCCATAATGTATTCACAATTTAAGCCAATCTCCGTAACACGGTTGATTTAGTAAACCTAAAGATGATGCACCTGAGTGAAAGACTTATATCTTTGTTTCCATTTATAATTTGGACGTGAGTCCTGAAGAAGAATTGTGTATAATTACAATAGGCAGCGAACGCAACTCGTATTTCAGCATGCCCATAATGTATTCAAAATTTAAGCCAATCTCCGTAACACGACTGATTTAATAAACCAGAAGAGTATGCACCTGAGTGAAAGACATATATCTTTGTTTCTATTAATAATTTGGACTTGAGTCCTGAAGAAGAATTGTGTATATTTACGATAGGAACCCAACGCAACTTGTATTTCAGCATTCCCATAATGTATTCACAATTTAAGCCAATCTCCGTAACACGGTTGATTTAGTAAACTTGAAGAGTATACACCTGAGTGAAAGACTTATATCTTTGTTTCTATTAATAATTTGGACTTGAGTACTGAAAAAGAATTGCGTATATTTACGATAGGAACCCAACGCAACTCGTATTTCAGCATGCCCATAATGTATTTAAAATTCAAGCCAATCTCCGTAACACGGTTGATTTAGTAAACCTGAAGAGTATGCACCTGAGTGAAAGACGTATATCTTTGTTTCTATTAATAATTTCGACTTGGGTCCTGAAGAAGAATTGTGTATATTTACGATAGGAACCCAACGCAACTCGTATTTCAGCATGCCCATAATGTATTCTAAATTTAAGCCAATCTCCGTAACACGGTTGATTTAGTAAACCTGAAGAGTATGAACCTGAGTGAAAGACGTATATCTTTGTTTCTATTAATAATTTGGACTTGAGTCCTGAAGAAGAATTGTGTATATTTATGATAGGAACCCAACGCAACTCGTATTTCAGCATTCCCATAATGTATTCACAATTTAAGCCAATCTCCGTAACACGGTTGATTTAGTAAACCTGAAGAGTATGCACCTGAGTGAAAGACTTATATCTTTGTTTCCATTAATAATTTGGACTTGAGTCCTGAAGAAGAATTGTGTATATTTACGATAGGAACCCAACGCAACTTGTATTTCAGCATGCCCATAAAGTATTCAAAATTTAAGCCAATCTCCGTAACATGGTTGATTTAGTAAACCTGAAGAGTATGCACCTGAGTGAAAGACGTATATCTTTGTTTCTATTAATAATTTGGACTTGAGTCCTGAAGAAGAATTGTGTATATTTATGATAGGAACCCAACGCAACTCGTATTTCAGCCTTCCCATAATGTATTCACAATTTAAGCCAATCTCCGTAACACGGTTGATTTAGTAAACCTGAAGAGTATGCACCTTAGTGAAAGACTTATATCTTTGTTTCTATTAATAATTTTGACTTGAGTCCTGAAGAAGAATTGTGTATATTTATGATAGGAACCCAACGCAACTCGTATTTCAGCATGCCCATAATGTATTCAAAATTTAAGCCAATCTCCGTAACACGGTTGATTTAGTAAACCTGAAGAGTATGCACCTGAGTGAAAGACGTATATCTTTGTTTCTATTAATAATTTGGACTTAACTCCTGAAGAAGAATTGTGTATATTTACGATAGGAACCCAACGCAACTCGTATTTCAGCCTTCCCATAATGTATTCACAATTTAAGCCAATCTCCGTAACACGGTTGATTTAGTAAACCTGAAGAGTATGCACCTGAGTGAAAGACTTATATCTTAGTTTCTATTAATAATTTGGACTTGAGTCGTGAAGAAGAATTGTGTATATTTACGATAGGAACCCAACGCAACTCGTATTTCAGCATGCCCATAATGTATTCAAAATTTAAGCCAATCTCCGTAACACGGTTGATTTAGTAAACCTGAAGAGTATGCACCTGAGTGAAAGACGTATATCTTTGTTTCTATTAATAATTTGGACTTGAGTCCTGAAGAAGAATTGTGTATATTTACGAGAGGAACCCAACGCAACTTGTATTTCAGCATGCCCATAATGTATTCAAAATTTAAGCAAATCTCTGTAACAAGGTTGATTTAGTAAACCTGAAGAGTATGCACCTGAGTGAAAGGCGTACATCTTTGTTTCTATTAATAATTTGGACTTGAGTCCTGAAGAAGAATTGTGTATATTTACGATAGGAACCCAACTCAACTCGTATTTTAGCATTCCCATAATGTATTCACAATTTAAGCCAATCTCCGTAACACGGTTGATTTAGTAAACTTGAAGAGTATGCACCTGAGTGAAAGACTTATATCTTTGTTTCCCTTAATAATTTGGACTTGAGTCCTGAAGAAGAATTGTGTATATTTACAATAGGCACCCAACGCAACTCGTATTTCAGCATGCCCATAATGTATTCAAAATTTAAGCCAATCTCCGTAACATGGTTGATTTAGTAAACCAGAAGAGTATGCACCTGAGTGAAAGACATATATCTTTGTTTCTATTAATAATTCGGACTTGAGTCCTGAAGAAGAATTGTGTATATTTACGATAGGAACCCAACGCAACTCGTATTTCAGCATTCCCATAATGTATTCACAATTTAAGCCAATCTCCGTAACACGGTTGATTTAGTAAACCTGAAGATTATGCACCTGAGTGAAAGACTTATATCTTTGTTTCCATTTATAATTTGGACTTGAGTCCTGAAGAAGAATTGTGTATAATTAAAATAGGCACCCAACGCAACTCGTATTTCAGCATGCCCATAATGTATTCAGAATTTATGCCAATCTCCGTAACACGGTTGATTTAGTAAACCTGAAGAGTATGCACCTGAGTGAAAGACGTATATCTTTGTTTCCATTAATAATTTGGACTTGAGTCCTGAAGAAGAATTGTGTGTATTACGATAGGAACCCAACGCAACTCGTATTTTAGCATTCCCATAATGTATTCACAATTTAAGCCAATCTCCGTAACACGGTTGATTTAGTAAACCTGAAGAGTATGCATCTGAGTGAAAGACTTATATCTTTGTTTCAATTAATAATTTGGACTTGAGTCCTGAAGAAGAATTGTGTATATTTACGATAGGAACCCAACGCAACTCGTATTTCAGCATGCCCATAATGTATTCTAAATTTAAGCCAATCTCCGTAACATGGTTGATTTAGTAAACCTGAAGAGTATGAACCTGAGTGAAAGACGTATATCTTTGTTTCTATTAATAATTTGGACTTGAGTCCTGAAGAAGAATTGTGTATATTTATGATAGGAACCCAACGCAACTCGTATTTTTCATCATTCCCATAATGTATTCACAATTTAAGCCAATCTCCGTAACACGGTTGATTTAGTAAACCTGAAGAGTATGCACCTAAGTAAAAGACCTATATCTTTGTTTGTATTAAGAATTTGGACTTGAGTCCTGAAGAAGAATTGTGTATATTTACGATAGGAACCCAACATAACTCGTATTTCAGCATTCCCACAATGTATTCACAATTTAAGCCAATCTCCGTAACAAGGTTGATTTAGTAAACCTGAAGAGTATGCACCTGAGTGAAAGACTTATATCATTGTTTCCATTAATAATTTGGACTTGAGTCCTGAAGAAGAATTGTGTATATTTACGATAGGAACCCAACGCAACTCATATTTCAGCATGCCCTTAATGTATTCAAAATTTAAGCCAATCTCCGTAACACGGTTGATTTAGTAAACATGAAGAGTATGCACCTGAGTGAAAGACGTATATCTTTGTTTCTATTAATAATTTGGACTTGAGTCCTGAAGAAGAATTGTGTATATTTACGATAGGAACCCAACATAACTCGTATTTCAGCATTCCCATAATGTATTCACAATTTAAGCCAATCTCCGTCACACGGTTGATTTAGTAAACCTGAAGAGTATGCACCTGAGTGAAAGACTTATATCTTTGTTTCTATTAATAATTTGGACTTGAGTCCTGAAGAAGAATTGCGTATATTTACGATAGGAACCCAACGCAACTCGTATTTCAGCATGCCCATAATGTATTCAAAATTTAAGCCAATCTCCGTAACACGGTTGATTTAGTAAACCTGAAGAGTATGCACCTGAGTGAAAGACGTATATCTTTGTTTCTATTAATAATTTGGACTTGAGTCCCGAAGAAGAATTGTGTATATTTACGATAGGAACCCAACACAACTCGTATTTCAGCATGCCCATAATGTATTATAAATTTAAGCCAATCTCCGTAACACGGTTAATTTAGTAAACCTGAAGAGTATGAACCTGAGTGAAAGATGTATATCTTTGTTTCTATTAATAATTTGAACTTGATTCCTGAAGAAGAATTGTGTATATTTATGATAGGAACCCAACGCAACTCATATTTCAGCATTCCCATAATGTATTCACAATTTAAGCCAATCTCCGTAACACGGTTGATTTAGTAAACCTGAAGAGTATGCACCTAAGTGAAAGACTTATATCTTTGTTTGTATTAAGAATTTGGACTTGAGTCCTGAAGAAGAATTGTATATATTTACGATAGGAACCCAACGCAACTCGTATTTCAGCATGCCCATAATGTATTCAAAATTTAAGCCAATCTCCGTAACACGGTTGATTTAGTAACCTGAAGAGTATGCACCTGAGTGAAAGACGTATATCATTGTTTATATTAATAACTTGGACTTGAGTCCCGAAGAAGAATTGTGTATATTTACGATAGGAACCCAACGCAGCTCGTATTTAAGCATTCCCATAATGTATTCACAATTTAACCCAATCTCCGTAACACGGTTGATTTAGTAAACCTGAAGAGTATGCACCTGAGAGAAAGACTTATATCTTTGTTTCTATTAAAAATTTGGACTTGAGTTGAAGAAGAATTGTGTATATTTACAATAGGAACCCAACGCAACTCGTATTTCAGCATGCCCATAATGTATTCAAAATTTAAGCCAATCTCCGTAACACCGTTGATTTAGTAAACCTGAAGAGTATGCACCTGAGTGAAAGACGTATATCTTTGTTTCTATTAATAATTTGGACTTGAGTCCTGAAGAAGAATTGTGTATATTTACGATAGGAACCCATCACAACTCGTATTTCAGCATTCCCATAATGTATTCACAATTTAAGCCAATCTTCGTAACATGGTTGATTTAGTAAACCTGAAGAGTATGCACCTGAGTGAAAGACGTATATCTTTGTTTCTATTAATAATTTGGACTTAACTCCTGAAGAAGAATTGTGTATATTTACGATAGGAACCCAACGCAACTCGTATTTCAGCCTTCCCATAATGTATTCACAATTTAAGCCAATCTCCGTAACACGGTTGATTTAGTAAACCTGAAGAGTATGCACCTGAGTGAAAGACTTATATCTTAGTTTCTATTAATAATTTGGACTTGAGTCGTGAAGAAGAATTGTGTATATTTACGATAGGAACCCAACGCAACTCGTATTTCAGCATGCCCATAATGTATTCAAAATTTAAGCCAATCTCCGTAACACGGTTGATTTAGTAAACCTGAAGAGTATGCACCTGAGTGAAAGACGTATATCTTTGTTTCTATTAATAATTTGGACTTGAGTCCTGAAGAAGAATTGTGTATATTTACGAGAGGAACCCAACGCAACTTGTATTTCAGCATGCCCATAATGTATTCAAAATTTAAGCAAATCTCTGTAACAAGGTTGATTTAGTAAACCTGAAGAGTATGCACCTGAGTGAAAGGCGTACATCTTTGTTTCTATTAATAATTTGGACTTGAGTCCTGAAGAAGAATTGTGTATATTTACGATAGGAACCCAACTCAACTCATATTTTAGCATTCCCATAATGTATTCACAATTTAAGCCAATCTCCGTAACACGGTTGATTTAGTAAACTTGAAGAGTATGCACCTGAGTGAAAGACTTATATCTTTGTTTCCCTTAATAATTTGGACTTGAGTCCTGAAGAAGAATTGTGTATATTTACAATAGGCACCCAACGCAACTCGTATTTCAGCATGCCCATAATGTATTCAAAATTTAAGCCAATCTCCGTAACATGGTTGATTTAGTAAACCAGAAGAGTATGCACCTGAGTGAAAGACATATATCTTTGTTTCTATTAATAATTCGGACTTGAGTCCTGAAGAAGAATTGTGTATATTTACGATAGGAACCCAACGCAACTCGTATTTCAGCATTCCCATAATGTATTCACAATTTAAGCCAATCTCCGTAACACGGTTGATTTAGTAAACCTGAAGATTATGCACCTGAGTGAAAGACTTATATCTTTGTTTCCATTTATAATTTGGACTTGAGTCCTGAAGAAGAATTGTGTATAATTAAAATAGGCACCCAACGCAACTCGTATTTCAGCATGCCCATAATGTATTCAGAATTTATGCCAATCTCCGTAACACGGTTGATTTAGTAAACCTGAAGAGTATGCACCTGAGTGAAAGACGTATATCTTTGTTTCCATTAATAATTTGGACTTGAGTCCTGAAGAAGAATTGTGTGTATTACGATAGGAACCCAACGCAACTCGTATTTCAGCATGCCCATAATGTATTCTAAATTTAAGCCAATCTCCGTAACACGGTTAATTTAGTAAACCTGAAGAGTATGAACCTGAGTGAAAGATGTATATCTTTGTTTCTATTAATAATTTGAACTTGATTCCTGAAGAAGAATTGTGTATATTTATGATAGGAACCCAACGCAACTCATATTTCAGCATTCCCATAATGTATTCACAATTTAAGCCAATCTCCGTAACACGGTTGATTTAGTAAACCTGAAGAGTATGCACCTAAGTGAAAGACTTATATCTTTGTTTGTATTAAGAATTTGGACTTGAGTCCTGAAGAAGAATTGTATATATTTACGATAGGAACCCAACGCAACTCGTATTTCAGCATGCCCATAATGTATTCAAAATTTAAGCCAATCTCCGTAACACGGTTGATTTAGTAAACCTGAAGAGTATGCACCTGAGTGAAAGACTTATATATTTGTTTCTATTAATAATTTGGACTTGAGTACTGAAGAAGAATTGTGTATATTTAGGATAGGAACCCAACGCAACTCGTATTTCAGCATGCCCATAATGTATTCAAAATTTTAGCCAATCTCCGTAACACGGTTGATTTAGTAAACCTGAAGAGTATGCACCTGAGTGAAAGACGTATATCTTTGTTTCTATTAATAATTTGGACTTGAGTCCTGAAGAAGAATTGTGTATATTTACGATAGGAACCAACACAACTCGTATTTCAGCATTCCCACAATGTATTCACAATTTAAGCCAATCTCCGTAACACGGTTGATTTAGTAAACCTGAAGAGTATGCACCTGAGTGAAAGACTTATATCTTTGTTTCCATTAATAATTTGGACTTGAGTCCTGAAGAAGAATTGTGTATATTTACGATAGGAACCCAACACAACTCATATTTCAGCATGCCCATAATGTATTCAAAATTTAAGCCGATCTCCGTAACACGGTTGATTTAGTAAACATGAAGAGTATGCACCTGAGTGAAAGACGTATATCTTTGTTTCTATTAATAATTTGGACTTGAGTCCTGAAGAAGAATTGTGTATATTTACGATAGGAACCCAACATAACTCGTATTTCAGCATTCCCATAATGTATTCACAATTTAAGCCAATCTCCGTCACACGGTTGATTTAGTAAACCTGAAGAGTATGCACCTGAGTGAAAGACTTATATCTTTGTTTCTATTAATAATTTGGACTTGAGTCCTGAAGAAGAATTGCGTATATTTACGATAGGAACCCAACGCAACTCGTATTTCAGCATGCCCATAATGTATTCAAAATTTAAGCCAATCTCCGTAACACGGTTGATTTAGTAAACCTGAAGAGTATGCACCTGAGTGAAAGACGTATATCTTTGTTTCTATTAATAATTTGGACTTGAGTCCCGAAGAAGAATTGTGTATATTTACGATAGGAACCCAACACAACTCGTATTTCAGCATGCCCATAATGTATTCTAAATTTAAGCCAATCTCCGTAACACGGTTAATTTAGTAAACCTGAAGAGTATGAACCTGAGTGAAAGATGTATATCTTTGTTTCTATTAATAATTTGAACTTGATTCCTGAAGAAGAATTGTGTATATTTATGATAGGAACCCAACGCAACTCATATTTCAGCATTCCCATAATGTATTCACAATTTAAGCCAATCTCCGTAACACGGTTGATTTAGTAAACCTGAAGAGTATGCACCTAAGGGAAAGACTTATATCTTTGTTTGTATTAAGAATTTGGACTTGAGTCCTGAAGAAGAATTGTATATATTTACGATAGGAACCCAACGCAACTCGTATTTCAGCATGCCCATAATGTATTCAAAATTTAAGCCAATCTCCGTAACACGGTTGATTTAGTAACCTGAAGAGTATGCACCTGAGTGAAAGACGTATATCATTGTTTATATTAATAACTTGGACTTGAGTCCCGAAGAAGAATTATGTATATTTACGATAGGAACCCAACGCAGCTCGTATTTAAGCATTCCCATAATGTATTCACAATTTAACCCAATCTCCGTAACACGGTTGATTTAGTAAACCTGAAGAGTATGCACCTGAGAGAAAGACTTATATCTTTGTTTCTATTAAAAATTTGGACTTGAGTTGAAGAAGAATTGTGTATATTTACAATAGGAACCCAACGCAACTCGTATTTCAGCATGCCCATAATGTATTCAAAATTTAAGCCTATCTCCGTAACACCGTTGATTTAGTAAACCTGAAGAGTATGCACCTGAGTGAAAGACGTATATCTTTGTTTCTATTAATAATTTGGACTTGAGTCCTGAAGAAGAATTGTGTATATTTACGATAGGAACCCATCACAACTCGTATTTCAGCATTCCCATAATGTATTCACAATTTAAGCCAATCTCCGTAACACGGTTGATTTAGTAAACCTGAAGAGTATGCACCTGAGTGAAAGACATATATCTTTGTTTCTATTAATAATTTGGACTTGAGTCCTGAAGAAGAATTGTGTATATTTACGATAGGAGCCCAACGCAACTCGTATTTTAGCATGCCCATAATGTATTCAAAATTTAAGCCAATCTCCGTAACACGGTTGATTTAGTAAACCTTAAGAGTATGCACCTGAGTGAAAGACGTATATCTTTGTTTCTGTTCATAATTTGGACTTGAGTCCTGAAGAAGAATTGTGTATATTTACGATAGGAACCCAACGCAACTCGTATTTCAGCATTCCCATAATGTATTCACAATTTAAGCCAATCTTCGTAACATGGTTGATTTAGTAAACCTGAAGAGTATGCACCTGAGTGAAAGACGTATATATTTGTTTCTATTAATAATTTGGACTTGAGTCCTGAAGAAGAATTGTGTATATTTACGATAGGAACCCAACGCAACTTGTATTTCAGCATGCCCATAATGTATTCAAAATTTAAGCCAATCTCCGTAACACGGTTGATTTAGTAAACCTGAAGAGTATGCACCTGAGTGAAAGACGTATATATTTGTTTCTATTAATAATTTGGACTTGAGTCCTGAAGAAGATATGTGTATATTTACGATAGGAACCCAACGCAACTCGTATTTCAGCATTCCCATAATGTATTCACAATTTAAGCCAATCTCCGTAACACGGTTGATTTAGTAAACCTGAAGAGTATGCACCTGAGTGAAAGACTTATATATTTGTTTCTATTAATAATTTGGACTTGAGTACTGAAGAAGAATTGTGTATATTTAGGATAGGAACCCAACGCAACTCGTATTTAAGCATTCCCATAATGTATTCACAATTTAACCCAATCTCCGTAACACGGTTGATTTAGTAAACCTGAAGAGTATGCACCTGAGAGAAAGACTTATATCTTTGTTTCTATTAAAAATTTGGACTTGAGTTGAAGAAGAATTGTGTATATTTACAATAGGAACCCAACGCAACTCGTATTTCAGCATGCCCATAATGTATTCAAAATTTAAGCCAATCTCCGTAACACCGTTGATTTAGTAAACCTGAAGAGTATGCACTTGAGTGAAAGACGTATATCTTTGTTTCTATTAATAATTTGGACTTGAGTCCTGAAGAAGAATTGTGTATATTTACGATAGGAACCCATCACAACTCGTATTTCAGCATTCCCATAATGTATTCACAATTTAAGCCAATCTCCGTAACACGGTTGATTTAGTAAACCTGAAGAGTATGCACCTGAGTGAAAGACATATATCTTTGTTTCTATTAATAATTTGGACTTGAGTCCTGAAGAAGAATTGTGTATATTTACGATAGGAGCCCAACGCAACTCGTATTTTAGCATGCCCATAATGTATTCAAAATTTAAGCCAATCTCCGTAACACGGTTGATTTAGTAAACCTTAAGAGTATGCACCTGAGTGAAAGACGTATATCTTTGTTTCTGTTCATAATTTGGACTTGAGTCCTGAAGAAGAATTGTGTATATTTACGATAGGAACCCAACGCAACTCGTATTTCAGCATTCCCATAATGTATTCACAATTTAAGCCAATCTTCGTAACATGGTTGATTTAGTAAACCTGAAGAGTATGCACCTGAGTGAAAGACGTATATATTTGTTTCTATTAATAATTTGGACTTGAGTCCTGAAGAAGAATTGTGTATATTTACGATAGGAACCCAACGCAACTTGTATTTCAGCATGCCCATAATGTATTCAAAATTTAAGCCAATCTCCGTAACACGGTTGATTTAGTAAACCTGAAGAGTATGCACCTGAGTGAAAGACGTATATATTTGTTTCTATTAATAATTTGGACTTGAGTCCTGAAGAAGATATGTGTATATTTACGATAGGAACCCAACGCAACTCGTATTTCAGCATTCCCATAATGTATTCACAATTTAAGCCAATCTCCGTAACACGGTTGATTTAGTAAACCTGAAGAGTATGCACCTGAGTGAAAGACTTATATATTTGTTTCTATTAATAATTTGGACTTGAGTACTGAAGAAGAATTGTGTATATTTAGGATAGGAACCCAACGCAACTCGTATTTCAGCATGCCCATAATGTATTCAAAATTTTAGCCAATCTCCGTAACACGGTTGATTTAGTAAACCTGAAGAGTATGCACCTGAGTGAAAGACGTATATCTTTGTTTCTATTAATAATTTGGACTTGAGTCCTGAAGAAGAATTGTGTATATTTACGATAGGAACCAACACAACTCGTATTTCAGCATTCCCACAATGTATTCACAATTTAAGCCAATCTCCGTAACACGGTTGATTTAGTAAACCTGAAGAGTATGCACCTGAGTGAAAGACTTATATCTTTGTTTCCATTAATAATTTGGACTTGAGTCCTGAAGAAGAATTGTGTATATTTACGATAGGAACCCAACACAACTCATATTTCAGCATGCCCATAATGTATTCAAAATTTAAGCCGATCTCCGTAACACGGTTGATTTAGTAAACATGAAGAGTATGCACCTGAGTGAAAGACGTATATCTTTGTTTCTATTAATAATTTGGACTTGAGTCCTGAAGAAGAATTGTGTATATTTACGATAGGAACCCAACATAACTCGTATTTCAGCATTCCCATAATGTATTCACAATTTAAGCCAATCTCCGTCACACGGTTGATTTAGTAAACCTGAAGAGTATGCACCTGAGTGAAAGACTTATATCTTTGTTTCTATTAATAATTTGGACTTGAGTCCTGAAGAAGAATTGCGTATATTTACGATAGGAACCCAACGCAACTCGTATTTCAGCATGCCCATAATGTATTCAAAATTTAAGCCAATCTCCGTAACACGGTTGATTTAGTAAACCTGAAGAGTATGCACCAGAGTGAAAAACGTATATCTTTGTTTCTATTAATAATTTGGACTTGAGTCCTGAAGAAGAATTGTGTATATTTACGATAGGAACCCAACACAACTCGTATTTCAGCATGCCCATAATGTATTCTAAATTTAAGCCAATCTCCGTAACACGGTTGATTTAGTAAACCTGAAGAGTATGAACCTGAGTGAAAGATGTATATCTTTGTTTCTATTAATAATTTGAACTTGATTCCTGAAGAAGAATTGTGTATATTTATGATAGGAACCCAACGCAACTCATATTTCAGCATTCCCATAATGTATTCACAATTTAAGCCAATCTCCGTAACACGATTGATTTAGTAAACCTGAAGAGTATGCACCTAAGTGAAAGACTTATATCTTTGTTTGTATTAAGAATTTGGACTTGAGTCCTGAAGAAGAATTGTATATATTTACGATAGGAACCCAACGCAACTCGTATTTCAGCATGCCCTCAATGTATTCACAATTTAAGCCAATCTCCGTAACACGGTTGATTTAGTAAACCTGAAGAGTATGCACCTGAGAGAAAGACTTATATTTTTGTTTCTATTAAAAATTTGGACTTGAGTTGAAGAAGAATTGTGTATATTTACGATAGGAACCCAACGCAACTCGTATTTCAGCATGCCCATAATGTATTTAAAATTTAAGCCAATCTCCGTAACACGGTTGATTTAGTAAACCTGAAGAGTATGCACCTGAGTGAAAGACGTATATCTTTGTTTCTATTAATAATTTCGACTTGGGTCCTGAAGAAGAATTGTGTATATTTACGATAGGAACCCAACGCAACTCGTATTTCAGCATGCCCATAATGTATTCAAAATTTAAGCCAATCTCCGTAACACGGTTGATTTAGTAAACCTGAAGAGTATGCACCTGAGTGAAAGATGTATATCTTTGTTTCTATTAATAATTTGGACTTGAGTCCTGAAGAAGAATTGTGTATATTTACGATAGGAACCCATCGCAACTCGTATTTCAGCATTCCCATAATGTATTCACAATTTAAGCCAATCTCCGTAACACGGTTGATTTAGTAAACCTGAAGAGTATGCACCTGAGTGAAAGACATATATCTTTGTGTCTATTAATAATTTGGACTTGAGCCCTGAAGAAGAATTGTGTATATTTACGATAGGAGCCCAACGCAACTCGTATTTTAGCATGCCCATAATGTATTCAAAATTTAAGCCAATCTCCGTAACACAGTTGATTTAGTAAACCTTAAGAGTATGCACCTGAGTGAAAGACGTATATCTTTGTTTCTGTTCATAATTTGGACTTGAGTCCTGAAGAAGAATTGTGTATATTTACGATAGGAACCCAACGCAACTCGTATTTCAGCATTCCCACAATGTATTCACAATTTAAGCCAATCTTCGTAACATGGTTGATTTAGTAAACCTGAAGAGTATGCACCTGAGTGAAAGACGTATATCTTTGTTTCTATTAATAATTTTGACTTGAGTCCTGAAGAAGAATTGTGTATATTTACGATAGGAACCCAACGCAACTTGTATTTCAGC
The DNA here is from genome assembly GCA_945859875.1 of Cuscuta europaea. Taxonomy (NCBI): domain Eukaryota; kingdom Viridiplantae; phylum Streptophyta; class Magnoliopsida; order Solanales; family Convolvulaceae; genus Cuscuta; species Cuscuta europaea. The sequence continues at coordinate 6,887,268 of CAMAPE010000011.1, read as the reverse complement.
ATGTCCATAATGTATTCAAAATTTAAGCCAATCTCCGTAACACGGTTGATTTAGTAAACCTGAAGAGTATGCACCTGAGTGAAAGACGTATATATTTGTTTCTATTAATAATTTGGACTTTAGTCCTGAAGAAGATTTGTGTATATTTACGATAGGAACCCAACGCAACTCGTATTTCTGCATTCCCATAATGTATTCACAATTTAAGCCAATCTTCGTAACACGGTTGATTTAGTAAACCTGAAGAGTATGCACCTGAGTGAAAGACTTATATATTTGTTTCTATTAATAATTTGGACTTGAGTACTGAAGAAGAATTGTGTATATTTAGGATAGGAACCCAACGCAACTCGTATTTCAGCATGCCCATCATGTATTCAAAATTTAAGCCAATCTCCGTAACACGGTTGATTTAGTAAACCTGAAGAGTATGCACCTGAGTGAAAGACGTATATCTTTGTTTCTATTAATAATTTGGACTTGAGTCTTGAAGAAGAATTGTGTATATTTACGATAGGAACCCAACGCAACTCGTATTTCAGCGTTCCCATAAAGTATTCACGATTTATGCCAATCTCCGTAACACGGATGATTTAGTAAACCTGATGAGTATGCACCTGAGTGAAAGACGTATATCTTTGTTTGTATTAACAATTTGGACTTGAGTCCTGAAGAAGAATTGTGTATATTTACGATAGGAACCCAACGCAACTTGTATTTCAACATGACCATAATGTATTCAAAATTTAAGCCAATCTCCATAACACGGTTGATTTAGTAAACCTGAAGAGTATGCACCTGAGTGAATGACGTATATATTTGTTTCTATTAATAATTTGGACTTAAGTCCTGAAGAAGATTTGTGTATATTTACGATAGGAAACCAACGCAACTCGTATTTAAGCATTCCCATAATGTATTCACAATTTAAGCCAATCTCCGTAACACGGTTGATTTAGTAAACCTGAAGAGTATGCACCTGAGTGAAAGACTTATATATTTGTTTCTATTAATAATTTGGACTTGAGTACTGAAGAAGAATTGTGTATATTTACGATAGGAACCCAACGCAACTCGTATTTCAGCATGCCCATAATGTATTCAAAATTTAAGCCAATCTCCGTAACACGGTTGATTTAGTAAACCTGAAGAGTATGCACCTGAGTGAAAGAAATATATCTTTGTTTCTATTAATAATTAAGATTTGAGTCCTGAAGAAGAATTGTGTATATTTATGATAGGAACCCAACGCAACTTGTATTTCAGCATGCCCATAATGTATTCAAAAAATAAGCCAATCTCCGTAACACCGTTGATTTAGTAAACCTGAAGAGTATGCACCTGAGTGAAAGACGTATATCTTTGTTTCTATTAATAATTTGGACTTGAGTCCTGAAGAAGAATTGTGTATATTTACGATAGGAACCCATCACAACTCGTATTTCAGCATTCCCATAATGTATTCACAATTTAAGCCAGTCTCCGTAACACGGTTGATTTAGTAAACCTGAAGAGTATGCACCTGAGTGAAAGACATATATCTTTGTTTCTATTAATAATTTGGACTTGAGTCCTGAAGAAGAATTGTGTATATTTACGATAGGAGCCCAACGCAACTTGTATTTCAGCATGCCCATAATGTATTCAAAATTTAAGCCAATCTCCGTAACACGGTTGATTTAGTAAACCTTAAGAGTATGCACCTGAGTGAAAGACGTATATCTTTGTTTCTGTTCATAATTTGGACTTGAGTCCTGAAGAAGAATTGTGTATATTTACGATAGGAACCCAACGCAACTTGTATTTCAGCATGCCCATAATGTATTCAAAATTTAATCCAATCTCCGTAACACGGTTGAGTTAGTAAACCTGAAGAGTATGCACCTGAGTGAAAGACATATATCTTTGTTTCTATTAATAATTTGGACTTGAGTCCTGAAGAAGAATTGTGTATATTTACGATACGAACCCAACGCAACTCGTATTTCAGCGTTCCCATAAAGTATTCACGATTTATGCCAATCTCCGTAACAAAGATGATTTAGTAAACCTGAAGAGTATACACCTGAGTGAAAGACGTATAGCTTTGTTTGTATTAACAATTTGGACTTGAGTCCTGAAGAAGAATTGTGTATATTTACGATAGGAACCCAACACAACTTGTATTTCAGCATGCCCATAATGTATTCAAAATTTAAGCCAATCTCCGTAACACGGTTGATTTAGTAAACCTGAAGAGTATGCACCTGAGTGAAACACGTATATATTTGTTTCTATTAATAATTTGGACTTGAGTCCTGAAGAAGATTTGTGTATATTTACGATAGGAACCCAACGCAACTCGTATTTCAGCATTCCCATAATGTATTCACAATTTAAGCCAATCTCCGTAACACGGTTGATTTAGTAAACCTGAAGAGTATGCACCTGAGTGAAAGACTTATATATTTGTTTCTATTAATAATTTGGACTTGAGTACTGAAGAAGAATTGTGTATATTTACGATAGGAACCCAACGCAACTCGTATTTCAGCATGCCCATAATGTATTCAAAATTTAAGCCAATCTCCGTAACACGGTTGATTTAGTAAACCTGAAGAGTATGCACCTGAGTGAAAGAAATATATCTTTGTTTCTATTGATAATTTGGATTTGAGTCCTGAAGAAGAATTGTGTATATTTATGATAGGAACCCAACGCAACTTGTATTTCAGCATGCCCATAATGTATTCAAAATTTAAGCCAATCTCCGTAACACGGTTGATTTAGTAAACCTGAAGAGTATGCACCTGAGTGAAAGACATATATCTTTGTTTCTATTAATAATTTGGATTTGATTCCTGAAGAAGAATTGTGTATATTTACGATAGGAACCCAACGCAACTCGTATTTCAGCGTTCCCATAAAGTATTCACGATTGATGCCAATCTCCGTAACACGGATGATTTAGTAAACCTGAAGAGTATGCACCTGAGTGAAAGACGTATATCTTTGTTTGTATTAACAATTTGGACTTGAGTCCTGAAGAAGAATTGTGTATATTTACGATAGGAACCCAACGCAACTTGTATTTCAGCATGCCCATAATGTATTCAAAATTTAAGCCAATCTCCGTAACACGGTTGATTTAGTAAACCTGAAGAGTATGCACCTGAGTGGAAGACGTATATCTTTGTTTCTATTAATAATTTGGACTTGAGTCCTGAAGAATAATTGTGTATATTTACGATAGGAACCCAACGCAACTCGTATTTCAGCATTCCCATAATGTATTCACAATTTAAGCCAATCTCCGTAACACGGTTGATTTAGTAAACCTGAAGAGTATGCACCTGAGTGAAAGACTTATATCTTTGTTTATATTAATAATTTGGACTTGAGTCCTGAAGAAGAATTGTGTATAATTACGATAGGAACCCAACGCAACTCGTATTTCAACATGCCCATAATGTATTCAAAATTTAAGCCAATCTCCGTAACACGGTTCATTTAGTAAACCTCAAGAGTATGCACCTGAGTGAAAGACGTATATCTTTGTTTCTATTAATAATTTGGACTTGAGTCCTGAAGAAGAATTGTGTATATTTACGATAGGAACTCAACGCAACTTGTATTTCAGCATTCCCATAATGTATTAACAATTTAAGGCAATCTCCGTAACACGGTTGATTTAGTAAACCTGAAGAGTATGCACCTGAGTGAAAGACTTATATCTTTGTTTCTATTAATAATTTGGACTTGAGTCCTGAAGAAGAATTGTGTATATTTACGATAGGAACCCAATGCAACTCGAATTTCAGCATGCCCATAATGTATTCAAAATTTAAGCCAATCTCCGTAACACGGTTGATTTAGTAAACCTGAAGAGTATGCACCTGAGTGAAAGATGTATATCTTTGTTTCTATTAATAATTTGGACTTGAGTCCTGAAGAATAATTGTGTATATTTACGATAGGAACCCAACGCAACTCGTATTTCAGCATTCCCAAAATGTATTCACAATTTAAGGCAATCTCCGTAACACGGTTGATTTAGTAAACCTGAAGAGTATGCACCTAAGTGAAAGACGTATATCTTTGTTTCTATTAATAATTTGGACTTGAGTCCTGAAGAAGAATTGTGTATATTTACGATAGGAACCCAATGCAACTCGTATTTCAACATGCCCATAATGTATTCAAAATTTAAGTCAATCTCCGTAACACGGTTCATTTAGTAAACCTCAAGAGTATGCACCTGAGTGAAAGACGTATATCTTTGTTTCTATTAATAATTTGGACTTGAGTCCTGAAGAAGAATTGTGTATATTTACGATAGGAACTCAACGCAACTTGTATTTCAGCATTCCCATAATGTATTAACAATTTAAGGCAATCTCCGTAACACGGTTGATTTAGTAAACCTGAAGAGTATGCACCTGAGTGAAAGACTTATATCTTTGTTTCTATTAATAATTTGGACTTGAGTCCTGAAGAAGAATTGTGTATATTTACGATAGGAACCCAACGCAACTTGTATTTCAGCATGCCCATAATGTATTCAAAATTTAAGCCAATCTCCGTAACACGGTTGATTTAGTAAACCTGAAGAGTATGCACCTGAGTGAAAGACATATATCTTTGTTTCTATTAATAATTTGGACTTGAGTCCTGAAGAAGAATTGTGTATATTTACGATAGGAACCCAACACAACTTGTATTTCAGCATGCCCATAATGCATTCAAAATTTAAGCCAATCTCCGTAACACGGTTGATTTAGTAAACCTGAAGAGTATGCACCTGAGTGAAAGACATATATCTTTGTTTCTATTAATAATTTGGACTTGAGTCCTGAAGAAGAATTGTGTATATTTACGATAGGAACCCAACGCAACTTGTATTTCAGCATGCCCATAATGTATTCAAAATTTAAGCCAATCTCCGTAACACGGTTGATTTAGTAAACCTGAAGAGTATGCACCTGAGTGAAAGACTTATATCTTTGTTTCTATTAATAATTTGGACTTGAGTCCTGAAGAAGAATTGTGTATATTTACGATAGGAACCCAATGCAACTCGAATTTCAGCATGCCCATAATGTATTCAAAATTTAAGCCAATCTCCGTAACACGGTTGATTTAGTAAACCTGAAGAGTATGCACCTGAGTGAAAGATGTATATCTTTGTTTCTATTAATAATTTGGACTTGAGTCCTGAAGAAGAATTGTGTTTATTTACGATAGGAACCCAATGCAACTCGTATTTCAGCATTCCCATAATGTATTCACAATTTAAGCCAATCTCCGTAACATGGCTGATTTAGTAAACCTGAAGAGTATGCACCTGAGTGAAAGACGTATATCTTTGTTTCTATTAATAATTTGGACTTGAGTTCTGAAGAAGAAATGTGTATATTTACGATAGGAACCCAATGCAACTCGTATTTCAGCATGCCCATAATGTATTCAAAATTTAAGCCAATCTCCGTAACACGGTTCATTTAGTAAACCTGAAGAGTATGCACCTGAGTGAAAGACGTATATCTTTGTTTCTATTAATAATTTGGACTTGAGTCCTGAAGAAGAATTTTGTATATTTACGATAGGAACCCAACGCAACTCGTATTTCAGCATTCCCATAATGTATTCACAATTTAAGGCAATCTCCGTAACACGGTTGATTTAGTAAACCTGAAGAGTATGCACCTGAGTGAAAGACGTATATCTTTGTTTCTATTAATAATTTGGACTTGAGTCCTGAAGAAGAATTGTGTATATTTACGATAGGAACCCAATGCAACTCGTATTTCAACATGCCCATAATGTATTCAAAATTTAAGTCAATCTCCGTAACACGGTTCATTTAGTAAACCTCAACAGTATGCACCTGAGTGAAAGACGTATATCTTTGTTTCTATTAATAATTTGGACTTGAGTCCTGAAGAAGAATTGTGTATATTTACGATAGGAACTCAACGCAACTTGTATTTCAGCATTCCCATAATGTATTAACAATTTAAGGCAATCTCCGTAACACGGTTGATTTAGTAAACCTGAAGAGTATGCACCTGAGTGAAAGACTTATATCTTTGTTTCTATTAATAATTTGAACTTGAGTCCTGAAGAAGAATTGTGTATATTTACGATAGGAACCCAACGCAACTTGTATTTCAGCATGCCCATAATGTATTCAAAATTTAAGCCAATCTCCGTAACACGGTTGATTTAGTAAACCTGAAGAGTATGCACCTGAGTGAAAGACATATATCTTTGTTTCTATTAATAATTTGGACTTGAGTCCTGAAGAAGAATTTTGTATATTTACGATAGGAACCCAACGCAACTTGTATTTCAGCATGCCCATAATGCATTCAAAATTTAAGCCAATCTCCGTAACACGGTTGATTTAGTAAACCTGAAGAGTATGCACCTGAGTGAAAGACATATATCTTTGTTTCTATTAATAATTTGGACTTGAGTCCTGAAGAAGAATTGTGTATATTTACGATAGGAACCCAACGCAACTTGTATTTCAGCATGCCCATAATGTATTCAAAATTTAAGCCAATCTCCGTAACACGGTTGATTTAGTAAACCTGAAGAGTATGCACCTGAGTGGAAGACGTATATCTTTGTTTCTATTAATAATTTGGACTTGAGTCCTGAAGAATAATTGTGTATATTTACGATAGGAACCCAACGCAACTCGTATTTCAGCATTCCCATAATGTATTCACAATTTAAGCCAATCTCCGTAACACGGTTGATTTAGTAAACCTGAAGAGTATGCACCTGAGTGAAAGACTTATATCTTTGTTTATATTAATAATTTGGACTTGAGTCCTGAAGAAGAATTGTGTATAATTACGATAGGAACCCAACGCAACTCGTATTTCAACATGCCCATAATGTATTCAAAATTTAAGCCAATCTCCGTAACACGGTTCATTTAGTAAACCTCAAGAGTATGCACCTGAGTGAAAGACGTATATCTTTGTTTCTATTAATAATTTGGACTTGAGTCCTGAAGAAGAATTGTGTATATTTACGATAGGAACTCAACGCAACTTGTATTTCAGCATTCCCATAATGTATTAACAATTTAAGGCAATCTCCGTAACACGGTTGATTTAGTAAACCTGAAGAGTATGCACCTGAGTGAAAGACTTATATCTTTGTTTCTATTAATAATTTGGACTTGAGTCCTGAAGAAGAATTGTGTATATTTACGATAGGAACCCAATGCAACTCGAATTTCAGCATGCCCATAATGTATTCAAAATTTAAGCCAATCTCCGTAACACGGTTGATTTAGTAAACCTGAAGAGTATGCACCTGAGTGAAAGATGTATATCTTTGTTTCTATTAATAATTTGGACTTGAGTCCTGAAGAAGAATTGTGTTTATTTACGATAGGAACCCAATGCAACTCGTATTTCAGCATTCCCATAATGTATTCACAATTTAAGCCAATCTCCGTAACATGGCTGATTTAGTAAACCTGAAGAGTATGCACCTGAGTGAAAGACGTATATCTTTGTTTCTATTAATAATTTGGACTTGAGTCCTGAAGAAGAAATGTGTATATTTACGATAGGAACCCAATGCAACTCGTATTTCAGCATGCCCATAATGTATTCAAAATTTAAGCCAATCTCCGTAACACGGTTCATTTAGTAAACCTGAAGAGTATGCACCTGAGTGAAAGACGTATATCTTTGTTTCTATTAATAATTTGGACTTGAGTCCTGAAGAAGAATTTTGTATATTTACGATAGGAACCCAACGCAACTCGTATTTCAGCATTCCCATAATGTATTCACAATTTAAGGCAATCTCCGTAACACGGTTGATTTAGTAAACCTGAAGAGTATGCACCTGAGTGAAAGACGTATATCTTTGTTTCTATTAATAATTTGGACTTGAGTCCTGAAGAAGAATTGTGTATATTTACGATAGGAACCCAATGCAACTCGTATTTCAACATGCCCATAATGTATTCAAAATTTAAGTCAATCTCCGTAACACGGCTCATTTAGTAAACCTCAAGAGTATGCACCTGAGTGAAAGACGTATATCTTTGTTTCTATTAATAATTTGGACTTGAGTCCTGAAGAAGAATTGTGTATATTTACGATAGGAACTCAACGCAACTTGTATTTCAGCATTCCCATAATGCATTAACAATTTAAGGCAATCTCCGTAACACGGTTTATTTAGTAAACCTGAAGAGTATGCACCTGAGTGAAAGACTTATATCTTTGTTTCTATTAATAATTTGGACTTGAGTCCTGAAGAAGAATTGTGTATATTTACGATAGGAACCCAACGCAACTTGTATTTCAGCATGCCCATAATGTATTCAAAATTTAAGCCAATCTCCGTAACACGGTTGATTTAGTAAACCTGAAGAGTATGCACCTGAGTGAAAGACATATATCTTTGTTTCTATTAATAATTTGGACTTGAGTCCTGAAGAAGAATTGTGTATATTTACGATAGGAACCCAACGCAACTTGTATTTCAGCATGCCCATAATGCATTCAAAATTTAAGCCAATCTCCGTAACACGGTTGATTTAGTAAACCTGAAGAGTATGCACCTGAGTGAAAGACATATATCTTTGTTTCTATTAATAATTTGGACTTGAGTCCTGAAGAAGAATTGTGTATATTTACGATAGGAACCCAACGCAACTTGTATTTCAGCATGCCCATAATGTATTCAAAATTTAAGCCAATCTCCGTAACACGGTTGATTTAGTAAACCTGAAGAGTATGCACCTGAGTGAAAGACGTATATCTTTGTTTCTATTAATAATTTGGACTTGAGTCCTGAAGAATAATTGTGTATATTTACGATAGGAACCCAACGCAACTCGTATTTCAGCATTCCCATAATGTATTCACAATTTAAGCCAATCTCCGTAACACGGTTGATTTAGTAAACCTGAAGAGTATGCACCTGAGTGAAAGACTTATATCTTTGTTTATATTAATAATTTGGACTTGAGTCCTGAAGAAGAATTGTGTATAATTACGATAGGAACCCAACGCAACTCGTATTTCAACATGCCCATAATGTATTCAAAATTTAAGCCAATCTCCGTAACACGGTTCATTTAGTAAACCTCAAGAGTATGCACCTGAGTGAAAGACGTATATCTTTGTTTCTATTAATAATTTGGACTTGAGTCCTGAAGAAGAATTGTGTATATTTACGATAGGAACTCAACGCAACTTGTATTTCAGCATTCCCATAATGTATTAACAATTTAAGGCAATCTCCGTAACACGGTTGATTTAGTAAACCTGAAGAGTATGCACCTGAGTGAAAGACTTATATCTTTGTTTCTATTAATAATTTGGACTTGAGTCCTGAAGAAGAATTGTGTATATTTACGATAGGAACCCAACGCAACTTGTATTTCAGCATGCCCATAATGTATTCAAAATTTAAGCCAATCTCCGTTACACGGTTGATTTAGTAAACCTGAAGAGTATGCACCTGAGTGAAAGACATATATCTTTGTTTCTATTAATAATTTGGACTTGAGTCCTGAAGAAGAATTGTGTATATTTACGATAGGAACCCAACGCAACTTGTATTTCAGCATGCCCATAATGCATTCAAAATTTAAGCCAATCTCCGTAACACGGTTGATTTAGTAAACCTGAAGAGTATGCACCTAAGTGAAAGACATATATCTTTGTTTCTATTAATAATTTGGACTTGAGTCCTGAAGAAGAATTGTGTATATTTACGATAGGAACCCAACGCAACTTGTATTTCAGCATGCCCATAATGTATTCAAAATTTAAGCCAATCTCCGTAACACGGTTGATTTAGTAAACCTGAAGAGTATGCACCTGAGTGAAAGACGTATATCTTTGTTTCTATTAATAATTTGGACTTGAGTCCTGAAGAATAATTGTGTATATTTACGATAGGAACCCAACGCAACTCGTATTTCAGCATTCCCATAATGTATTCACAATTTAAGCCAATCTCCGTAACACGGTTGATTTAGTAAACCTGAAGAGTATGCACCTGAGTGAAAGACGTATATCTTTGTTTCTATTAATAATTTGGACTTGAGTCCTGAAGAAGAATTGTGTATATTTACGATAGGAACCCAATGCAACTCGTATTTCAACATGCCCATAATGTATTCAAAATTTAAGTCAATCTCCGTAACACGGTTCATTTAGTAAACCTCAAGAGTATGCACCTGAGTGAAAGACGTATATCTTTGTTTCTATTAATAATTTGGACTTGAGTCCTGAAGAAGAACTGTGTATATTTACGATAGGAACTCAACGCAACTTGTATTTCAGCATTCCCATAATGTATTAACAATTTAAGGCAATCTCCGTAACACGGTTGATTTAGTAAACCTGAAGAGTATGCACCTGAGTGAAAGACTTATATCTTTGTTTCTATTAATAATTTGGACTTGAGTCCTGAAGAAGAATTGTGTATATTTACGATAGGAACCCAACGCAACTTGTATTTCAGCATGCCCATAATGTATTCAAAATTTAAGCCAATCTCCGTAACACGGTTGATTTAGTAAACCTGAAGAGTATGCACCTGAGTGAAAGACGTATATCTTTGTTTCTATTAATAATTTGGACTTGAGTCCTGAAGAATAATTGTGTATATTTACGATAGGAACCCAACGCAACTCGTATTTCAGCATTCCCATAATGTATTCACAATTTAAGCCAATCTCCGTAACACGGTTGATTTAGTAAACCTGAAGAGTATGCACCTGAGTGAAAGACGTATATCTTTGTTTCTATTAATAATTTGGACTTGAGTCCTGAAGAAGAATTGTGTATATTTACGATAGGAACCCAATGCAACTCGTATTTCAACATGCCCATAATGTATTCAAAATTTAAGTCAATCTCCGTAACACGGTTCATTTAGTAAACCTCAAGAGTATGCACCTGAGTGAAAGACGTATATCTTTGTTTCTATTAATAATTTGGACTTGAGTCCTGAAGAAGAACTGTGTATATTTACGATAGGAACTCAACGCAACTTGTATTTCAGCATTCCCATAATGTATTAACAATTTAAGGCAATCTCCGTAACACGGTTGATTTAGTAAACCTGAAGAGTATGCACCTGAGTGAAAGACTTATATCTTTGTTTCTATTAATAATTTGGACTTGAGTCCTGAAGAAGAATTGTGTATATTTACGATAGGAACCCAACGCAACTTGTATTTCAGCATGCCCATAATGTATTCAAAATTTAAGCCAATCTCCGTAACACGGTTGATTTAGTAAACCTGAAGAGTATGCACCTGAGTGAAAGACATATATCTTTGTTTCTATTAATAATTTGGACTTGAGTCCTGAAGAAGAATTGTGTATATTTACGATAGGAACCCAACGCAACTTGTATTTCAGCATGCCCATAATGCATTCAAAATTTAAGCCAATCTCCGTAACACGGTTGATTTAGTAAACCTAAAGAGTATGCACCTGAGTGAAAGACATATATCTTTGTTTCTATTAATAATTTGGACTTGAGTCCTGAAGAAGAATTGTGTATATTTACGATAGGAACCCAACGCAACTTGTATTTCAGCATGCCCATAATGTATTCAAAATTTAAGCCAATCTCCGTAACACGGTTGATTTAGTAAACCTGAAGAGTATGCACCTGAGTGAAAGACGTATATCTTTGTTTCTATTAATAATTTGGACTTGAGTCCTGAAGAATAATTGTGTATATTTACGATAGGAACCCAACGCAACTCGTATTTCAGCATTCCCATAATGTATTCACAATTTAAGCCAATCTCCGTAACACGGTTGATTTAGTAAACCTGAAGAGTATGCACCTGAGTGAAAGACTTATATCTTTGTTTATATTAATAATTTGGACTTGAGTCCTGAAGAAGAATTGTGTATAATTACGATAGGAACCCAACGCAACTCGTATTTCAACATGCCCATAATGTATTCAAAATTTAAGCCAATCTCCGTAACACGGTTCATTTAGTAAACCTCAAGAGTATGCACCTGAGTGAAAGACGTATATCTTTGTTTCTATTAATAATTTGGACTTGAGTCCTGAAGAAGAATTGTGTATATTTACGATAGGAACTCAACGCAACTTGTATTTCAGCATTCCCATAATGTATTAACAATTTAAGGCAATCTCCGTAACACGGTTGATTTAGTAAACCTGAAGAGTATGCACCTGAGTGAAAGACTTATATCTTTGTTTCTATTAATAATTTGGACTTGAGTCCTGAAGAAGAATTGTGTATATTTACGATAGGAACCCAACGCAACTTGTATTTCAGCATGCCCATAATGTATTCAAAATTTAAGCCAATCTCCGTAACACGGTTGATTTAGTAAACCTGAAGAGTATGCACCTGAGTGAAAGACATATATCTTTGTTTCTATTAATAATTTGGACTTGAGTCCTGAAGAAGAATTGTGTATATTTACGATAGGAACCCAACGCAACTTGTATTTCAGCATGCCCATAATGCATTCAAAATTTAAGCCAATCTCCGTAACACGGTTGATTTAGTAAACCTGAAGAGTATGCACCTGAGTGAAAGACATATATCTTTGTTTCTATTAATAATTTGGACTTGAGTCCTGAAGAAGAATTGTGTATATTTACGATAGGAACCCAACGCAACTTGTATTTCAGCATGCCCATAATGTATTCAAAATTTAAGCCAATCTCCGTAACACGGTTGATTTAGTAAACCTGAAGAGTATGCACCTGAGTGAAAGACGTATATCTTTGTTTCTATTAATAATTTGGACTTGAGTCCTGAAGAATAATTGTGTATATTTACGATAGGAACCCAACGCAACTCGTATTTCAGCATTCCCATAATGTATTCACAATTTAAGCCAATCTCCGTAACACGGTTGATTTAGTAAACCTGAAGAGTATGCACCTGAGTGAAAGACTTATATCTTTGTTTATATTAATAATTTGGACTTGAGTCCTGAAGAAGAATTGTGTATAATTACGATAGGAACCCAACGCAACTCGTATTTCAACATGCCCATAATGTATTCAAAATTTAAGCCAATCTCCGTAACACGGTTCATTTAGTAAACCTCAAGAGTATGCACCTGAGTGAAAGACGTATATCTTTGTTTCTATTAATAATTTGGACTTGAGTCCTGAAGAAGAATTGTGTATATTTACGATAGGAACTCAACGCAACTTGTATTTCAGCATTCCCATAATGTATTAACAATTTAAGGCAATCTCCGTAACACGGTTGATTTAGTAAACCTGAAGAGTATGCACCTGAGTGAAAGACTTATATCTTTGTTTCTATTAATAATTTGGACTTGAGTCCTGAAGAAGAATTGTGTATATTTACGATAGGAACCCAACGCAACTTGTATTTCAGCATGCCCATAATGTATTCAAAATTTAAGCCAATCTCCGTAACACGGTTGATTTAGTAAACCTGAAGAGTATGCACCTGAGTGAAAGACATATATCTTTGTTTCTATTAATAATTTGGACTTGAGTCCTGAAGAAGAATTGTGTATATTTACGATAGGAACCCAACGCAACTTGTATTTCAGCATGCCCATAATGCATTCAAAATTTAAGCCAATCTCCGTAACACGGTTGATTTAGTAAACCTGAAGAGTATGCACCTGAGTGAAAGACATATATCTTTGTTTCTATTAATAATTTGGACTTGAGTCCTGAAGAAGAATTGTGTATATTTACGATAGGAACCCAACGCAACTTGTATTTCAGCATGCCCATAATGTATTCAAAATTTAAGCCAATCTCCGTAACACGGTTGATTTAGTAAACCTGAAGAGTATGCACCTGAGTGAAAGACGTATATCTTTGTTTCTATTAATAATTTGGACTTGAGTCCTGAAGAATAATTGTGTATATTTACGATAGGAACCCAACGCAACTCGTATTTCAGCATTCCCATAATGTATTCACAATTTAAGCCAATCTCCGTAACACGGTTGATTTAGTAAACCTGAAGAGTATGCACCTGAGTGAAAGACTTATATCTTTGTTTATATTAATAATTTGGACTTGAGTCCTGAAGAAGAATTGTGTATAATTACGATAGGAACCCAACGCAACTCGTATTTCAACATGCCCATAATGTATTCAAAATTTAAGCCAATCTCCGTAACACGGTTCATTTAGTAAACCTCAAGAGTATGCACCTGAGTGAAAGACGTATATCTTTGTTTCTATTAATAATTTGGACTTGAGTCCTGAAGAAGAATTGTGTATATTTACGATAGGAACTCAACGCAACTTGTATTTCAGCATTCCCATAATGTATTAACAATTTAAGGCAATCTCCGTAACACGGTTGATTTAGTAAACCTGAAGAGTATGCACCTGAGTGAAAGACTTATATCTTTGTTTCTATTAATAATTTGGACTTGAGTCCTGAAGAAGAATTGTGTATATTTACGATAGGAACCCAACGCAACTTGTATTTCAGCATGCCCATAATGTATTCAAAATTTAAGCCAATCTCCGTAACACGGTTGATTTAGTAAACCTGAAGAGTATGCACCTGAGTGAAAGACATATATCTTTGTTTCTATTAATAATTTGGACTTGAGTCCTGAAGAAGAATTGTGTATATTTACGATAGGAACCCAACGCAACTTGTATTTCAGCATGCCCATAATGCATTCAAAATTTAAGCCAATCTCCGTAACACGGTTGATTTAGTAAACCTGAAGAGTATGCACCTGAGTGAAAGACATATATCTTTGTTTCTATTAATAATTTGGACTTGAGTCCTGAAGAAGAATTGTGTATATTTACGATAGGAACCCAACGCAACTTGTATTTCAGCATGCCCATAATGTATTCAAAATTTAAGCCAATCTCCGTAACACGGTTGATTTAGTAAACCTGAAGAGTATGCACCTGAGTGAAAGACGTATATCTTTGTTTCTATTAATAATTTGGACTTGAGTCCTGAAGAAGAATTGTGTATATTTACGATAGGAACCCAACGCAACTTGTATTTCAGCATGCCCATAATGTATTCAAAATTTAAGCCAATCTCCGTAACACGGTTGATTTAGTAAACCTGAAGAGTATGCACCTGAGTGAAAGACATATATCTTTGTTTCTATTAATAATTTGGACTTGAGTCCTGAAGAAGAATTGTGTATATTTACGATAGGAACCCAACGCAACTTGTATTTCAGCATGCCCATAATGCATTCAAAATTTAAGCCAATCTCCGTAACACGGTTGATTTAGTAAACCTGAAGAGTATGCACCTGAGTGAAAGACATATATCTTTGTTTCTATTAATAATTTGGACTTGAGTCCTGAAGAAGAATTGTGTATATTTACGATAGGAACCCAACGCAACTTGTATTTCAGCATGCCCATAATGTATTCAAAATTTAAGCCAATCTCCGTAACACGGTTGATTTAGTAAACCTGAAGAGTATGCACCTGAGTGAAAGACATATATCTTTGTTTCTATTAATAATTTGGACTTGAGTCCTGAAGAAGAATTGTGTATATTTACGATAGGAACCCAACGCAACTTGTATTTCAGCATTCCCATAATGTATTAACAATTTAAGGCAATCTCCGTAACACGGTTGATTTAGTAAACCTGAAGAGTATGCACCTGAGTGAAAGACTTATATCTTTGTTTCTATTAATAATTTGGACTTGAGTCCTGAAGAAGAATTGTGTATATTTACGATAGGAACCCAACGCAACTTGTATTTCAGCATGCCCATAATGTATTCAAAATTTAAGTCAATCTCCGTAACACGGTTGATTTAGTAAACCTGAAGAGTATGCACCTGAGTGAAAGACGTATATCTTTGTTTCTATTAATAATTTGGACTTGAGTCCTGAAGAATAATTGTGTATATTTACGATAGGAACCCAACGCAACTCGTATTTCAGCATTCCCATAATGTATTCACAATTTAAGCCAATCTCCGTAACACGGTTGATTTAGTAAACCTGAAGAGTATGCACCTGAGTGAAAGACTTATATCTTTGTTTATATTAATAATTTGGACTTGAGTCCTGAAGAAGAATTGTGTATAATTACGATAGGAACCCAACGCAACTCGTATTTCAACATGCCCATAATGTATTCAAAATTTAAGCCAATCTCCGTAACACGGTTCATTTAGTAAACCTCAAGAGTATGCACCTGAGTGAAAGACGTATATCTTTGTTTCTATTAATAATTTGGACTTGAGTCCTGAAGAAGAATTGTGTATATTTACGATAGGAACTCAACGCAACTTGTATTTCAGCATTCCCATAATGTATTAACAATTTAAGGCAATCTCCGTAACACGGTTGATTTAGTAAACCTGAAGAGTATGCACCTGAGTGAAAGACTTATATCTTTGTTTCTATTAATAATTTGGACTTGAGTCCTGAAGAAGAATTGTGTATATTTACGATAGGAACCCAACGCAACTTGTATTTCAGCATGCCCATAATGTATTCAAAATTTAAGCCAATCTCCGTAACACGGTTGATTTAGTAAACCTGAAGAGTATGCACCTGAGTGAAAGACATATATCTTTGTTTCTATTAATAATTTGGACTTGAGTCCTGAAGAAGAATTGTGTATATTTACGATAGGAACCCAACGCAACTTGTATTTCAGCATGCCCATAATGCATTCAAAATTTAAGCCAATCTCCGTAACACGGTTGATTTAGTAAACCTGAAGAGTATGCACCTGAGTGAAAGACATATATCTTTGTTTCTATTAATAATTTGGACTTGAGTCCTGAAGAAGAATTGTGTATATTTACGATAGGAACCCAACGCAACTTGTATTTTAGCATGCCCATAATGTATTCAAAATTTAAGCCAATCTCCGTAACACGGTTGATTTAGTAAACCTGAAGAGTATGCACCTGAGTGAAAGACGTATATCTTTGTTTCTATTAATAATTTGGACTTGAGTCCTGAAGAATAATTGTGTATATTTACGATAGGAACCCAACGCAACTCGTATTTCAGCATTCCCATAATGTATTCACAATTTAAGCCAATCTCCGTAACACGGTTGATTTAGTAAACCTGAAGAGTATGCACCTGAGTGAAAGACTTATATCTTTGTTTATATTAATAATTTGGACTTGAGTCCTGAAGAAGAATTGTTTATAATTACGATAGGAACCCAACGCAACTCGTATTTCAACATGCCCATAATGTATTCAAAATTTAAGCCAATCTCCGTAACACGGTTCATTTAGTAAACCTCAAGAGTATGCACCTGAGTGAAAGACGTATATCTTTGTTTCTATTAATAATTTGGACTTGAGTCCTGAAGAAGAATTGTGTATATTTACGATAGGAACTCATCGCAACTTGTATTTCAGCATTCCCATAATGTATTAACAATTTAAGGCAATCTCCGTAACACGGTTGATTTAGTAAACCTGAAGAGTATGCACCTGAGTGAAAGACTTATATCTTTGTTTCTATTAATAATTTGGACTTGAGTCCTGAAGAAGAATTGTGTATATTTACGATAGGAACCCAACGCAACTTGTATTTCAGCATGCCCATAATGTATTCAAAATTTAAGCCAATCTCCGTAACACGGTTGATTTAGTAAACCTGAAGAGTATGCACCTGAGTGAAAGACATATATCTTTGTTTCTATTAATAATTTGGACTTGAGTCCTGAAGAAGAATTGTGTATATTTACGATAGGAACCCAACGCAACTTGTATTTCAGCATGCCCATAATGCATTCAAAATTTAAGCCAATCTCCGTAACACGGTTGATTTAGTAAACCTGAAGAGTATGCACCTGAGTGAAAGACATATATCTTTGTTTCTATTAATAATTTGGACTTGAGTCCTGAAGAAGAATTGTGTATATTTACGATAGGAACCCAACGCAACTTGTATTTTAGCATGCCCATAATGTATTCAAAATTTAAGCCAATCTCCGTAACACGGTTGATTTAGTAAACCTGAAGAGTATGCACCTGAGTGAAAGACGTATATCTTTGTTTCTATTAATAATTTGGACTTGAGTCCTGAAGAATAATTGTGTATATTTACGATAGGAACCCAACGCAACTCGTATTTCAGCATTCCCATAATGTATTCACAATTTAAGCCAATCTCCGTAACACGGTTGATTTAGTAAACCTGAAGAGTATGCACCTGAGTGAAAGACTTATATCTTTGTTTATATTAATAATTTGGACTTGAGTCCTGAAGAAGAATTGTGTATAATTACGATAGGAACCCAACGCAACTCGTATTTCAACATGCCCATAATGTATTCAAAATTTAAGCCAATCTCCGTAACACGGTTCATTTAGTAAACCTCAAGAGTATGCACCTGAGTGAAAGACGTATATCTTTGTTTCTATTAATAATTTGGACTTGAGTCCTGAAGAAGAATTGTGTATATTTACGATAGGAACTCAACGCAACTTGTATTTCAGTATTCCCATAATGTATTAACAATTTAAGGCAATCTCCGTAACACGGTTGATTTAGTAAACCTGAAGAGTATGCACCTGAGTGAAAGACTTATATCTTTGTTTCTATTAATAATTTGGACTTGAGTCCTGAAGAAGAATTGTGTATATTTACGATAGGAACCCAATGCAACTCGAATTTCAGCATGCCCATAATGTATTCAAAATTTAAGCCAATCTCCGTAACACGGTTGATTTAGTAAACCTGAAGAGTATGCACCTGAGTGAAAGATGTATATCTTTGTTTCTATTAATAATTTGGACTTGAGTCCTGAAGAAGAATTGTGTTTATTTACGATAGGAACCCAATGCAACTCGTATTTCAGCATTCCCATAATGTATTCACAATTTAAGCCAATCTCCGTAACATGGCTGATTTAGTAAACCTGAAGAGTATGCACCTGAGTGAATGACGTATATCTTTGTTTCTATTAATACTTTGGACTTGAGTCCTGAAGACGAAATGTGTATATTTACGATAGGAACCCAATGCAACTCGTATTTCAGCATGCCCATAATGTATTCAAAATTTAAGCCAATCTCCGTAACACGGTTCATTTAGTAAACCTGAAGAGTATGCACCTGAGTGAAAGACGTATATCTTTGTTTCTATTAATAATTTGGACTTGAGTCCTGAAGAATAATTGTGTATATTTACGATAGGAACCCAACGCAACTCGTATTTCAGCATTCCCATAATGTATTCACAATTTAAGCCAATCTCCGTAACACGGTTGATTTAGTAAACCTGAAGAGTATGCACCTGAGTGAAAGACTTATATCTTTGTTTATATTAATAATTTGGACTTGAGTCCTGAAGAAGAATTGTGTATAATTACGATAGGAACCCAACGCAACTCGTATTTCAACATGCCCATAATGTATTCAAAATTTAAGCCAATCTCCGTAACACGGTTCATTTAGTAAACCTCAAGAGTATGCACCTGAGTGAAAGACGTATATCTTTGTTTCTATTAATAATTTGGACTTGAGTCCTGAAGAAGAATTGTGTATATTTACGATAGGAACTCAACGCAACTTGTATTTCAGCATTCCCATAATGTATTAACAATTTAAGGCAATCTCCGTAACACGGTTGATTTAGTAAACCTGAAGAGTATGCACCTGAGTGAAAGACTTATATCTTTGTTTCTATTAATAATTTGGACTTGAGTCCCGAAGAAGAATTGTGTATATTTACGATAGGAACCCAACGCAACTTGTATTTTAGCATGCCCATAATGTATTCAAAATTTAAGCCAATCTCCGTAACACGGTTGATTTAGTAAACCTGAAGAGTATGCACCTGAGTGAAAGACATATATCTTTGTTTCTATTAATAATTTGGACTTGAGTCCTGAAGAAGAATTGTGTATATTTACGATAGGAACCCAACGCAACTTGTATTTCAGCATGCCCATAATGCATTCAAAATTTAAGCCAATCTCCGTAACACGGTTGATTTAGTAAACCTGAAGAGTATGCATCTGAGTGAAAGACATATATCTTTGTTTCTATTAATAATTTGGACTTGAGTCCTGAAGAAGAATTGTGTATATTTACGATAGGAACCCAACGCAACTTGTATTTCAGCATGCCCATAATGTATTCAAAATTTAAGCCAATCTCCGTAACACGGTTGATTTAGTAAACCTGAAGAGTATGCACCTGAGTGAAAGACGTATATCTTTGTTTCTATTAATAATTTGGACTTGAGTCCTGAAGAAGAATTGTGTATATTTACGATAGGAACCCAACGCAACTTGTACTTCAGCATGCCCATAATGTATTCAAAATTTAAGCCAATCTCCGTAACACGGTTGATTTAGTAAACCTGAAGAGTATGCACCTGAGTGAAAGACATATATCTTTGTTTCTATTAATAATTTGGACTTGAGTCCTGAAGAAGAATTGTGTATATTTACGATAGGAACCCAACGCAACTTGTATTTCAGCATGCCCATAATGCATTCAAAATTTAAGCCAATCTCCGTAACACGGTTGATTTAGTAAACCTGAAGAGTATGCACCTGAGTGAAAGACATATATCTTTGTTTCTATTAATAATTTGGACTTGAGTCCTGAAGAAGAATTGTGTATATTTACGATAGGAACCCAACGCAACTTGTATTTCAGCATGCCCATAATGTATTCAAAATTTAAGCCAATCTCCGTAACACGGTTGATTTAGTAAACCTGAAGAGTATGCACCTGAGTGAAAGACATATATCTTTGTTTCTATTAATAATTTGGACTTGAGTCCTGAAGAAGAATTGTGTATATTTACGATAGGAACCCAACGCAACTTGTATTTCAGCATTCCCATAATGTATTAACAATTTAAGGCAATCTCCGTAACACGGTTGATTTAGTAAACCTGAAGAGTATGCACCTGAGTGAAAGACTTATATCTTTGTTTCTATTAATAATTTGGACTTGAGTCCTGAAGAAGAATTGTGTATATTTACGATAGGAACCCAACGCAACTTGTATTTCAGCATGCCCATAATGTATTCAAAATTTAAGCCAATCTCCGTAACACGGTTGATTTAGTAAACCTGAAGAGTATGCACCTGAGTGAAAGACGTATATCTTTGTTTCTATTAATAATTTGGACTTGAGTCCTGAAGAAGAATTGTGTATATTTACGATAGGAACCCAACGCAACTCGTATTTCAGCATTCCCATAATGTATTCACAATTTAAGCCAATCTCCGTAACACGGTTGATTTAGTAAACCTGAAGAGTATGCACCTGAGTGAAAGACTTATATCTTTGTTTATATTAATAATTTGGACTTGAGTCCTGAAGAAGAATTGTGTATAATTACGATAGGAACCCAACGCAACTCGTATTTCAACATGCCCATAATGTATTCAAAATTTAAGCCAATCTCCGTAACACGGTTCATTTAGTAAACCTCAAGAGTATGCACCTGAGTGAAAGACGTATATCTTTGTTTCTATTAATAATTTGGACTTGAGTCCTGAAGAAGAATTGTGTATATTTACGATAGGAACTCAACGCAACTTGTATTTCAGCATTCCCATAATGTATTAACAATTTAAGGCAATCTCCGTAACACGGTTGATTTAGTAAACCTGAAGAGTATGCACCTGAGTGAAAGACTTATATCTTTGTTTCTATTAATAATTTGGACTTGAGTCCTGAAGAAGAATTGTGTATATTTACGATAGGAACCCAACGCAACTTGTATTTCAGCATGCCCATAATGTATTCAAAATTTAAGCCAATCTCCGTAACACGGTTGATTTAGTAAACCTGAAGAGTATGCACCTGAGTGAAAGACATATATCTTTGTTTCTATTAATAATTTGGACTTGAGTCCTGAAGAAGAATTGTGTATATTTACGATAGGAACCCAACGCAACTTGTATTTCAGCATGCCCATAATGCATTCAAAATTTAAGCCAATCTCCGTAACACGGTTGATTTAGTAAACCTGAAGAGTATGCACCTGAGTGAAAGACATATATCTTTGTTTCTATTAATAATTTGGACTTGAGTCCTGAAGAAGAATTGTGTATATTTACGATAGGAACCCAACGCAACTTGTATTTCAGCATGCCCATAATGTATTCAAAATTTAAGCCAATCTCCGTAACACGGTTGATTTAGTAAACCTGAAGAGTATGCACCTGAGTGAAAGACGTATATCTTTGTTTCTATAAATAATTTGGACTTGAGTCCTGAAGAATAATTGTGTATATTTACGATAGGAACCCAACGCAACTCGTATTTCAGCATTCCCATAATGTATTCACAATTTAAGCCAATCTCCGTAACACGGTTGATTTAGTAAACCTGAAGAGTATGCACCTGAGTGAAAGACTTATATCTTTGTTTATATTAATAATTTGGACTTGAGTCCTGAAGAAGAATTGTGTATAATTACGATAGGAACCCAACGCAACTCGTATTTCAGCATGCCCATAATGCATTCAAAATTTAAGCCAATCTCCGTAACACGGTTGATTTAGTAAACCTGAAGAGTATGCACCTGAGTGAAAGACGTATATCTTTGTTTCTATTAATAATTTGGACTTGAGTCCTGAAGAAGAATTGTGTATATTTACGATAGGAACCCAACGCAACTTGTATTTCAGCATGCCCATAATGTATTCAAAATTTAAGCCAATCTCCGTAACACGGTTGATTTAGTAAACCTGAAGAGTATGCACCTGAGTGAAAGACGTATATCTTTGTTTCTATAAATAATTTGGACTTGAGTCCTGAAGAATAATTGTGTATATTTACGATAGGAACCCAACGCAACTCGTATTTCAGCATTCCCATAATGTATTCACAATTTAAGCCAATCTCCGTAACACGGTTGATTTAGTAAACCTGAAGAGTATGCACCTGAGTGAAAGACTTATATCTTTGTTTATATTAATAATTTGGACTTGAGTCCTGAAGAAGAATTGTGTATAATTACGATAGGAACCCAACGCAACTCGTATTTCAACATGCCCATAATGTATTCAAAATTTAAGCCAATCTCCGTAACACGGTTCATTTAGTAAACCCTCAAGAGTATGCACCTGAGTGAAAGACGTATATCTTTGTTTCTATTAATAATTTGGACTTGAGTCCTGAAGAAGAATTGTGTATATTTACGATAGGAACTCAACGCAACTTGTATTTCAGTATTCCCATAATGTATTAACAATTTAAGGCAATCTCCGTAACACGGTTGATTTAGTAAACCTGAAGAGTATGCACCTGAGTGAAAGACTTATATCTTTGTTTCTATTAATAATTTGGACTTGAGTCCTGAAGAAGAATTGTGTATATTTACGATAGGAACCCAATGCAACTCGAATTTCAGCATGCCCATAATGTATTCAAAATTTAAGCCAATCTCCGTAACACGGTTGATTTAGTAAACCTGAAGAGTATGCACCTGAGTGAAAGATGTATATCTTTGTTTCTATTAATAATTTGGACTTGAGTCCTGAAGAAGAATTGTGTTTATTTACGATAGGAACCCTATGCAACTCGTATTTCAGCATTCCCATAATGTATTCACAATTTAAGCCAATCTCCGTAACATGGCTGATTTAGTAAACCTGAAGAGTATGCACCTGAGTGAAAGACGTATATCTTTGTTTCTATTAATAATTTGGACTTGAGTCCTGAAGAAGAAATGTGTATATTTACGATAGGAACCCAACGCAACTTGTATTTCAGCATGCCCATAATGTATTCAAAATTTAAGCCAATCTCCGTAACACGGTTCATTTAGTAAACCTGAAGAGTATGCACCTGAGTGAAAGACGTATATCTTTGTTTCTATTAATAATTTGGACTTGAGTCCTGAAGAATAATTGTGTATATTTACGATAGGAACCCAACGCAACTCGTATTTCAGCATTCCCATAATGTATTCACAATTTAAGCCAATCTCCGTAACACGGTTGATTTAGTAAACCTGAAGAGTATGCACCTGAGTGAAAGACTTATATCTTTGTTTATATTAATAATTTGGACTTGAGTCCTGAAGAAGAATTGTGTATAATTACGATAGGAACCCAACGCAACTCGTATTTCAACATGCCCATAATGCATTCAAAATTTAAGCCAATCTCCGTAACACGGTTGATTTAGTAAACCTGAAGAGTATGCACCTGAGTGAAAGACATATATCTTTGTTTCTATTAATAATTTCGACTTGAGTCCTGAAGAAGAATTGTGTATATTTACGATAGGAACCCAACGCAACTTGTATTTCAGCATGCCCATAATGTATTCAAAATTTAAGCCAATCTCCGTAACACGGTTGATTTAGTAAACCTGAAGAGTATGCACCTGAGTGAAAGACGTATATCTTTGTTTCTATTAATAATTTGGACTTGAGTCCTGAAGAATAATTGTGTATATTTACGATAGGAACCCAATGCAACTCGTATTTCAGCATTCCCATAATGTATTCACAATTTAAGCCAATCTCCGTAACACGGTTGATTTAGTAAACCTGAAGAGTATGCACCTGAGTGAAAGACTTATATCTTTGTTTATATTAATAATTTGGACTTGAGTCCTGAAGAAGAATTGTGTATAATTACGATAGGAACCCAACGCAACTCGTATTTCAACATGCCCATAATGTATTCAAAATTTAAGCCAATCTCCGTAACACGGTTCATTTAGTAAACCTCAAGAGTATGCACCTGAGTGAAAGACGTATATCTTTGTTTCTATTAATAATTTGGACTTGAGTCCTGAAGAAGAATTGTGTATATTTACGATAGGAACTCAACGCAACTTGTATTTCAGCATTCCCATAATGTATTAACAATTTAAGGCAATCTCCGTAACACGGTTGATTTAGTAAACCTGAAGAGTATGCACCTGAGTGAAAGACTTATATCTTTGTTTCTATTAATAATTTGGACTTGAGTCCTGAAGAAGAATTGTGTATATTTACGATAGGAACCCAACGCAACTTGTATTTCAGCATTCCCATAATGTATTCACAATTTAAGCCAATCTCCGTAACACGGTTGATTTAGTAAACCTGAAGAGTATGCACCTGAGTGAAAGACTTATATCTTTGTTTATATTAATGATTTGGACTTGAGTCCTGAAGAAGAATTGTGTATAATTACGATAGGAACCCAACGCAACTCGTATTTCAACATGCCCATAATGTATTCAAAATTTAAGCCAATCTCCGTAACACGGTTCATTTAGTAAACCCGAAGAGTATGCACCTGAGTGAAAGACGTATATCTTTGTTTCTATTAATAATTTGGACTTGAGTCCTGAAGAAGAATTGTGTATATTTACGATAGGAACTCAACGCAACTTGTATTTCAGCATTCCCATAATGTATTAACAATTTAAGGCAATCTCCGTAACACGGTTGATTTAGTAAACCTGAAGAGTATGCACCTGAGTGAAAGACTTATATCTTTGTTTCTATTAATAATTTGGACTTGAGTCCTGAAGAAGAATTGTGTATATTTACGATAGGAACCCAACGCAACTTGTATTTCAGCATGCCCATAATGTATTCAAAATTTAAGCCAATCTCCGTAACACGGTTGATTTAGTAAACCTGAAGAGTATGCACCTGAGTGAAAGACATATATCTTTGTTTCTATTAATAATTTGGACTTGAGTCCTGAAGAAGAATTGTGTATATTTACGATAGGAACCCAACGCAACTTGTATTTCAGCATGCCCATAATGCATTCAAAATTTAAGCCAATCTCCGTAACACGGTTGATTTAGTAAACCTGAAGAGTATGCACCTGAGTGAAAGACGTATATCTTTGTTTCTATTAATAATTTGGACTTGAGTCCTGAAGAAGAAATGTGTATATTTACGATAGGAACCCAATGCAACTCGTATTTCAGCATGCTCATAATGTATTCAAAATTTAAGCCAATCTCCGTAACACGGTTCATTTAGTAAACCTGAAGAGTATGCACCTGAGTGAAAGACGTATATCTTTGTTTCTATTAATAATTTGGACTTGAGTCCTGAAGAATAATTGTGTATATTTACGATAGGAACCCAACGCAACTCGTATTTCAGCATTCCCATAATGTATTCACAATTTAAGCCAATCTCCGTAACACGGTTGATTTAGTAAACCTGAAGAGTATGCACCTGAGTGAAAGACTTATATCTTTGTTTATATTAATAATTTGGACTTGAGTCCTGAAGAAGAATTGTGTATAATTACGATAGGAACCCAACGCAACTCGTATTTCAACATGCCCATAATGTATTCAAAATTTAAGCCAATCTCCGTAACACGGTTCATTTAGTAAACCCGAAGAGTATGCACCTGAGTGAAAGACGTATATCTTTGTTTCTATTAATAATTTGGACTTGAGTCCTGAAGAAGAATTGTGTATATTTACGATAGGAACTCAACGCAACTTGTATTTCAGCATTCCCATAATGTATTAACAATTTAAGGCAATCTCCGTAACACGGTTGATTTAGTAAACCTGAAGAGTATGCACCTGAGTGAAAGACTTATATCTTTGTTTCTATTAATAATTTGGACTTGAGTCCTGAAGAAGAATTGTGTATATTTACGATAGGAACCCAACGCAACTTGTATTTCAGCATGCCCATAATGTATTCAAAATTTAAGCCAATCTCCGTAACACGGTTGATTTAGTAAACCTGAAGAGTATGCACCTGAGTGAAAGACATATATCTTTGTTTCTATTAATAATTTGGACTTGAGTCCTGAAGAAGAATTGTGTATATTTACGATAGGAACCCAACGCAACTTGTATTTCAGCATGCCCATAATGCATTCAAAATTTAAGCCAATCTCCGTAACACGGTTGATTTAGTAAACCTGAAGAGTATGCACCTGAGTGAAAGACATATATCTTTGTTTCTATTAATAATTTGGACTTGAGTCCTGAAGAAGAATTGTGTATATTTACGATAGGAACCCAACGCAACTTGTATTTCAGCATGCCCATAATGTATTCAAAATTTAAGCCAATCTCCGTAACACGGTTGATTTAGTAAACCTGAAGAGTATGCACCTGAGTGAAAGACGTATATCTTTGTTTCTATTAATAATTTGGACTTGAGTCCTGAAGAAGAATTGTGTATATTTACGATAGGAACCCAACGCAACTTGTATTTCAGCATGCCCATAATGTATTCAAAATTTAAGCCAATCTCCGTAACACGGTTGATTTAGTAAACCTGAAGAGTATGCACCTGAGTGAAAGACATATATCTTTGTTTCTATTAATAATTTGGACTTGAGTCCTGAAGAAGAATTGTGTATATTTACGATAGGAACCCAACGCAACTTGTATTTCAGCATGCCCATAATGCATTCAAAATTTAAGCCAATCTCCGTAACACGGTTGATTTAGTAAACCTGAAGAGTATGCACCTGAGTGAAAGACATATATCTTTGTTTCTATTAATAATTTCGACTTGAGTCCTGAAGAAGAATTGTGTATATTTACGATAGGAACCCAACGCAACTTGTATTTCAGCATGCCTATAATGTATTCAAAATTTAAGCCAATCTCCGTAACACGGTTGATTTAGTAAACCTGAAGAGTATGCACCTGAGTGAAAGACGTATATCTTTGTTTCTATTAATAATTTGGACTTGAGTCCTGAAGAATAATTGTGTATATTTACGATAGGAACCCAATGCAACTCGTATTTCAGCATTCCCATAATGTATTCACAATTTAAGCCAATCTCCGTAACACGGTTGATTTAGTAAACCTGAAGAGTATGCACCTGAGTGAAAGACTTATATCTTTGTTTATATTAATAATTTGGACTTGAGTCCTGAAGAAGAATTGTGTATAATTACGATAGGAACCCAACGCAACTCGTATTTCAACATGCCCATAATGTATTCAAAATTTAAGCCAATCTCCGTAACACGGTTCATTTAGTAAACCTCAAGAGTATGCACCTGAGTGAAAGACGTATATCTTTGTTTCTATTAATAATTTGGACTTGAGTCCTGAAGAAGAATTGTGTATATTTACGATAGGAACTCAACGCAACTTGTATTTCAGCATTCCCATAATGTATTAACAATTTAAGGCAATCTCCGTAACACGGTTGATTTAGTAAACCTGAAGAGTATGCACCTGAGTGAAAGACTTATATCTTTGTTTCTATTAATAATTTGGACTTGAGTCCTGAAGAAGAATTGTGTATATTTACGATAGGAACCCAACGCAACTTGTATTTCAGCATGCCCATAATGTATTCAAAATTGAAGCCAATCTCCGTAACACGGTTGATTTAGTAAACCTGAAGAGTATGCACCTGAGTGAAAGACATATATCTTTGTTTCTATTAATAATTTGGACTTGAGTCCTGAAGAAGAATTGTGTATATTTACGATAGGAACCCAACGCAACTTGTATTTCAGCATGCCCATAATGCATTCAAAATTTAAGCCAATCTCCGTAACACGGTTGATTTAGTAAACCTGAAGAGTATGCACCTGAGTGAAAGACATATATCTTTGTTTCTATTAATAATTTGGACTTGAGTCCTGAAGAAGAATTGTGTATATTTACGATAGGAACCCAACGCAACTTGTATTTCAGCATGCCCATAATGTATTCAAAATTTAAGCCAATCTCCGTAACACGGTTGATTTAGTAAACCTGAAGAGTATGCACCTGAGTGAAAGA
This sequence comes from Cuscuta europaea, assembly GCA_945859875.1. Taxonomy (NCBI): domain Eukaryota; kingdom Viridiplantae; phylum Streptophyta; class Magnoliopsida; order Solanales; family Convolvulaceae; genus Cuscuta; species Cuscuta europaea. The sequence goes on along the minus strand of CAMAPE010000011.1, from coordinate 6,858,583 downwards.
CATATATCTTTGTTTCTATTAATAATTTGGACTTGAGTCCTGAAGAAGAATTGTGTATATTTACGATAGGAACCCAACGCAACTTGTATTTCAGCATTCCCATAATGTATTAACAATTTAAGGCAATCTCCGTAACACGGTTGATTTAGTAAACCTGAAGAGTATGCACCTGAGTGAAAGACTTATATCTTTGTTTCTATTAATAATTTGGACTTGAGTCCTGAAGAAGAATTGTGTATATTTACGATAGGAACCCAACGCAACTTGTATTTCAGCATGCCCATAATGTATTCAAAATTTAAGCCAATCTCCGTAACACGGTTGATTTAGTAAACCTGAAGAGTATGCACCTGAGTGAAAGACGTATATCTTTGTTTCTATTAATAATTTGGACTTGAGTCCTGAAGAAGAATTGTGTATATTTACGATAGGAACCCAACGCAACTCGTATTTCAGCATTCCCATAATGTATTCACAATTTAAGCCAATCTCCGTAACACGGTTGATTTAGTAAACCTGAAGAGTATGCACCTGAGTGAAAGACTTATATCTTTGTTTATATTAATAATTTGGACTTGAGTCCTGAAGAAGAATTGTGTATAATTACGATAGGAACCCAACGCAACTCGTATTTCAACATGCCCATAATGTATTCAAAATTTAAGCCAATCTCCGTAACACGGTTCATTTAGTAAACCTCAAGAGTATGCACCTGAGTGAAAGACGTATATCTTTGTTTCTATTAATAATTTGGACTTGAGTCCTGAAGAAGAATTGTGTATATTTACGATAGGAACTCAACGCAACTTGTATTTCAGCATTCCCATAATGTATTAACAATTTAAGGCAATCTCCGTAACACGGTTGATTTAGTAAACCTGAAGAGTATGCACCTGAGTGAAAGACTTATATCTTTGTTTCTATTAATAATTTGGACTTGAGTCCTGAAGAAGAATTGTGTATATTTACGATAGGAACCCAACGCAACTTGTATTTCAGCATGCCCATAATGTATTCAAAATTTAAGCCAATCTCCGTAACACGGTTGATTTAGTAAACCTGAAGAGTATGCACCTGAGTGAAAGACATATATCTTTGTTTCTATTAATAATTTGGACTTGAGTCCTGAAGAAGAATTGTGTATATTTACGATAGGAACCCAACGCAACTTGTATTTCAGCATGCCCATAATGCATTCAAAATTTAAGCCAATCTCCGTAACACGGTTGATTTAGTAAACCTGAAGAGTATGCACCTGAGTGAAAGACATATATCTTTGTTTCTATTAATAATTTGGACTTGAGTCCTGAAGAAGAATTGTGTATATTTACGATAGGAACCCAACGCAACTTGTATTTCAGCATGCCCATAATGTATTCAAAATTTAAGCCAATCTCCGTAACACGGTTGATTTAGTAAACCTGAAGAGTATGCACCTGAGTGAAAGACGTATATCTTTGTTTCTATAAATAATTTGGACTTGAGTCCTGAAGAATAATTGTGTATATTTACGATAGGAACCCAACGCAACTCGTATTTCAGCATTCCCATAATGTATTCACAATTTAAGCCAATCTCCGTAACACGGTTGATTTAGTAAACCTGAAGAGTATGCACCTGAGTGAAAGACTTATATCTTTGTTTATATTAATAATTTGGACTTGAGTCCTGAAGAAGAATTGTGTATAATTACGATAGGAACCCAACGCAACTCGTATTTCAACATGCCCATAATGTATTCAAAATTTAAGCCAATCTCCGTAACACGGTTCATTTAGTAAACCTCAAGAGTATGCACCTGAGTGAAAGACGTATATCTTTGTTTCTATTAATAATTTGGACTTGAGTCCTGAAGAAGAATTGTGTATATTTACGATAGGAACTCAACGCAACTTGTATTTCAGTATTCCCATAATGTATTAACAATTTAAGGCAATCTCCGTAACACGGTTGATTTAGTAAACCTGAAGAGTATGCACCTGAGTGAAAGACTTATATCTTTGTTTCTATTAATAATTTGGACTTGAGTCCTGAAGAAGAATTGTGTATATTTACGATAGGAACCCAATGCAACTCGAATTTCAGCATGCCCATAATGTATTCAAAATTTAAGCCAATCTCCGTAACACGGTTGATTTAGTAAACCTGAAGAGTATGCACCTGAGTGAAAGATGTATATCTTTGTTTCTATTAATAATTTGGACTTGAGTCCTGAAGAAGAATTGTGTTTATTTACGATAGGAACCCTATGCAACTCGTATTTCAGCATTCCCATAATGTATTCACAATTTAAGCCAATCTCCGTAACATGGCTGATTTAGTAAACCTGAAGAGTATGCACCTGAGTGAAAGACGTATATCTTTGTTTCTATTAATAATTTGGACTTGAGTCCTGAAGAAGAAATGTGTATATTTACGATAGGAACCCAATGCAACTCGTATTTCAGCATGCTCATAATGTATTCAAAATTTAAGCCAATCTCCGTAACACGGTTCATTTAGTAAACCTGAAGAGTATGCACCTGAGTGAAAGACGTATATCTTTGTTTCTATTAATAATTTGGACTTGAGTCCTGAAGAATAATTGTGTATATTTACGATAGGAACCCAACGCAACTCGTATTTCAGCATTCCCATAATGTATTCACAATTTAAGCCAATCTCCGTAACACGGTTGATTTAGTAAACCTGAAGAGTATGCACCTGAGTGAAAGACTTATATCTTTGTTTATATTAATAATTTGGACTTGAGTCCTGAAGAAGAATTGTGTATAATTACGATAGGAACCCAACGCAACTCGTATTTCAACATGCCCATAATGTATTCAAAATTTAAGCCAATCTCCGTAACACGGTTCATTTAGTAAACCCGAAGAGTATGCACCTGAGTGAAAGACGTATATCTTTGTTTCTATTAATAATTTGGACTTGAGTCCTGAAGAAGAATTGTGTATATTTACGATAGGAACTCAACGCAACTTGTATTTCAGCATTCCCATAATGTATTAACAATTTAAGGCAATCTCCGTAACACGGTTGATTTAGTAAACCTGAAGAGTATGCACCTGAGTGAAAGACTTATATCTTTGTTTCTATTAATAATTTGGACTTGAGTCCTGAAGAAGAATTGTGTATATTTACGATAGGAACCCAACGCAACTTGTATTTCAGCATGCCCATAATGTATTCAAAATTTAAGCCAATCTCCGTAACACGGTTGATTTAGTAAACCTGAAGAGTATGCACCTGAGTGAAAGACATATATCTTTGTTTCTATTAATAATTTGGACTTGAGTCCTGAAGAAGAATTGTGTATATTTACGATAGGAACCCAACGCAACTTGTATTTCAGCATGCCCATAATGCATTCAAAATTTAAGCCAATCTCCGTAACACGGTTGATTTAGTAAACCTGAAGAGTATGCACCTGAGTGAAAGACATATATCTTTGTTTCTATTAATAATTTGGACTTGAGTCCTGAAGAAGAATTGTGTATATTTACGATAGGAACCCAACGCAACTTGTATTTCAGCATGCCCATAATGTATTCAAAATTTAAGCCAATCTCCGTAACACGGTTGATTTAGTAAACCTGAAGAGTATGCACCTGAGTGAAAGACGTATATCTTTGTTTCTATTAATAATTTGGACTTGAGTCCTGAAGAAGAATTGTGTATATTTACGATAGGAACCCAACGCAACTTGTATTTCAGCATGCCCATAATGTATTCAAAATTTAAGCCAATCTCCGTAACACGGTTGATTTAGTAAACCTGAAGAGTATGCACCTGAGTGAAAGACATATATCTTTGTTTCTATTAATAATTTGGACTTGAGTCCTGAAGAAGAATTGTGCATATTTACGATAGGAACCCAACGCAACTTGTATTTCAGCATGCCCATAATGCATTCAAAATTTAAGCCAATCTCCGTAACACGGTTGATTTAGTAAACCTGAAGAGTATGCACCTGAGTGAAAGACATATATCTTTGTTTCTATTAATAATTTCGACTTGAGTCCTGAAGAAGAATTGTGTATATTTACGATAGGAACCCAACGCAACTTGTATTTCAGCATGCCCATAATGTATTCAAAATTTAAGCCAATCTCCGTAACACGGTTGATTTAGTAAACCTGAAGAGTATGCACCTGAGTGAAAGACGTATATCTTTGTTTCTATTAATAATTTGGACTTGAGTCCTGAAGAATAATTGTGTATATTTACGATAGGAACCCAATGCAACTCGTATTTCAGCATTCCCATAATGTATTCACAATTTAAGCCAATCTCCGTAACACGGTTGATTTAGTAAACCTGAAGAGTATGCACCTGAGTGAAAGACTTATATCTTTGTTTATATTAATAATTTGGACTTGAGTCCTGAAGAAGAATTGTGTATAATTACGATAGGAACCCAACGCAACTCGTATTTCAACATGCCCATAATGTATTCAAAATTTAAGCCAATCTCCGTAACACGGTTCATTTAGTAAACCTCAAGAGTATGCACCTGAGTGAAAGACGTATATCTTTGTTTCTATTAATAATTTGGACTTGAGTCCTGAAGAAGAATTGTGTATATTTACGATAGGAACTCAACGCAACTTGTATTTCAGCATTCCCATAATGTATTAACAATTTAAGGCAATCTCCGTAACACGGTTGATTTAGTAAACCTGAAGAGTATGCACCTGAGTGAAAGACTTATATCTTTGTTTCTATTAATAATTTGGACTTGAGTCCTGAAGAAGAATTGTGTATATTTACGATAGGAACCCAACGCAACTTGTATTTCAGCATGCCCATAATGCATTCAAAATTTAAGTCAATCTCCGTAACACGGTTGATTTAGTAAACCTGAAGAGTATGCACCTGAGTGAAAGACATATATCTTTGTTTCTATTAATAATTTGGACTTGAGTCCTGAAGAAGAATTGTGTATATTTACGATAGGAACCCAACGCAACTTGTATTTCAGCATGCCCATAATGTATTCAAAATTTAAGCCAATCTCCGTAACACGGTTGATTTAGTAAACCTGAAGAGTATGCACCTGAGTGAAAGACGTATATCTTTGTTTCTATTAATAATTTGGACTTGAGTCCTGAAGAATAATTGTGTATATTTACGATAGGAACCCAATGCAACTCGTATTTCAGCATTCCCATAATGTATTCACAATTTAAGCCAATCTCCGTAACACGGTTGATTTAGTAAACCTGAAGAGTATGCACCTGAGTGAAAGACTTATATCTTTGTTTATATTAATAATTTGGACTTGAGTCCTGAAGAAGAATTGTGTATAATTACGATAGGAACCCAACGCAACTCGTATTTCAACATGCCCATAATGTATTCAAAATTTAAGCCAATCTCCGTAACACGGTTCATTTAGTAAACCTCAAGAGTATGCACCTGAGTGAAAGACGTATATCTTTGTTTCTATTAATAATTTGGACTTGAGTCCTGAAGAAGAATTGTGTATATTTACGATAGGAACTCAACGCAACTTGTATTTCAGCATTCCCATAATGTATTAACAATTTAAGGCAATCTCCGTAACACGGTTGATTTAGTAAACCTGAAGAGTATGCACCTGAGTGAAAGACTTATATCTTTGTTTCTATTAATAGTTTGGACTTGAGTCCTGAAGAAGAATTGTGTATATTTACGATAGGAACCCAACGCAACTCGTATTTCAACATGCCCATAATGTATTCAAAATTTAAGCCAATCTCCGTAACACGGTTCATTTAGTAAACCTCAAGAGTATGCACCTGAGTGAAAGACGTATATCTTTGTTTCTATTAATAATTTGGACTTGAGTCCTGAAGAAGAATTGTGTATATTTACGATAGGAACTCAACGCAACTTGTATTTCAGCATTCCCATAATGTATTAACAATTTAAGGCAATCTCCGTAACACGGTTGATTTAGTAAACCTGAAGAGTATGCACGTGAGTGAAAGACTTATATCTTTGTTTCTATTAATAATTTGGACTTGAGTCCTGAAGAAGAATTGTGTATATTTACGATAGGAACCCAACGCAACTTGTATTTCAGCATGCCCATAATGTATTCAAAATTTAAGCCAATCTCCGTAACACGGTTGATTTAGTAAACCTGAAGAGTATGCACCTGAGTGAAAGACATATATCTTTGTTTCTATTAATAATTTGGACTTGAGTCCTGAAGAAGAATTGTGTATATTTACGATAGGAACCCAACGCAACTTGTATTTCAGCATGCCCATAATGCATTCAAAATTTAAGCCAATCTCCGTAACACGGTTGATTTAGTAAACCTGAAGAGTATGCACCTGAGTGAAAGACATATATCTTTGTTTCTATTAATAATTTGGACTTGAGTCCTGAAGAAGAATTGTGTATATTTACGATAGGAACCCAACGCAACTTGTATTTCAGCATGCCCATAATGTATTCAAAATTTAAGCCAATCTCCGTAACACGGTTGATTTAGTAAACCTGAAGAGTATGCACCTGAGTGAAAGACGTATATCTTTGTTTCTATTAATAATTTGGACTTGAGTCCTGAAGAAGAATTGTGTATATTTACGATAGGAACCCAACGCAACTTGTATTTCAGCATGCCCATAATGTATTCAAAATTTAAGCCAATCTCCGTAACACGGTTGATTTAGTAAACCTGAAGAGTATGCACCTGAGTGAAAGACATATATCTTTGTTTCTATTAATAATTTGGACTTGAGTCCTGAAGAAGAATTGTGTATATTTACGATAGGAACCCAACGCAACTTGTATTTCAGCATGCCCATAATGCATTCAAAATTTAAGCCAATCTCCGTAACACGGTTGATTTAGTAAACCTGAAGAGTATGCACCTGAGTGAAAGACATATATCTTTGTTTCTATTAATAATTTGGACTTGAGTCCTGAAGAAGAATTGTGTATATTTACGATAGGAACCCAACGCAACTTGTATTTCAGCATGCCCATAATGTATTCAAAATTTAAGCCAATCTCCGTAACACGGTTGATTTAGTAAACCTGAAGAGTATGCACCTGAGTGAAAGACGTATATCTTTGTTTCTATTAATAATGTGGACTTGAGTCCTGAAGAATAATTGTGTATATTTACGATAGGAACCCAATGCAACTCGTATTTAAGCATTCCCATAATGTATTCACAATTTAAGCCAATCTCCGTAACACGGTTGATTTAGTAAACCTGAAGAGTATGCACCTGAGTGAAAGACTTATATCTTTGTTTATATTAATAATTTGGACTTGAGTCCTGAAGAAGAATTGTGTATAATTACGATAGGAACCCAACGCAACTCGTATTTCAACATGCCCATAATGTATTCAAAATTTAAGCCAATCTCCGTAACACGGTTCATTTAGTAAACCTCAAGAGTATGCACCTGAGTGAAAGACGTATATCTTTGTTTCTATTAATAATTTCGACTTGAGTCCTGAAGAAGAATTGTGTATATTTACGATAGGAACCCAACGCAACTTGTATTTCAGCATGCCCATAATGTATTCAAAATTTAAGCCAATCTCCGTAACACGGTTGATTTAGTAAACCTGAAGAGTATGCACCTGAGTGAAAGACGTATATCTTTGTTTCTATTAATAATTTGGACTTGAGTCCTGAAGAATAATTGTGTATATTTACGATAGGAACCCAATGCAACTCGTATTTCAGCATTCCCATAATGTATTCACAATTTAAGCCAATCTCCGTAACACGGTTGATTTAGTAAACCTGAAGAGTATGCACCTGAGTGAAAGACTTATATCTTTGTTTATATTAATAATTTGGACTTGAGTCCTAAAGAAGAATTGTGTATAATTACGATAGGAACCCAACGCAACTCGTATTTAAACATGCCCATAATGTATTCAAAATTTAAGCCAATCTCCGTAACACGGTTCATTTAGTAAACCTCAAGAGTATGCACCTGAGTGAAAGACGTATATCTTTGTTTCTATTAATAATTTGGACTTGAGTCTTGAAGAAGAATTGTGTATATTTACGATAGGAACTCAACGCAACTTGTATTTCAGCATTCCCATAATGTATTAACAATTTAAGGCAATCTCCGTAACACGGTTGATTTAGTAAACCTGAAGAGTATGCACCTGAGTGAAAGACTTATATCTTTGTTTCTATTAATAATTTGGACTTGAGTCCTGAAGAAGAATTGTGTATATTTACGATAGGAACCCAACGCAACTTGTATTTCAGCATGCCCATAATGCATTCAAAATTTAAGCCAATCTCCGTAACACGGTTGATTTAGTAAACCTGAAGAGTATGCACCTGAGTGAAAGACATATATCTTTGTTTCTATTAATAATTTGGACTTGAGTCCTGAAGAAGAATTGTGTATATTTACGATAGGAACCCAACGCAACTTGTATTTCAGCATGCCCATAATGTATTCAAAATTTAAGCCAATCTCCGTAACACGGTTGATTTAGTAAACCTGAAGAGTATGCACCTGAGTGAAAGACGTATATCTTTGTTTCTATTAATAATTTGGACTTGAGTCCTGAAGAATAATTGTGTATATTTACGATAGGAACCCAATGCAACTCGTATTTCAGCATTCCCATAATGTATTCACAATTTAAGCCAATCTCCGTAACACGGTTGATTTAGTAAACCTGAAGAGTATGCACCTGAGTGAAAGACTTATATCTTTGTTTATAATAATAATTTGGACTTGAGTCCTGAAGAAGAATTGTGTATAATTACGATAGGAACCCAACACAACTCGTATTTCAACATGCCCATAATGTATTCAAAATTTAAGCCAATCTCCGTAACACGGTTCATTTAGTAAACCTCAAGAGTATGCACCTGAGTGAAAGACGTATATCTTTGTTTCTATTAATAATTTGGACTTGAGTCCTGAAGAAGAATTGTGTATATTTACGATAGGAACTCAACGCAACTTGTATTTCAGCATTCCCATAATGTATTAACAATTTAAGGCAATCTCCGTAACACGGTTGATTTAGTAAACCTGAAGAGTATGCACCTGAGTGAAAGACTTATATCTTTGTTTCTATTAATAATTTGGACTTGAGTCCTGAAGAAGAATTGTGTATATTTACGATAGGAACCCAATGCAACTCGAATTTCAGCATGCCCATAATGTATTCAAAATTTAAGCCAATCTCCGTAACACGGTTGATTTAGTAAACCTGAAGAGTATGCACCTGAGTGAAAGACTTATATCTTTGTTTCTATTAATAGTTTGGACTTGAGTCCTGAAGAAGAATTGTGTATATTTACGATAGGAACCCAACGCAACTCGTATTTCAACATGCCCATAATGTATTCAAAATTTAAGCCAATCTCCGTAACACGGTACATTTAGTAAACCTCAAGAGTATGCACCTGAGTGAAAGACGTATATCTTTGTTTCTATTAATAATTTGGACTTGAGTCCTGAAGAAGAATTGTGTATATTTACGATAGGAACTCAACGCAACTTGTATTTCAGCATTCCCATAATGTATTAACAATTTAAGGCAATCTCCGTAACACGGTTGATTTAGTAAACCTGAAGAGTATGCACGTGAGTGAAAGACTTATATCTTTGTTTCTATTAATAATTTGGACTTGAGTCCTGAAGAAGAATTGTGTATATTTACGATAGGAACCCAACGCAACTTGTATTTCAGCATGCCCATAATGTATTCAAAATTTAAGCCAATCTCCGTAACACGGTTGATTTAGTAAACCTGAAGAGTATGCACCTGAGTGAAAGACATATATCTTTGTTTCTATTAATAATTTGGACTTGAGTCCTGAAGAAGAATTGTGTATATTTACGATAGGAACCCAACGCAACTTGTATTTCAGCATGCCCATAATGCATTCAAAATTTAAGCCAATCTCCGTAACACGGTTGATTTAGTAAACCTGAAGAGATTGCACCTGAGTGAAAGACATATATCTTTGTTTCTATTAATAATTTGGACTTGAGTCCTGAAGAAGAATTGTGTATATTTACGATAGGAACCCAACGCAACTTGTATTTCAGCATGCCCATAATGTATTCAAAATTTAAGCCAATCTCCGTAACACGGTTGATTTAGTAAACCTGAAGAGTATGCACCTGAGTGAAAGACGTATATCTTTGTTTCTATTAATAATTTGGACTTGAGTCCTGAAGAAGAATTGTGTATATTTACGATAGGAACCCAATGCAACTTGTATTTCAGCATGCCCATAATGTATTCAAAATTTAAGCCAATCTCCGTAACACGGTTGATTTAGTAAACCTGAAGAGTATGCACCTGAGTGAAAGACATATATCTTTGTTTCTATTAATAATTTGGACTTGAGTCCTGAAGAAGAATTGTGTATATTTACGATAGGAACCCAACGCAACTTGTATTTCAGCATGCCCATAATGCATTCAAAATTTAAGCCAATCTCCGTAACACGGTTGATTTAGTAAACCTGAAGAGTATGCACCTGAGTGAAAGACATATATCTTTGTTTCTATTAATAATTTGGACTTGAGTCCTGAAGAAGAATTGTGTATATTTACGATAGGAACCCAACGCAACTTGTATTTCAGCATGCCCATAATGTATTCAAAATTTAAGCCAATCTCCGTAACACGGTTGATTTAGTAAACCTGAAGAGTATGCACCTGAGTGAAAGACGTATATCTTTGTTTCTATTAATAATTTGGACTTGAGTCCTGAAGAATAATTGTGTATATTTACGATAGGAACCCAATGCAACTCGTATTTAAGCATTCCCATAATGTATTCACAATTTAAGCCAATCTCCGTAACACGGTTGATTTAGTAAACCTGAAGAGTATGCACCTGAGTGAAAGACTTATATCTTTGTTTATATTAATAATTTGGACTTGAGTCCTGAAGAAGAATTGTGTATAATTACGATAGGAACCCAACGCAACTCGTATTTCAACATGCCCATAATGTATTCAAAATTTAAGCCAATCTCCGTAACACGGTTCATTTAGTAAACCTCAAGAGTATGCACCTGAGTGAAAGACGTATATCTTTGTTTCTATTAATAATTTGGACTTGAGTCCTGAAGAAGAATTGTGTATATTTACGATAGGAACCCAACGCAACTCGTATTTCAACATGCCCATAATGTATTCAAAATTTAAGCCAATCTCCGTAACACGGTTCATTTAGTAAACCTCAAGAGTATGCACCTGAGTGAAAGACGTATATCTTTGTTTCTATTAATAATTTGGACTTGAGTCCTGAAGAAGAATTGTGTATATTTACGATAGGAACTCAACGCAACTTGTATTTCAGCATTCCCATAATGTATTAACAATTTAAGGCAATCTCCGTAACACGGTTGATTTAGTAAACCTGAAGAGTATGCACGTGAGTGAAAGACTTATATCTTTGTTTCTATTAATAATTTGGACTTGAGTCCTGAAGAAGAATTGTGTATATTTACGATAGGAACCCAACGCAACTTGTATTTCAGCATGCCCATAATGTATTCAAAATTTAAGCCAATCTCCGTAACACGGTTGATTTAGTAAACCTGAAGAGTATGCACCTGAGTGAAAGACATATATCTTTGTTTCTATTAATAATTTGGACTTGAGTCCTGAAGAAGAATTGTGTATATTTACGATAGGAACCCAACGCAACTTGTATTTCAGCATGCCCATAATGCATTCAAAATTTAAGCCAATCTCCGTAACACGGTTGATTTAGTAAACCTGAAGAGATTGCACCTGAGTGAAAGACATATATCTTTGTTTCTATTAATAATTTGGACTTGAGTCCTGAAGAAGAATTGTGTATATTTACGATAGGAACCCAACGCAACTTGTATTTCAGCATGCCCATAATGTATTCAAAATTTAAGCCAATCTCCGTAACACGGTTGATTTAGTAAACCTGAAGAGTATGCACCTGAGTGAAAGACGTATATCTTTGTTTCTATTAATAATTTGGACTTGAGTCCTGAAGAAGAATTGTGTATATTTACGATAGGAACCCAACGCAACTTGTATTTCAGCATGCCCATAATGTATTCAAAATTTAAGCCAATCTCCGTAACACGGTTGATTTAGTAAACCTGAAGAGTATGCACCTGAGTGAAAGACATATATCTTTGTTTCTATTAATAATTTGGACTTGAGTCCTGAAGAAGAATTGTGTATATTTACGATAGGAACCCAACGCAACTTGTATTTCAGCATGCCCATAATGCATTCAAAATTTAAGCCAATCTCCGTAACACGGTTGATTTAGTAAACCTGAAGAGTATGCACCTGAGTGAAAGACATATATCTTTGTTTCTATTAATAATTTGGACTTGAGTCCTGAAGAAGAATTGTGTATATTTACGATAGGAACCCAACGCAACTTGTATTTCAGCATGCCCATAATGTATTCAAAATTTAAGCCAATCTCCGTAACACGGTTGATTTAGTAAACCTGAAGAGTATGCACCTGAGTGAAAGACGTATATCTTTGTTTCTATTAATAATTTGGACTTGAGTCCTGAAGAATAATTGTGTATATTTACGATAGGAACCCAATGCAACTCGTATTTAAGCATTCCCATAATGTATTCACAATTTAAGCCAATCTCCGTAACACGGTTGATTTAGTAAACCTGAAGAGTATGCACCTGAGTGAAAGACTTATATCTTTGTTTATATTAATAATTTGGACTTGAGTCCTGAAGAAGAATTGTGTATAATTACGATAGGAACCCAACGCAACTCGTATTTCAACATGCCCATAATGTATTCAAAATTTAAGCCAATCTCCGTAACACGGTTCATTTAGTAAACCTCAAGAGTATGCACCTGAGTGAAAGACGTATATCTTTGTTTCTATTAATAATTTGGACTTGAGTCCTGAAGAAGAATTGTGTATATTTACGATAGGAACCCAACGCAACTTGTATTTCAGCATGCCCATAATGTATTCAAAATTTAAGCCAATCTCCGTAACACGGTTGATTTAGTAAACCTGAAGAGTATGCACCTGAGTGAAAGACGTATATCTTTGTTTCTATTAATAATTTGGACTTGAGTCCTGAAGAATAATTGTGTATATTTACGATAGGAACCCAATGCAACTCGTATTTCAGCATTCCCATAATGTATTCACAATTTAAGCCAATCTCCGTAACACGGTTGATTTAGTAAACCTGAAGAGTATGCACCTGAGTGAAAGACTTATATCTTTGTTTATATTAATAATTTGGACTTGAGTCCTGAAGAAGAATTGTGTATAATTACGATAGGAACCCAACGCAACTCGTATTTAAACATGCCCATAATGTATTCAAAATTTAAGCCAATCTCCGTAACACGGTTCATTTAGTAAACCTCAAGAGTATGCACCTGAGTGAAAGACGTATATCTTTGTTTCTATTAATAATTTGGACTTGAGTCCTGAAGAAGAATTGTGTATATTTACGATAGGAACTCAACGCAACTTGTATTTCAGCATTCCCATAATGTATTAACAATTTAAGGCAATCTCCGTAACACGGTTGATTTAGTAAACCTGAAGAGTATGCACCTGAGTGAAAGACTTATATCTTTGTTTCTATTAATAATTTGGACTTGAGTCCTGAAGAAGAATTGTGTATATTTACGATAGGAACCCAACGCAACTTGTATTTCAGCATGCCCATAATGCATTCAAAATTTAAGCCAATCTCCGTAACACGGTTGATTTAGTAAACCTGAAGAGTATGCACCTGAGTGAAAGACATATATCTTTGTTTCTATTAATAATTTGGACTTGAGTCCTGAAGAAGAATTGTGTATATTTACGATAGGAACCCAACGCAACTTGTATTTCAGCATGCCCATAATGTATTCAAAATTTAAGCCAATCTCCGTAACACGGTTGATTTAGTAAACCTGAAGAGTATGCACCTGAGTGAAAGACGTATATCTTTGTTTCTATTAATAATTTGGACTTGAGTCCTGAAGAATAATTGTGTATATTTACGATAGGAACCCAATGCAACTCGTATTTCAGCATTCCCATAATGTATTCACAATTTAAGCCAATCTCCGTAACACGGTTGATTTAGTAAACCTGAAGAGTATGCACCTGAGTGAAAGACTTATATCTTTGTTTATATTAATAATTTGGACTTGAGTCCTGAAGAAGAATTGTGTATAATTACGATAGGAACCCAACACAACTCGTATTTCAACATGCCCATAATGTATTCAAAATTTAAGCCAATCTCCGTAACACGGTTCATTTAGTAAACCTCAAGAGTATGCACCTGAGTGAAAGACGTATATCTTTGTTTCTATTAATAATTTGGACTTGAGTCCTGAAGAAGAATTGTGTATATTTACGATAGGAACTCAACGCAACTTGTATTTCAGCATTCCCATAATGTATTAACAATTTAAGGCAATCTCCGTAACACGGTTGATTTAGTAAACCTGAAGAGTATGCACCTGAGTGAAAGACTTATATCTTTGTTTCTATTAATAATTTGGACTTGAGTCCTGAAGAAGAATTGTGTATATTTACGATAGGAACCCAATGCAACTCGAATTTCAGCATGCCCATAATGTATTCAAAATTTAAGCCAATCTCCGTAACACGGTTGATTTAGTAAACCTGAAGAGTATGCACCTGAGTGAAAGATGTATATCTTTGTTTCTATTAATAATTTGGACTTGAGTCCTGAAGAAGAATTGTGTTTATTTACGATAGGAACCCAATGCAACTCGTATTTCAGCATTCCCATAATGTATTCACAATTTAAGCCAATCTCCGTAACATGGCTGATTTAGTAAACCTGAAGAGTATGCACCTGAGTGAAAGACGTATATCTTTGTTTCTATTAATAATTTGGACTTGAGTCCTGAAGAAGAAATGTGTATATTTACGATAGGAACCCAATGCAACTCGTATTTCAGCATGCCCATAATGTATTCAAAATTTAAGCCAATCTCCGTAACACGGTTCATTTAGTAAACCTGAAGAGTATGCACCTGAGTGAAAGACGTATATCTTTGTTTCTATTAATAATTTGGACTTGAGTCCTGAAGAAGAATTTTGTATATTTACGATAGGAACCCAACGCAACTCGTATTTCAGCATTCCCATAATGTATTCACAATTTAAGGCAATCTCCGTAACACGGTTGATTTAGTAAACCTGAAGAGTATGCACCTGAGTGAAAGACGTATATCTTTGTTTCTATTAATAATTTGGACTTGAGTCCTGAAGAAGAATTGTGTATATTTACGATAGGAACCCAATACAACTCGTATTTCAACATGCCCATAATGTATTCAAAATTTAAGTCAATCTCCGTAACACGGTTCATTTAGTAAACCTCAAGAGTATGCACCTGAGTGAAAGACGTATATCTTTGTTTCTATTAATAATTTGGACTTGAGTCCTGAAGAAGAATTGTGTATATTTACGATAGGAACTCAACGCAACTTGTATTTCAGCATTCCCATAATGTATTAACAATTTAAGGCAATCTCCGTAACACGGTTGATTTAGTAAACCTGAAGAGTATGCACCTGAGTGAAAGACTTATATCTTTGTTTCTATTAATAATTTGGACTTCAGTCCTGAAGAAGAATTGTGTATATTTACGATAGGAACCCAACGCAACTTGTATTTCAGCATGCCCATAATGTATTCAAAATTTAAGCCAATCTCCGTAACACGGTTGATTTAGTAAACCTGAAGAGTATGCACTTGAGTGAAAGACATATATCTTTGTTTCTATTAATAATTTGGACTTGAGTCCTGAAGAAGAATTGTGTATATTTACGATAGGAACCAAACGCAACTTGTATTTCAGCATGCCCATAATGCATTCAAAATTTAAGCCAATCTCCGTAACACGGTTGATTTAGTAAACCTGAAGAGTATGCACCTGAGTGAAAGACATATATCTTTGTTTCTATTAATAATTTGGACTTGAGTCCTGAAGAAGAATTGTGTATATTTACGATAGGAACCCAACGCAACTTGTATTTCAGCATGCCCATAATGTATTCAAAATTTAAGCCAATCTCCGTAACACGGTTGATTTAGTAAACCTGAAGAGTATGCACCTGAGTGAAAGACGTATATCTTTGTTTCTATTAATAATTTGGACTTGAGTCCTGAAGAATAATTGTGTATATTTACGATAGGAACCCAACGCAACTCGTATTTCAGCATTCCCATAATGTATTCACAATTTAAGCCAATCTCCGTAACACGGTTGATTTAGTAAACCTGAAGAGTATGCACCTGAGTGAAAGACTTATATCTTTGTTTATATTAATAATTTGGACTTGAGTCCTGAAGAAGAATTGTGTATAATTACGATAGGAACCCAACGCAACTCGTATTTCAACATGCCCATAATGTATTCAAAATTTAAGCCAATCTCCGTAACACGGTTCATTTAGTAAACCTCAAGAGTATGCACCTGAGTGAAAGACGTATATCTTTGTTTCTATTAATAATTTGGACTTGAGTCCCGAAGAAGAATTGTGTATATTTACGATAGGAACTCAACGCAACTTGTATTTCAGCATTCCCATAATGTATTAACAATTTAAGGCAATCTCCGTAACACGGTTGATTTAGTAAACCTGAAGAGTATGCACCTGAGTGAAAGACTT
This sequence comes from Cuscuta europaea, assembly GCA_945859875.1. Taxonomy (NCBI): domain Eukaryota; kingdom Viridiplantae; phylum Streptophyta; class Magnoliopsida; order Solanales; family Convolvulaceae; genus Cuscuta; species Cuscuta europaea. The sequence continues at coordinate 6,841,928 of CAMAPE010000011.1, read as the reverse complement.
ATATCTTTGTTTCTATTAATAATTTGGACTTGAGTCCTGAAGAAGAATTGTGTTTATTTACGATAGGAACCCAACGCAACTCGTATTTCAACATGCCCATAATGTATTCAAAATTTAAGCCAATCTCCGTAACACGGTTCATTTAGTAAACCTCAAGAGGACTTGAGTCCTGAAGAAGAATTGTGTATATTTACGATAGGAAATAAACGCAACTCAAATTTCAGCATGCCCATAATGTATTCAAAATTTAAGCCAATCTCCGTAACACGGTTCATTTAGTAAACCTGAAGAGTATGCACCTGAGTGAAAGACTTATATCTTTGTTTCTATTAATAATTTGGACTTGAGTCCTGAAGAAGAATTGTGTTTATTTACGATAGGAACCCAATGCAACTCGTATTTCAGCATTCCCATAATGTATTCACAATTTAAGCCAATCTCCGTAACATGGTTGATTTAGTAAACCTGAAGAGTATGCACCTGAGTGAAAGACGCATATCTTTGTTTCTATTAATAATTTGGACTTGAGTCCTGAAGAAGAATTGTGTATATTTACGATAGGAACCCAATGCAACTCGAATTTCAGCATGCCCATAATGTATTCAAAATTTAAGCCAATCTCCGTAACACGGTTGATTTAATAAACCTGAAGAGTATGCACCTGAGTGAAAGACGTATATCTTTGTTTCTATTAATAATTTGGACTTGAGTCCTGAAGAATAATTGTGTATATTTACGATAGGAACCCAACGCAACTCGTCTTTCAGCATTCCCATAATGTATTCACAATTTAAGCCAATCTCTGTAACACGGTTGATTTAGTAAACCTGAAGAGTATGCACCTGAGTGAAAGACTTATATCTTTGTTTCTATTAATAATTTGGACTTGAGTCCTGAAGAAGAATTGTGTATAATTACGATAGGAACCCAACGCAACTCGTATTTCAACATGCCCATAATGTATTCAAAATTTAAGCCAATCTCCGTAACACGGTTCATTTAGTAAACCTCAAGAGTATGTACCTGAGTGAAATACGTATATCTTTGTTTCTAATAATAATTTTGACTTGAGTCCTGAAGAAGAATTGTGTATATTTACGATAGGAACTCAACGCAACTTGTATTTCAGCATTCCCATAATGTATTAACAATTTAAGGCAATCTCCGTAACACGGTTGATTTAGTAAACCTGAAGAGTATGCACCTGAGTGAAAGACTTATATCTTTGTTTCTATTAATAATTTGGACTTGAGTCCTGAAGAAGAATTGTGTATATTTACGATAGGAACCCAATGCAACTCGAATTTCAGCATGCCCATAATGTATTCAAAATTTAAGCCAATCTCCGTAACACGGTTGATTTAGTAAACCTGAAGAGTATGCACCTGAGTGAAAGATGTATATCTTTGTTTCTATTAATAATTTGGACTTGAGTCCTGAAGAAGAATTGTGTTTATTTACGATAGGAACCCAATGCAACTCGTATTTCAGCATTCCCATAATGTATTCACAATTTAAGCCAATCTCCGTAACATGGCTGATTTAGTAAACCTGAAGAGTATGCACCTGAGTGAAAGACGTATATCTTTGTTTCTATTAATAATTTGGACTTGAGTCCTGAAGAAGAAATGTGTATATTTACGATAGGAACCCAATGCAACTCGTATTTCAGCATGCCCATAATGTATTCACAATTTAAGCCAATCTCCGTAACACGGTTGATTTAGTAAACCTGAAGAGTATGCACCTGAGTGAAAGACTTATATCTTTGTTTCTATTAATAATTTGGACTTGAGTCCTGAAGAAGAATTGTGTATAATTACGATAGGAACCCAACGCAACTCGTATTTCAACATGCCCATAATGTATTCAAAATTTAAGCCAATCTCCGTAACACGGTTCATTTAGTAAACCTCAAGAATATGTACCTGCGTGAAATACGTATATCTTTGTTTCTATTAATAATTTTGACTTGAGTCCTGAAGAAGAATTGTGTATATTTACGATAGGAACTCAACGCAACTTGTATTTCAGCATTCCCATAATGTATTAACAATTTAAGGCAATCTCCGTAACACGGTTGATTTAGTAAACCTGAAGAGTATGCACCTCAGTGAAAGACTTATATCTTTGTTTCTATTAATAATTTGGACTTGAGTCCTGAAGAAGAATTGTGTATATTTACGTAAGGAACTCAACGCAACTTGTATTTCAGCATTCCCATAATGTATTCACAATTTAAGCCAATCTCCGTAACACGGTTGATTTAGTAAACCTGAAGAGTATGCACCTGAGTGAAAGACTTATATCTTTGTTTCTATTAATAATTTGGACTTGAGTCCTGAAGAAGAATTGTGTATATTTACGATAGGAACCCAACGCAACTCGTATTTCAACATGCCCATAATGTATTCAAAATTTAAGCCAATCTCCGTAACACGGTTCATTTAGTAAACCTCAAGAGTATGTACCTGAGTGAAATACGTATATCTTTGTTTCTATTAATAATTTTGACTTGAGTCCTGAAGAAGAATTGTGTATATTTACGATAGGAACTCAACGCAACTTGTATTTCAGCATTCCCATAATGTATTAACAATTTAAGGCAATCTCCGTAACACGGTTGATTTAGTAAACCTGAAGAGTATGCACCTGAGTGAAAGACTTATATCTTTGTTTCTATTAATAATTTGGACTTGAGTCCTGAAGAAGAATTGTGTATATTTACGATAGGAACCCAATGCAACTCGAATTTCAGCATGCCCATAATGTATTCAAAATTTAAGCCAATCTCCGTAACACGGTTGATTTAATAAACCTGAAGAGTATGCACCTGAGTGAAAGACGTATATCTTTGTTTCTATTAATAATTTGGACTTGAGTCCTGAAGAATAATTGTGTATATTTACGATAGGAACCCAACGCAACTCGTCTTTCAGCATTCCCATAATGTATTCACAATTTAAGCCAATCTCTGTAACACGGTTGATTTAGTAAACCTGAAGAGTATGCACCTGAGTGAAAGACTTATATCTTTGTTTCTATTAATAATTTGGACTTGAGTCCTGAAGAAGAATTGTGTATAATTACGATAGGAACCCAACGCAACTCGTATTTCAACATGCCCATAATGTATTCAAAATTTAAGCCAATCTCCGTAACACGGTTCATTTAGTAAACCTCAAGAGTATGTACCTGAGTGAAATACGTATATCTTTGTTTCTAATAATAATTTTGACTTGAGTCCTGAAGAAGAATTGTGTATATTTACGATAGGAACTCAACGCAACTTGTATTTCAGCATTCCCATAATGTATTAACAATTTAAGGCAATCTCCGTAACACGGTTGATTTAGTAAACCTGAAGAGTATGCACCTGAGTGAAAGACTTATATCTTTGTTTCTATTAATAATTTGGACTTGAGTCCTGAAGAAGAATTGTGTATATTTACGATAGGAACCCAATGCAACTCGAATTTCAGCATGCCCATAATGTATTCAAAATTTAAGCCAATCTCCGTAACACGGTTGATTTAGTAAACCTGAAGAGTATGCACCTGAGTGAAAGATGTATATCTTTGTTTCTATTAATAATTTGGACTTGAGTCCTGAAGAAGAATTGTGTTTATTTACGATAGGAACCCAATGCAACTCGTATTTCAGCATTCCCATAATGTATTCACAATTTAAGCCAATCTCCGTAACATGGCTGATTTAGTAAACCTGAAGAGTATGCACCTGAGTGAAAGACGTATATCTTTGTTTCTATTAATAATTTGGACTTGAGTCCTGAAGAAGAAATGTGTATATTTACGATAGGAACCCAATGCAACTCGTATTTCAGCATGCCCATAATGTATTCACAATTTAAGCCAATCTCCGTAACACGGTTGATTTAGTAAACCTGAAGAGTATGCACCTGAGTGAAAGACTTATATCTTTGTTTCTATTAATAATTTGGACTTGAGTCCTGAAGAAGAATTGTGTATAATTACGATAGGAACCCAACGCAACTCGTATTTCAACATGCCCATAATGTATTCAAAATTTAAGCCAATCTCCGTAACACGGTTCATTTAGTAAACCTCAAGAATATGTACCTGCGTGAAATACGTATATCTTTGTTTCTATTAATAATTTTGACTTGAGTCCTGAAGAAGAATTGTGTATATTTACGATAGGAACTCAACGCAACTTGTATTTCAGCATTCCCATAATGTATTAACAATTTAAGGCAATCTCCGTAACACGGTTGATTTAGTAAACCTGAAGAGTATGCACCTCAGTGAAAGACTTATATCTTTGTTTCTATTAATAATTTGGACTTGAGTCCTGAAGAAGAATTGTGTATATTTACGTAAGGAACTCAACGCAACTTGTATTTCAGCATTCCCATAATGTATTCACAATTTAAGCCAATCTCCGTAACACGGTTGATTTAGTAAACCTGAAGAGTATGCACCTGAGTGAAAGACTTATATCTTTGTTTCTATTAATAATTTGGACTTGAGTCCTGAAGAAGAATTGTGTATATTTACGATAGGAACCCAACGCAACTCGTATTTCAACATGCCCATAATGTATTCAAAATTTAAGCCAATCTCCGTAACACGGTTCATTTAGTAAACCTCAAGAGTATGTACCTGAGTGAAATACGTATATCTTTGTTTCTATTAATAATTTTGACTTGAGTCCTGAAGAAGAATTGTGTATATTTACGATAGGAACTCAACGCAACTTGTATTTCAGCATTCCCATAATGTATTAACAATTTAAGGCAATCTCCGTAACACGGTTGATTTAGTAAACCTGAAGAGTATGCACCTGAGTGAAAGACTTATATCTTTGTTTCTATTAATAATTTGGACTTGAGTCCTGAAGAAGAATTGTGTATATTTACGATAGGAACCCAATGCAACTCGAATTTCAGCATGCCCATAATGTATTCAAAATTTAAGCCAATCTCCGTAACACGGTTGATTTAGTAAACCTGAAGAGTATGCACCTGAGTGAAAGATGTATATCTTTGTTTCTATTAATAATTTGGACTTGAGTCCTGAAGAAGAATTGTGTTTATTTACGATAGGAACCCAATGCAACTCGTATTTCAGCATTCCCATAATGTATTCACAATTTAAGCCAATCTCCGTAACATGGCTGATTTAGTAAACCTGAAGAGTATGCACCTGAGTGAAAGACGTATATCTTTGTTTCTATTAATAATTTGGACTTGAGTCCTGAAGAAGAAATGTGTATATTTACGATAGGAACCCAATGCAACTCGTATTTCAGCATGCCCATAATGTATTCACAATTTAAGCCAATCTCCGTAACACGGTTGATTTAGTAAACCTGAAGAGTATGCACCTGAGTGAAAGACTTATATCTTTGTTTCTATTAATAATTTGGACTTGAGTCCTGAAGAAGAATTGTGTATAATTACGATAGGAACCCAACGCAACTCGTATTTCAACATGCCCATAATGTATTCAAAATTTAAGCCAATCTCCGTAACACGGTTCATTTAGTAAACCTCAAGAGTATGTACCTGAGTGAAATACGTATATCTTTGTTTCTATTAATAATTTTGACTTGAGTCCTGAAGAAGAATTGTGTATATTTACGATAGGAACTCAACGCAACTTGTATTTCAGCATTCCCATAATGTATTAACAATTTAAGGCAATCTCCGTAACACGGTTGATTTAGTAAACCTGAAGAGTATGCACCTCAGTGAAAGACTTATATCTTTGTTTCTATTAATAATTTGGACTTGAGTCCTGAAGAAGAATTGTGTATATTTACGTAAGGAACTCAACGCAACTTGTATTTCAGCATTCCCATAATGTATTAACAATTTAAGGCAATCTCCGTAACACGGTTGATTTAGTAAACCTGAAGAGTATGCACCTGAGTGAAAGACTTATATCTTTGTTTCTATTAATAATTTGGACTTGAGTCCTGAAGAAGAATTGTGTATATTTACGATAGGAACCCAACGCAACTCGTATTTCAACATGCCCATAATGTATTCAAAATTTAAGCCAATCTCCGTAACACGGTTCATTTAGTAAACCTCAAGAGTATGCACCTGAGTGAAAGACGTATATCTTTGTTTCTATTAATAATTTGGACTTGAGTCCTGAAGAAGAATTGTGTATATTTACGATAGGAACTCAACGCAACTTGTATTTCAGCATTCCCATAATGTATTAACAATTTAAGGCAATCTCCGTAACACGGTTGATTTAGTAAACCTGAAGAGTATGCACCTGAGTGAAAGACTTATATCTTTGTTTCTATTAATAATTTGGACTTGAGTCCTGAAGAAGAATTGTGTATATTTACGATAGGAACCCAATGCAACTCGAATTTCAGCATTCCCATAATGTATTCACAATTTAACCCAATCTCCGTAACATGGTTGATTTAGTAAACCTCAAGAGTATGCACCTGAGTGAAAGACGCATATCTTTGTTTCTATTAATAATTTGGACTTGAGTCCTGAAGAAGAATTGTGTATATTTACGATAGGAACCCAATGCAACTCGAATTTCAGCATGCCCATAATGTATTCAAAATTTAAGCCAATCTCCGTAACACGGTTGATTTAGTAAACCTGAAGAGTATGCACCTGAGTGAAAGACGTATATCTTTGTTTCTATTAATAATTTGGACTTGAGTCCTGAAGAATAATTGTGTATATTTACGATAGGAATCCAACGCAACTCGTCTTTCAGCATTCCCATAATGTATTCACAATTTAAGCCAATCTTCGTAACACGGTTGATTTAGTAAACCTGAAGAGTATGCACCTGAGTGAAAGACTTATATCTTTGTTTCTATTAATAATTTGGACTTGAGGCCTGAAGAAGAATTGTGTATAATTACGATAGGAACCCAACGCAACTCGTATTTCAACATGCCCATAATGTATTCAAAATTTAAGCCAATCTCCGTAACACGGTTCATTTAGTAAACCTCAAGAGTATGCACCTGAGTGAAATACGTATATCTTTGTTTCTATTAATAATTTTGACTTGAGTCCTGAAGAAGAATTGTGTATATTTACGATAGGAACTCAACGCAACTTCTATTTCAGCATTCCCATAATGTATTAACAATTTAAGGCAATCTCCGTAACACGGTTGATTTAGTAAACCTGAAGAGTATGCACCTGAGTGAAAGACTTATATCTTTGTTTCTATTAATAATTTGGACTTGAGACCTGAAGAAGAATTGTGTATATTTACGATAGGAACTCAACGCAACTTGTATTTCAGCATTCCCATAATGTATTAACAATTTAAGGCAATCTCCGTAACACGGTTGATTTAGTAAACCTGAAGAGTATGCACCTGAGTGAAAGACTTATATCTTTGTTTCTATTAATAATTTGGACTTGAGTCCTGAAGAAGAATTGTGTATATTTACGATAGGAACCCAACGCAACTCTTATTTCAACATGCCCATAATGTATTCAAAATTTAAGCCAATCTTCGTAACACGGTTCATTTAGTAAACCTCAAGAGTATGCACCTGAGTGAAAGACGTATATCTTTGTTTCTATTAATAATTTGGACTTGAGTCCTGAAGAAGAATTGTGTATATTTACGATAGGAACTCAACGCAACTTGTATTTCAGCATTCCCATAATGTATTAACAATTTAAGGCAATCTCCGTAACACGGTTGATTTAGTAAACCTGAAGAGTATGCACCTGAGTGAAAGACTTATATCTTTGTTTCTATTAATAATTTGGACTTGAGTCCTGAAGAAGAATGGTGTATATTTACGATAGGAACCCAACGCAACTTGTATTTCAGCATGCCCATAATGTATTCAAAATTTAAGCCAATCTCCGTAACACGGTTGATTTAGTAAACCGAAAGAGTATGCACCTGAGTGAAAGACGTATATCTTTGTTTCTATTAATAATTTGGACTTGAGTCCTGAAGAATAATTGTGTATATTTACGATAGGAACCCAACGCAACTCGTATTTCAGCATTCCCATAATGTATTCACAATTTAAGCCAATCTCCGTAACACGGTTGATTTAGTAAACCTGAAGAGTATGCACCTGAGTGAAAGACTTATATCTTTGTTTATATTAATAATTTGGACTTGAGTCCTGAAGAAGAATTGTGTATAATTACGATAGGAACCCAACGCAACTCGTATTTCAACATGCCCATAATGTATTCAAAATTTAAGCCAATCTCCGTAACGCGGTTCATTTAGTAAACCTCAAGAGTATGCACCTGAGTGAAATACGTATATCTTTGTTTCTATTAATAATTTTGACTTGAGTCCTGAAGAAGAATTGTGTATATTTACGATAGGAACTCAACGCAACTTGTATTTCAGCATTCCCATAATGTATTAACAATTTAAGGCAATCTCCGTAGCACGGTTGATTTAGTAAACCTGAAGAGTATGCACCTGAGTGAAAGACTTATATCTTTGTTTCTATTAATAATTTGGACTTGAGTCCTGAAGAAGAATTGTGTATAATTACGATAGGAACCCAACGCAACTCGTATTTCAACATGCCCATAATGTATTCAAAATTTAAGCCAATCTCCGTAACACGGTTCATTTAGTAAACCTCAAGAGTATGTACCTGAGTGAAATACGTATATCTTTGTTTCTATTAATAATTTGGACTTGAGTCCTGAAGAAGAATTGTGTATATTTACGATAGGAACTCAACGCAACTTGTATTTCATCATTCCCATAATGTATTAACAATTTAAGGCAATCTCCGTAACACGGTTGATTTAGTAAACCAGAAGAGTATGCACCTCAGTGAAAGACTTATATCTTTGTTTCTATTAATAATTTGGACTTGAGTCCTGAAGAAGAATTGTGTATATTTACGTAAGGAACTCAACGCAACTTGTATTTCAGCATTCCCATAATGTATTAACAATTTAAGGCAATCTCCGTAACACGGTTGATTTAGTAAACCTCAAGAGTATGCACCTGAGTGAAAGACGTATATCTTTGTTTCTATTAATAATTTGGACTTGAGTCCTGAAGAATAATTGTGTATATTTACGATAGGAACCCAACGCAACTCGTCTTTCAGCATTCCCATAATGTATTCACAATTTAAGCCAATCTCCGTAACACGGTTGATTTAGTAAACCTGAAGAGTATGCACCTGAGTGAAAGACTTATATCTTTGTTTCTATTAATAATTTGGACTTGAGTCCTGAAGAAGAATTGTGTATAATTACGATAGGAACCCAACGCAACTCGTATTTCAACATGCCCATAATGTATTCAAAATTTAAGCCAATCTCCGTAACACGGTTCATTTAGTAAACCTCAAGAGTATGTACCTGAGTGAAATACGTATATCTTTGTTTCTATTAATAATTTTGACTTGAGTCCTGAAGAAGAATTGTGTATATTTACGATAGGAACTCAACGCAACTTGTATTTCAGCATTCCCATAATGTATTAACAATTTAAGGCAATCTCCGTAACACGATTGATTTAGTAAACCTGAAGAGTATGCACCTCAGTGAAAGACTTATATCTTTGTTTCTATTAATAATTTGGACTTGAGTCCTGAAGAAGAATTGTGTATATTTACGTAAGGAACTCAACGCAACTTGTATTTCAGCATTCCCATAATGTATTAACAATTTAAGGCAATCTCCGTAACACGGTTGATTTAGTAAACCTGAAGAGTATGCACCTGAGTGAAAGACTTATATCTTTGTTTCTATTAATAATTTGGACTTGAGTCCTGAAGAAGAATTGTGTATATTTACGATAGGAACCCAACGCAACTCGTATTTCAACATGCCCATAATGTATTCAAAATTTAAGCCAATCTCCGTAACACGGTTCATTTAGTAAACCTCAAGAGTATGCACCTGAGTGAAAGACGTATATCTTTGTTTCTATTAATAATTTGGACTTGAGTCCTGAAGAAGAATTGTGTATATTTACGATAGGAACTCAACGCAACTTGTATTTCAGCATTCCCATAATGTATTAACAATTTAAGGCAATCTCCGTAACACGGTTGATTTAGTAAACCTGAAGAGTATGCACCTGAGTGAAAGACTTATATCTTTGTTTCTATTAATAATTTGGACTTGAGTCCTGAAGAAGAATTGTGTATATTTACGATAGGAACCCAATGCAACTCGAATTTCAGCATTCCCATAATGTATTCACAATTTAAGCCAATCTCCGTAACATGGTTGATTTAGTAAACCTGAAGAGTATGCACCTGAGTGAAAGACGCATATCTTTGTTTCTATTAATAATTTGGACTTGAGTCCTGAAGAAGAATTGTGTATATTTACGATAGGAACCCAATGCAACTCGAATTTCAGCATGCCCATAATGTATTCAAAATTTAAGCCAATCTCCGTAACACGGTTGATTTAGTAAACCTGAAGAGTATGCACCTGAGTGAAAGACGTATATCTTTGTTTCTATTAATAATTTGGACTTGAGTCCTGAAGAATAATTGTGTATATTTACGATAGGAACCCAACGCAACTCGTCTTTCAGCATTCCCATAATGTATTCACAATTTAAGCCAATCTCTGTAACACGGTTGATTTAGTAAACCTGAAGAGTATGCACCTGAGTGAAAGACTTATATCTTTGTTTCTATTAATAATTTGGACTTGAGTCCTGAAGAAGAATTGTGTATAATTACGATAGGAACCCAACGCAACTCGTATTTCAACATGCCCATAATGTATTCAAAATTTAAGCCAATCTCCGTAACACGGTTCATTTAGTAAACCTCAAGAGTATGCACCTGAGTGAAATACGTATATCTTTGTTTCTATTAATAATTTTGACTTGAGTCCTGAAGAAGAATTGTGTATATTTACGATAGGAACTCAACGCAACTTGTATTTCAGCATTCCCATAATGTATTAACAATTTAAGGCAATCTCCGTAACACGGTTGATTTAGTAAACCTGAAGAGTATGCACCTGAGTGAAAGACTTATATCTTTGTTTCTATTAATAATTTGGACTTGAGTCCTGAAGAAGAATTGTGTTTATTTACGATAGGAACCCAACGCAACTTGTATTTCAGCATGCCATAATGTATTCAAAATTTAAGCCAATCTCCGTAACACGGTTGATTTAGTAAACCTGAAGAGTATGCACCTGAGTGAAAGACGTATATCTTTGTTTCTATTAATAATTTGGACTTGAGTCCTGAAGAATAATTGTGTATATTTACGATAGGAACCCAACGCAACTCGTCTTTCAGCATTCCCATAATGTATTCACAATTTAAGCCAATCTCTGTAACACGGTTGATTTAGTAAACCTGAAGAGTATGCACCTGAGTGAAAGACTTATATCTTTGTTTCTATTAATAATTTGGACTTGAGTCCTGAAGAAGAATTGTGTATAATTACGATAGGAACCCAACGCAACTCGTATTTCAACATGCCCATAATGTATTCAAAATTTAAGCCAATCTCCGTAACACGGTTCATTTAGTAAACCTCAAGAGTATGCACCTGAGTGAAATACGTATATCTTTGTTTCTATTAATAATTTTGACTTGAGTCCTGAAGAAGAATTGTGTATATTTACGATAGGAACTCAACGCAACTTGTATTTCAGCATTCCCATAATGTATTAACAATTTAAGGCAATCTCCGTAACACGGTTGATTTAGTAAACCTGAAGAGTATGCACCTGAGTGAAAGACTTATATCTTTGTTTCTATTAATAATTTGGACTTGAGTCCTGAAGAAGAATTGTGTTTATTTACGATAGGAACCCAACGCAACTTGTATTTCAGCATGCCATAATGTATTCAAAATTTAAGCCAATCTCCGTAACACGGTTGATTTAGTAAACCTCAAGAGTATGCACCTGAGTGAAAGACGTATATCTTTGTTTCTATTAATAATTTGGACTTGAGTCCTGAAGAATAATTGTGTATATTTACGATAGGAACCCAACGCAACTCGTCTTTCAGCATTCCCATAATGTATTCACAATTTAAGCCAATCTCTGTAACACGGTTGATTTAGTAAACCTGAAGAGTATGCACCTGAGTGAAAGACTTATATCTTTGTTTCTATTAATAATTTGGACTTGAGTCCTGAAGAAGAATTGTGTATAATTACGATAGGAACCCAACGCAACTCGTATTTCAACATGCCCATAATGTATTCAAAATTTAAGCCAATCTCCGTAACACGGTTCATTTAGTAAACCTCAAGAGTATGCACCTGAGTGAAATACGTATATCTTTGTTTCTATTAATAATTTTGACTTGAGTCCTGAAGAAGAATTGTGTATATTTACGATAGGAACTCAACGCAACTTGTATTTCAGCATTCCCATAATGTATTAACAATTTAAGGCAATCTCCGTAACACGGTTGATTTAGTAAACCTGAAGAGTATGCACCTGAGTGAAAGACTTATATCTTTGTTTCTATTAATAATTTGGACTTGAGTCCTGAAGAAGAATTGTGTATATTTACGATAGGAACTCAACGCAACTTGTATTTCAGCATTCCCATAATGTATTAACAATTTAAGGCAATCTCCGTAACACGGTTGATTTAGTAAACCTGAAGAGTATGCACCTGAGTGAAAGACTTATATCTTTGTTTCTATTAATAATTTGGACTTGAGTCCTGAAGAAGAATTGTGTATATTTACGATAGGAACCCAACGCAACTCGTATTTCAACATGCCCATAATGTATTCAAAATTTAAGCCAATCTCCGTAACACGGTTCATTTAGTAAACCTCAAGAGTATGCACCTGAGTGAAAGACGTATATCTTTGTTTCTATTAATAATTTGGACTTGAGTCCTGAAGAAGAATTGTGTATATTTACGATAGGAACTCAACGCAACTTGTATTTCAGCATTCCCATAATGTATTAACAATTTAAGGCAATCTCCGTAACACGGTTGATTTAGTAAACCTGAAGAGTATGCACCTGAGTGAAAGACTTATATCTTTGTTTCTATTAATAATTTGGACTTGAGTCCTGAAGAAGAATGGTGTATATTTACGATAGGAACCCAACGCAACTTGTATTTCAGCATGCCCATAATGTATTCAAAATTTAAGCCAATCTCCGTAACACGGTTGATTTAGTAAACCTGAAGAGTATGCACCTGAGTGAAAGACGTATATCTTTGTTTCTATTAATAATTTGGACTTGAGTCCTGAAGAATAATTGTGTATATTTACGATAGGAACCCAACGCAACTCGTATTTCAGCATTCCCATAATGTATTCACAATTTAAGCCAATCTCCGTAACACGGTTGATTTAGTAAACCTGAAGAGTATGCACCTGAGTGAAAGACTTATATCTTTGTTTATATTAATAATTTGGACTTGAGTCCTGAAGAAGAATTGTGTATAATTACGATAGGAACCCAACGCAACTCGTATTTCAACATGCCCATAATGTATTCAAAATTTAAGCCAATCTCCGTAACGCGGTTCATTTAGTAAACCTCAAGAGTATGCACCTGAGTGAAATACGTATATCTTTGTTTCTATTAATAATTTTGACTTGAGTCCTGAAGAAGAATTGTGTATATTTACGATAGGAACTCAACGCAACTTGTATTTCAGCATTCCCATAATGTATTAACAATTTAAGGCAATCTCCGTAGCACGGTTGATTTAGTAAACCTGAAGAGTATGAACCTGAGTGAAAGACTTATATCTTTGTTTCTATTAATAATTTGGACTTGAGTCCTGAAGAAGAATTGTGTATATTTATGATAGGAACCCAACGCAACTCGTATTTCAACATGCCCATAATGTATTCAAAATTTAAGCCAATCTCCGTAACACGGTTCATTTAGTAAACCTCAAGAGTATGCACCTGAGTGAAAGACGTATATCTTTGTTTCTATTAATAATTTGGACTTGAGTCCTGAAGAAGAATTGTGTATATTTACGATAGGAACTCAACGCAACTTGTATTTCAGCATTCCCATAATGTATTAACAATTTAAGGCAATCTCCGTAACACGGTTGATTTAGTAAACCTGAAGAGTATGCACCTGAGTGAAAGACTTATATCTTTGTTTCTATTAATAATTTGGACTTGAGTCCTGAAGAAGAATTGTGTATAATTACGATAGGAACCCAACGCAACTCGTATTTCAACATGCCCATAATGTATTCAAAATTTAAGCCAATCTCCGTAACACGGTTCATTTAGTAAACCTCAAAAGTATGTACCTGAGTGAAATACGTATATCTTTGTTTCTATTAATAATTTGGACTTGAGTCTCGAAGAAGAATTGTGTATATTTACGATAGGAACTCAACGCAACTTGTATTTCATCATTCCCATAATGTATTAACAATTTAAGGCAATCTCCGTAACACGGTTGATTTAGTAAACCTGAAGAGTATGCACCTCAGTGAAAGACTTATATCTTTGTTTCTATTAATAATTTGGACTTGAGTCCTGAAGAAGAATTGTGTATATTTACGTAAGGAACTCAACGCAACTTGTATTTCAGCATTCCCATAATGTATTAACAATTTAAGGCAATCTCCGTAACACGGTTGATTTAGTAAACCTGAAGAGTATGCACCTGAGTGAAAGACTTATATCTTTGTTTCTATTAATAATTTGGACTTGAGTCCTGAAGAAGAATTGTGTATATTTACGATAGGAACCCACCGCAACTCGTATTTCAACATGCCCATAATGTATTCAAAATTTAAGCCAATCTCCGTAACACGGTTCATTTAGTAAACCTCAAGAGTATGCACCTGAGTGAAAGACGTATATCTTTGTTTCTATTAATAATTTGGACTTGAGTCCTGAAGAAGAATTGTGTATATTTACGATAGGAACTCAACGCAACTTGTATTTCAGCATTCCCATAATGTATTAAAAATTTAAGGCAATCTCCGTAACACGGTTGATTTAGTAAACCTGAAGAGTATGCACCTGAGTGAAAGACTTATATCTTTGTTTCTATTAATAATTTGGACTTGAGTCCTGAAGAAGAATTGTGTATAATTACGATAGGAACCCAACGCAACTCGTATTTCAACATGCCCATAATGTATTCAAAATTTAAGCCAATCTCCGTAACACGGTTCATTTAGTAAACCTCAAGAGTATGTACCTGAGTGAAATACGTATATCTTTGTTTCTATTAATAATTTGGACTTGAGTCCTGAAGAAGAATTGTGTATATTTACGATAGGAACTCAACGCAACTTGTATTTCAGCATTCCCATAATGTATTAACAATTTAAGGCAATCTCCGTAACACGGTTGATTTAGTAAACCTGAAGAGTATGCATCTCAGTGAAAGACTTATATCTTTGTTTCTATTAATAATTTGGACTTGAGTCCTGAAGAAGAATTGTGTATATTTACATAAGGAACTCAACGCAACTTGTATTTCAGCATTCCCATAATGTATTAACAATTTAAGGCAATCTCCGTAACACGGTTGATTTAGTAAACCTGAAGAGTATGCACCTGAGTGAAAGACTTATATCTTTGTTTCTATTAATAATTTGGATTTGAGTCCTGAAGAAGAATTGTGTATATTTACGATAGGAACCCAACGCAACTCGTATTTCAACATGCCCATAATGTATTCAAAATTTAAGCCAATCTCCGTAACACGGTTCATTTAGTAAACCTCAAGAGTATGCACCTGAGTGAAAGACGTATATCTTTGTTTCTATTAATAATTTGGACTTGAGTCCTGAAGAAGAATTGTGTATATTTACGATAGGAACTCAACGCAACTTGTATTTCAGCATTCCCATAATGTATTAACAATTTAAGGCAATCTCCGTAACACGGTTGATTTAGTAAACCTGAAGAGTATGCACCTCAGTGAAAGACTTATATCTTTGTTTCTATTAATAATTTGGACTTGAGTCCTGAAGAAGAATTGTGTATATTTACGTAAGGAACTCAACGCAACTTGTATTTCAGCATTCCCATAATGTATTAACAATTTAAGGCAATCTCCGTAACACGGTTGATTTAGTAAACCTGAAGAGTATGCACCTGAGTGAAAGACTTATATCTTTGTTTCTATTAATAATTTGGACTTGAGTCCTGAAGAAGAATTGTGTATATTTACGATAGGAACCCAACGCAACTCGTATTTCAACATGCCCATAATGTATTCAAAATTTAAGCCAATCTCCGTAACACGGTTCATTTAGTAAACCTCAAGAGTATGCACCTGAGTGAAAGACGTATATCTTTGTTTCTATTAATAATTTGGACTTGAGTCCTGAAGAAGAATTGTGTATATTTACGATAGGAACTCAACGCAACTTGTATTTCAGCATTCCCATAATGTATTAACAATTTAAGGCAATCTCCGTAACACGGTTGATTTAGTAAACCTGAAGAGTATGCACCTGAGTGAAAGACTTATATCTTTGTTTCTATTAATAATTTGGACTTGAGTCCTGAAGAAGAATTGTGTATATTTACGATAGGAACCCAATGCAACTCGAATTTCAGCATGCCCATAATGTATTCAAAATTTAAGCCAATCTCCGTAACACGGTTGATTTAGTAAACCTGAAGAGTATGCACCCGAGTGAAAGACGTATATCTTTGTTTCTATTAATAATTTGGACTTGAGTCCTGAAGAATAATTGTGTATATTTACGATAGGAACCCAACGCAACTCGTCTTTCAGCATTCCCATAATGTATTCACAATTTAAGCCAATCTCTGTAACACGGTTGATTTAGTAAACCTGAAGAGTATGCACCTGAGTGAAAGACTTATATCTTTGTTTCTATTAATAATTTGGACTTGAGTCCTGAAGAAGAATTGTGTATAATTACGATAGGAACCCAACGCAACTCGTATTTCAACATGCCCATAATGTATTCAAAATTTAAGCCAATCTCCGTAACACGGTTCATTTAGTAAACCTCAAGAGTATGCACCTGAGTGAAATACGTATATCTTTGTTTCTATTAATAATTTTGACTTGAGTCCTGAAGAAGAATTGTGTATATTTACGATAGGAACTCAACGCAACTTGTATTTCAGCATTCCCATAATGTATTAACAATTTAAGGCAATCTCCGTAACACGGTTGATTTAGTAAACCTGAAGAGTATGCACCTGAGTGAAAGACTTATATCTTTGTTTCTATTAATAATTTGGACTTGAGTCCTGAAGAAGAATTGTGTATATTTACGATAGGAACTCAACGCAACTTGTATTTCAGCATTCCCATAATGTTTTAACAATTTAAGGCAATCTCCGTAACACGGTTGATTTAGTAAACCTGAAGAGTATGCACCTGAGTGAAAGACTTATATCTTTGTTTCTATTAATAATTTGGACTTGAGTCCTGAAGAAGAATTGTGTATATTTACGATAGGAACTTAACGCAACTCGTATTTCAACATGTCCATAATGTATTCAAAATTTAAGCCAATCTCCGTAACACGGTTCATTTAGTAAACCTCAAGAGTATGCACCTGAGTGAAAGACGTATATCTTTGTTTCTATTAATAATTTGGACTTGAGTCCTGAAGAAGAATTGTGTATATTTACGATAGGAACTCAACGCAACTTGTATTTCAGCATTCCCATAATGTATTAACAATTTAAGGCAATCTCCGTAACACGGTTGATTTAGTAAACCTGAAGAGTATGCACCTGAGTGAAAGACTTATATCTTTGTTTCTATTAATAATTTGGACTTGAGTCCTGAAGAAGAATGGTGTATATTTACGATAGGAACCCAACGCAACTTGTATTTCAGCATGCCCATAATGTATTCAAAATTTAAGCCAATCTCCGTAACACGGTTGATTTAGTAAACCTGAAGATTATGCACCTGAGTGAAAGACGTATATCTTTGTTTCTATTAATAATTTGGACTTGAGTCCTGAAGAATAATTGTGTATATTTACGATAGGAACCCAACGCAACTCGTATTTCAGCATTCCCATAATGTATTCACAATTTAAGCCAATCTCCGTAACATGGTTGATTTAGTAAACCTGAAGAGTATGCACCTGAGTGAAAGACTTATATCTTTGTTTATATTAATAATTTGGACTTGAGTCCTGAAGAAGAATTGTGTATAATTACGATAGGAACCCAACGCAACTCGTATTTCAACATGCCCATAATGTATTCAAAATTTAAGCCAATCTCCGTAACGCGGTTCATTTAGTAAACCTCAAGAGTATGCACCTGAGTGAAATACGTATATCTTTGTTTCTATTAATAATTTTGACTTGAGTCCTGAAGAAGAATTGTGTATATTTACGATAGGAACTCAACGCAACTTGTATTTCAGCATTCCCATAATGTATTAACAATTTAAGGCAATCTCCGTAGCACGGTTGATTTAGTAAACCTGAAGAGTATGAACCTGAGTGAAAGACTTATATCTTTGTTTCTATTAATAATTTGGACTTGAGTCCTGAAGAAGAATTGTGTATATTTACGATAGGAACCCAACGCAACTCGTATTTCAACATGCCCATAATGTATTCAAAATTTAAGCCAATCTCCGTAACACGGTTCATTTAGTAAACCTCAAGAGTATGCACCTGAGTGAAAGACGTATATCTTTGTTTCTATTAATAATTTGGACTTGAGTCCTGAAGAAGAATTGTGTATATTTACGATAGGAACTTAACGCAACTTGTATTTCAGCATTCCCATAATGTATTAACAATTTAAGGCAATCTCCGTAACACGGTTGATTTAGTAAACCTGAAGAGTATGCACCTGAGTGAAAGACTTATATCTTTGTTTCTATTAATAATTTGGACTTGAGTCCTGAAGAAGAATTGTGTATAATTACGATAGGAACCCAACGCAACTCGTATTTCAACATGCCCATAATGTATTCAAAATTTAAGCCAATCTCCGTAACACGGTTCATTTAGTAAACCTCAAGAGTATGTACCTGAGTGAAATACGTATATCTTTGTTTCTATTAATAATTTGGACTTGAGTCCTGAAGAAGAATTGTGTATATTTACGATAGGAACTCAACGCAACTTGTATTTCATCATTCCCATAATGTATTAACAATTTAAGGCAATCTCCGTAACACGGTTGATTTAGTAAACCTGAAGAGTATGCACCTCAGTGAAAGACTTATATCTTTGTTTCTATTAATAATTTGGACTTGAGTCCTGAAGAAGAATTGTGTATATTTACGATAGGAACCCAACGCAACTCGTATTTCAACATGCCCATAATGTATTCAAAATTTAAGCCAATCTCCGTAACACGGTTCATTTAGTAAACCTCAAGAGTATGCACCTGAGTGAAAGACGTATATCTTTGTTTCTATTAATAATTTGGACTTGAGTCCTGAAGAAGAATTGTGTATATTTACGATAGGAACTCAACGCAACTTGTATTTCAGCATTCCCATAATGTATTAAAAATTTAAGGCAATCTCCGTAACACGGTTGATTTAGTAAACCTGAAGAGTATGCACCTGAGTGAAAGACTTATATCTTTGTTTCTATTAATAATTTGGACTTGAGTCCTGAAGAAGAATTGTGTATAATTACGATAGGAACCCAACGCAACTCGTATTTCAACATGCCCATAATGTATTCAAAATTTAAGCCAATCTCCGTAACACGGTTCATTTAGTAAACCTCAAGAGTATGCACCTGAATGAAAGACGCATATCTTTGTTTCTATTAATAATTTGGACTTGAGTCCTGAAGAAGAATTGTGTATATTTACGATAGGAACTCAACGCAACTTGTATTTCAGCATTCCCATAATGTATTAACAATTTAAGGCAATCTCCGTAACACGGTTGATTTAGTAAACCTGAAGAGTATGCATCTCAGTGAAAGACTTATATCTTTGTTTCTATTAATAATTTGGACTTGAGTCCTGAAGAAGAATTGTGTATATTTACATAAGGAACTCAACGCAACTTGTATTTCAGCATTCCCATAATGTATTAACAATTTAAGGCAATCTCCGTAACACGGTTGATTTAGTAAACCTGAAGAGTATGCACCTGAGTGAAAGACTTATATCTTTGTTTCTATTAATAATTTGGATTTGAGTCCTGAAGAAGAATTGTGTATATTTACGATAGGAACCCAACGCAACTCGTATTTCAACATGCCCATAATGTATTCAAAATTTAAGCCAATCTCCGTAACACGGTTCATTTAGTAAACCTCAAGAGTATGCACCTGAGTGAAAGACGTATATCTTTGTTTCTATTAATAATTTGGACTTGAGTCCTGAAGAAGAATTGTGTATATTTACGATAGGAACTCAACGCAACTTGTATTTCAGCATTCCCATAATGTATTAACAATTTAAGGCAATCTCCGTAACACGGTTGATTTAGTAAACCTGAAGAGTATGCACCTGAGTGAAAGACTTATATCTTTGTTTCTATTAATAATTTGGACTTGAGTCCTGAAGAAGAATTGTGTATATTTACGATAGGAAACCAATGCAACTCGAATTTCAGCATTCCCATAATGTATTCACAATTTAAGCCAATCTCCGTAACATGGTTGATTTAGTAAACATGAAGAGTATGCACCTGAGTGAAAGACGCATATCTTTGTTTCTATTAATAATTTGGACTTGAGTCCTGAAGAAGAATTGTGTATATTTACGATAGGAACCCAATGCAACTCGAATTTCAGCATGCCCATAATGTATTCAAAATTTAAGCCAATCTCCGTAACACGGTTGATTTAGTAAACCTGAAGAGTATGCACCTGAGTGAAAGACGTATATCTTTGTTTCTATTAATAATTTGGACTTGAGTCCTGAAGAATAATTGTGTATATTTACGATAGGAACCCAACGCAACTCGTCTTTCAGCATTCCCATAATGTATTCACAATTTAAGCCAATCTCCGTAACACGGTTGATTTAGTAAACCTGAAGAGTATGCACCTGAGTGAAAGACTTATATCTTTGTTTCTATTAATAATTTGGACTTGAGTCCTGAAGAAGAATTGTGTATAATTACGATAGGAACCCAACGCAACTCGTATTTCAACATGCCCATAATGTATTCAAAATTTAAGCCAATCTCCGTAACACGGTTCATTTAGTAAACCTCAAGAGTATGCACCTGAGTGAAATACGTATATCTTTGTTTCTATTAATAATTTGGACTTGAGTCCTGAAGAAGAATTGTGTATATTTACGATAGGAACTCAACGCAACTTGTATTTCAGCATTCCCATAATGTATTAACAATTTAAGGCAATCTCCGTAACACGGTTGATTTAGTAAACCTGAAGAGTATGCACCTGAGTGAAAGACTTATATCTTTGTTTCTATTAATAATTTGGACTTGAGTCCTGAAGAAGAATTGTGTATATTTACGATAGGAACTCAACGCAACTTGTATTTCAGCATTCCCATAATGTATTAACAATTTAAGGCAATCTCCGTAACACGGTTGATTTAGTAAACCTGAAGAGTATGCATCTCAGTGAAAGACTTATATCTTTGTTTCTATTAATAATTTGGACTTGAGTCCTGAAGAAGAATTGTGTATATTTACATAAGGAACTCAACGCAACTTGTATTTCAGCATTCCCATAATGTATTAACAATTTAAGGCAATCTCCGTAACACGGTTGATTTAGTAAACCTGAAGAGTATGCACCTGAGTGAAAGACTTATATCTTTGTTTCTATTAATAATTTGGATTTGAGTCCTGAAGAAGAATTGTGTATATTTACGATAGGAACCCAACGCAACTCGTATTTCAACATGCCCATAATGTATTCAAAATTTAAGCCAATCTCCGTAACACGGTTCATTTAGTAAACCTCAAGAGTATGCACCTGAGTGAAAGACGTATATCTTTGTTTCTATTAATAATTTGGACTTGAGTCCTGAAGAAGAATTGTGTATATTTACGATAGGAACTCAACGCAACTTGTATTTCAGCATTCCCATAATGTATTAACAATTTAAGGCAATCTCCGTAACACGGTTGATTTAGTAAACCTGAAGAGTATGCACCTGAGTGAAAGACTTATATCTTTGTTTCTATTAATAATTTGGACTTGAGTCCTGAAGAAGAATTGTGTATATTTACGATAGGAACTCAACGCAACTTGTATTTCAGCATTCCCATAATGTATTAACAATTTAAGGCAATCTCCGTAACACGGTTGATTTAGTAAACCTGAAGAGTATGCACCTCAGTGAAAGACTTATATCTTTGTTTCTATTAATAATTTGGACTTGAGTCCTGAAGAAGAATTGTGTATATTTACGTAAGGAACTCAACGCAACTTGTATTTCAGCATTCCCATAATGTATTAACAATTTAAGGCAATCTCCGTAACACGGTTGATTTAGTAAACCTGAAGAGTATGCACCTGAGTGAAAGACTTATATCTTTGTTTCTATTAATAATTTGGACTTGAGTCCTGAAGAAGAATTGTGTATATTTACGATAGGAACCCAACGCAACTCGTATTTCAACATGCCCATAATGTATTCAAAATTTAAGCCAATCTCCGTAACACGGTTCATTTAGTAAACCTCAAGAGTATGCACCTGAGTGAAAGACGTATATCTTTGTTTCTATTAATAATTTGGACTTGAGTCCTGAAGAAGAATTGTGTATATTTACGATAGGAACTCAACGCAACTTGTATTTCAGCATTCCCATAATGTATTAACAATTTAAGGCAATCTCCGTAACACGGTTGATTTAGTAAACCTGAAGAGTATGCACCTGAGTGAAAGACTTATATCTTTGTTTCTATTAATAATTTGGACTTGAGTCCTGAAGAAGAATTGTGTATATTTACGATAGGAACCCAATGCAACTCGAATTTCAGCATTCCCATAATGTATTCACAATTTAAGCCAATCTCCGTAACATGGTTGATTTAGTAAACCTGAAGAGTATGCACCTGAGTGAAAGACGCATATCTTTGTTTCTATTAATAATTTGGACTTGAGTCCTGAAGAAGAATTGTGTATATTTACGATAGGAACCCAATGCAACTCGAATTTCAGCATGCCCATAATGTATTCAAAATTTAAGCCAATCTCCGTAACACGGTTGATTTAGTAAACCTGAAGAGTATGCACCTGAGTGAAAGACGTATATCTTTGTTTCTATTAATAATTTGGACTTGAGTCCTGAAGAATAATTGTGTATATTTACGATAGGAACCCAACGCAACTCGTCTTTCAGCATTCCCATAATGTATTCACAATTTAAGCCAATCTCTGTAACACGGTTGATTTAGTAAACCTGAAGAGTATGCACCTGAGTGAAAGACTTATATCTTTGTTTCTATTAATAATTTGGACTTGAGTCCTGAAGAAGAATTGTGTATAATTACGATAGGAACCCAACGCAACTCGTATTTCAACATGCCCATAATGTATTCAAAATTTAAGCCAATCTCCGTAACACGGTTCATTTAGTAAACCTCAAGAGTATGCACCTGAGTGAAATACGTATATCTTTGTTTCTATTAATAATTTTGACTTGAGTCCTGAAGAAGAATTGTGTATATTTACGATAGGAACTCAACGCAACTTGTATTTCAGCATTCCCATAATGTATTAACAATTTAAGGCAATCTCCGTAACACGGTTGATTTAGTAAACCTGAAGAGTATGCACCTGAGTGAAAGACTTATATCTTTGTTTCTATTAATAATTTGGACTTGAGTCCTGAAGAAGAATTGTGTATATTTACGATACGAACTCAACGCAACTTGTATTTCAGCATTCCCATAATGTTTTAACAATTTAAGGCAATCTCCGTAACACGGTTGATTTAGTAAACCTGAAGAGTATGCACCTGAGTGAAAGACTTATATCTTTGTTTCTATTAATAATTTGGACTTGAGTCCTGAAGAAGAATTGTGTATATTTACGATAGGAACTTAACGCAACTCGTATTTCAACATGTCCATAATGTATTCAAAATTTAAGCCAATCTCCGTAACACGGTTCATTTAGTAAACCTCAAGAGTATGCACCTGAGTGAAAGACGTATATCTTTGTTTCTATTAATAATTTGGACTTGAGTCCTGAAGAAGAATTGTGTATATTTACGATAGGAACTCAACGCAACTTGTATTTCAGCATTCCCATAATGTATTAACAATTTAAGGCAATCTCCGTAACACGGTTGATTTAGTAAACCTGAAGAGTATGCACCTGAGTGAAAGACTTATATCTTTGTTTCTATTAATAATTTGGACTTGAGTCCTGAAGAAGAATGGTGTATATTTACGATAGGAACCCAACGCAACTTGTATTTCAGCATGCCCATAATGTATTCAAAATTTAAGCCAATCTCCGTAACACGGTTGATTTAGTAAACCTGAAGATTATGCACCTGAGTGAAAGACGTATATCTTTGTTTCTATTAATAATTTGGACTTGAGTCCTGAAGAATAATTGTGTATATTTACGATAGGAACCCAACGCAACTCGTATTTCAGCATTCCCATAATGTATTCACAATTTAAGCCAATCTCCGTAACATGGTTGATTTAGTAAACCTGAAGAGTATGCACCTGAGTGAAAGACTTATATCTTTGTTTATATTAATAATTTGGACTTGAGTCCTGAAGAAGAATTGTGTATAATTACGATAGGAACCCAACGCAACTCGTATTTCAACATGCCCATAATGTATTCAAAATTTAAGCCAATCTCCGTAACGCGGTTCATTTAGTAAACCTCAAGAGTATGCACCTGAGTGAAATACGTATATCTTTGTTTCTATTAATAATTTTGACTTGAGTCCTGAAGAAGAATTGTGTATATTTACGATAGGAACTCAACGCAACTTGTATTTCAGCATTCCCATAATGTATTAACAATTTAAGGCAATCTCCGTAGCACGGTTGATTTAGTAAACCTGAAGAGTATGAACCTGAGTGAAAGACTTATATCTTTGTTTCTATTAATAATTTGGACTTGAGTCCTGAAGAAGAATTGTGTATATTTACGATAGGAACCCAACGCAACTCGTATTTCAACATGCCCATAATGTATTCAAAATTTAAGCCAATCTCCGTAACACGGTTCATTTAGTAAACCTCAAGAGTATGCACCTGAGTGAAAGACGTATATCTTTGTTTCTATTAATAATTTGGACTTGAGTCCTGAAGAAGAATTGTGTATATTTACGATAGGAACTTAACGCAACTTGTATTTCAGCATTCCCATAATGTATTAACAATTTAAGGCAATCTCCGTAACACGGTTGATTTAGTAAACCTGAAGAGTATGCACCTGAGTGAAAGACTTATATCTTTGTTTCTATTAATAATTTGGACTTGAGTCCTGAAGAAGAATTGTGTATAATTACGATAGGAACCCAACGCAACTCGTATTTCAACATGCCCATAATGTATTCAAAATTTAAGCCAATCTCCGTAACACGGTTCATTTAGTAAACCTCAAGAGTATGTACCTGAGTGAAATACGTATATCTTTGTTTCTATTAATAATTTGGACTTGAGTCCTGAAGAAGAATTGTGTATATTTACGATAGGAACTCAACGCAACTTGTATTTCATCATTCCCATAATGTATTAACAATTTAAGGCAATCTCCGTAACACGGTTGATTTAGTAAACCTGAAGAGTATGCACCTCAGTGAAAGACTTATATCTTTGTTTCTATTAATAATTTGGACTTGAGTCCTGAAGAAGAATTGTGTATATTTACGATAGGAACCCAACGCAACTCGTATTTCAACATGCCCATAATGTATTCAAAATTTAAGCCAATCTCCGTAACACGGTTCATTTAGTAAACCTCAAGAGTATGCACCTGAGTGAAAGACGTATATCTTTGTTTCTATTAATAATTTGGACTTGAGTCCTGAAGAAGAATTGTGTATATTTACGATAGGAACTCAACGCAACTTGTATTTCAGCATTCCCATAATGTATTAAAAATTTAAGGCAATCTCCGTAACACGGTTGATTTAGTAAACCTGAAGAGTATGCACCTGAGTGAAAGACTTATATCTTTGTTTCTATTAATAATTTGGACTTGAGTCCTGAAGAAGAATTGTGTATAATTACGATAGGAACCCAACGCAACTCGTATTTCAACATGCCCATAATGTATTCAAAATTTAAGCCAATCTCCGTAACACGGTTCATTTAGTAAACCTCAAGAGTATGCACCTGAATGAAAGACGCATATCTTTGTTTCTATTAATAATTTGGACTTGAGTCCTGAAGAAGAATTGTGTATATTTACGATAGGAACTCAACGCAACTTGTATTTCAGCATTCCCATAATGTATTAACAATTTAAGGCAATCTCCGTAACACGGTTGATTTAGTAAACCTGAAGAGTATGCATCTCAGTGAAAGACTTATATCTTTGTTTCTATTAATAATTTGGACTTGAGTCCTGAAGAAGAATTGTGTATATTTACATAAGGAACTCAACGCAACTTGTATTTCAGCATTCCCATAATGTATTAACAATTTAAGGCAATCTCCGTAACACGGTTGATTTAGTAAACCTGAAGAGTATGCACCTGAGTGAAAGACTTATATCTTTGTTTCTATTAATAATTTGGATTTGAGTCCTGAAGAAGAATTGTGTATATTTACGATAGGAACCCAACGCAACTCGTATTTCAACATGCCCATAATGTATTCAAAATTTAAGCCAATCTCCGTAACACGGTTCATTTAGTAAACCTCAAGAGTATGCACCTGAGTGAAAGACGTATATCTTTGTTTCTATTAATAATTTGGACTTGAGTCCTGAAGAAGAATTGTGTATATTTACGATAGGAACTCAACGCAACTTGTATTTCAGCATTCCCATAATGTATTAACAATTTAAGGCAATCTCCGTAACACGGTTGATTTAGTAAACCTGAAGAGTATGCACCTGAGTGAAAGACTTATATCTTTGTTTCTATTAATAATTTGGACTTGAGTCCTGAAGAAGAATTGTGTATATTTACGATAGGAACCCAATGCAACTCGAATTTCAGCATTCCCATAATGTATTCACAATTTAAGCCAATCTCCGTAACATGGTTGATTTAGTAAACCTGAAGAGTATGCACCTGAGTGAAAGACGCATATCTTTGTTTCTATTAATAATTTGGACTTGAGTCCTGAAGAAGAATTGTGTATATTTACGATAGGAACCCAATGCAACTCGAATTTCAGCATGCCCATAATGTATTCAAAATTTAAGCCAATCTCCGTAACACGGTTGATTTAGTAAACCTGAAGAGTATGCACCTGAGTGAAAGACGTATATCTTTGTTTCTATTAATAATTTGGACTTGAGTCCTGAAGAATAATTGTGTATATTTACGATAGGAACCCAACGCAACTCGTCTTTCAGCATTCCCATAATGTATTCACAATTTAAGCCAATCTCCGTAACACGGTTGATTTAGTAAACCTGAAGAGTATGCACCTGAGTGAAAGACTTATATCTTTGTTTCTATTAATAATTTGGACTTGAGTCCTGAAGAAGAATTGTGTATAATTACGATAGGAACCCAACGCAACTCGTATTTCAACATGCCCATAATGTATTCAAAATTTAAGCCAATCTCCGTAACACGGTTCATTTAGTAAACCTCAAGAGTATGCACCTGAGTGAAATACGTATATCTTTGTTTCTATTAATAATTTGGACTTGAGTCCTGAAGAAGAATTGTGTATATTTACGATAGGAACTCAACGCAACTTGTATTTCAGCATTCCCATAATGTATTAACAATTTAAGGCAATCTCCGTAACACGGTTGATTTAGTAAACCTGAAGAGTATGCACCTGAGTGAAAGACTTATATCTTTGTTTCTATTAATAATTTGGACTTGAGTCCTGAAGAAGAATTGTGTATATTTACGATAGGAACTCAACGCAACTTGTATTTCAGCATTCCCATAATGTATTAACAATTTAAGGCAATCTCCGTAACACGGTTGATTTAGTAAACCTGAAGAGTATGCATCTCAGTGAAAGACTTATATCTTTGTTTCTATTAATAATTTGGACTTGAGTCCTGAAGAAGAATTGTGTATATTTACATAAGGAACTCAACGCAACTTGTATTTCAGCATTCCCATAATGTATTAACAATTTAAGGCAATCTCCGTAACACGGTTGATTTAGTAAACCTGAAGAGTATGCACCTGAGTGAAAGACTTATATCTTTGTTTCTATTAATAATTTGGATTTGAGTCCTGAAGAAGAATTGTGTATATTTACGATAGGAACCCAACGCAACTCGTATTTCAACATGCCCATAATGTATTCAAAATTTAAGCCAATCTCCGTAACACGGTTCATTTAGTAAACCTCAAGAGTATGCACCTGAGTGAAAGACGTATATCTTTGTTTCTATTAATAATTTGGACTTGAGTCCTGAAGAAGAATTGTGTATATTTACGATAGGAACTCAACGCAACTTGTATTTCAGCATTCCCATAATGTATTAACAATTTAAGGCAATCTCCGTAACACGGTTGATTTAGTAAACCTGAAGAGTATGCACCTGAGTGAAAGACTTATATCTTTGTTTCTATTAATAATTTGGACTTGAGTCCTGAAGAAGAATTGTGTATATTTACGATAGGAACCCAATGCAACTCGAATTTCAGCATTCCCATAATGTATTCACAATTTAAGCCAATCTCCGTAACATGGTTGATTTAGTAAACCTGAAGAGTATGCACCTGAGTAAAAGACGCATATCTTTGTTTCTATTAATAATTTGGACTTGAGTCCTGAAGAAGAATTGTGTATATTTACGATAGGAACCCAATGCAACTCGAATTTCAGCATGCCCATAATGTATTCAAAATTTAAGCCAATCTCCGTAACACGGTTGATTTAGTAAACCTGAAGAGTATGCACCTGAGTGAAAGACGTATATCTTTGTTTCTATTAATAATTTGGACTTGAGTCCTGAAGAATAATTGTGTATATTTACGATAGGAACCCAACGCAACTCGTCTTTCAGCATTCCCATAATGTATTCACAATTTAAGCCAATCTCCGTAACACGGTTGATTTAGTAAACCTGAAGAGTATGCACCTGAGTGAAAGACTTATATCTTTGTTTCTATTAATAATTTGGACTTGAGTCCTGAAGAAGAATTGTGTATAATTACGATAGGAACCCAACGCAACTCGTATTTCAACATGCCCATAATGTATTCAAAATTTAAGCCAATCTCCGTAACACGGTTCATTTAGTAAACCTCAAGAGTATGCACCTGAGTGAAATACGTATATCTTTGTTTCTATTAATAATTTTGACTTGAGTCCTGAAGAAGAATTGTGTATATTTACGATAGGAACTCAACGCAACTTGTATTTCAGCATTCCCATAATGTATTAACAATTTAAGGCAATCTCCGTAACACGGTTGATTTAGTAAACCTGAAGAGTATGCACCTGAGTGAAAGACTTATATCTTTGTTTCTATTAATAATTTGGACTTGAGTCCTGAAGAAGAATTGTGTATATTTACGATAGGAACTCAACGCAACTTGTATTTCAGCATTCCCATAATGTATTAACAATTTAAGGCAATCTCCGTAACACGGTTGATTTAGTAAACCTGAAGAGTATGCACCTGAGTGAAAGACTTATATCTTTGTTTCTATTAATAATTTGGACTTGAGTCCTGAAGAAGAATTGTGTATATTTACGATAGGAACCCAACGCAACTCGTATTTCAACATGCCCATAATGTATTCAAAATTTAAGCCAATCTCCGTAACACGGTTCATTTAGTAAACCTCAAGAGTATGCACCTGAGTGAAAGACGTATATCTTTGTTTCTATTAATAATTTGGACTTGAGTCCTGAAGAAGAATTGTGTATATTTACGATAGGAACTCAACGCAACTTGTATTTCAGCATTCCCATAATGTATTAACAATTTAAGGCAATCTCCGTAACACGGTTGATTTAGTAAACCTGAAGAGTATGCACCTGAGTGAAAGACTTATATCTTTGTTTCTATTAATAATTTGGACTTGAGTCCTGAAGAAGAATGGTGTATATTTACGATAGGAACCCAACGCAACTTGTATTTCAGCATGCCCATAATGTATTCAAAATTTAAGCCAATCTCCGTAACACGGTTGATTTAGTAAACCTGAAGAGTATGCACCTGAGTGAAAGACGTATATCTTTGTTTCTATTAATAATTTGGACTTGAGTCCTGAAGAATAATTGTGTATATTTACGATAGGAACCCAACACAACTCGTATTTCAGCATTCCCATAATGTATTCACAATTTAAGCCAATCTCCGTAACACGGTTGATTTAGTAAACCTGAAGAGTATGCACCTGAGTGAAAGACTTATATCTTTGTTTATATTAATAATTTGGACTTGAGTCCTGAAGAAGAATTGTGTATAATTACGATAGGAACCCAACGCAACTCGTATTTCAACATGCCCATAATGTATTCAAAATTTAAGCCAATCTCCGTAACGCGGTTCATTTAGTAAACCTCAAGAGTATGCACCTGAGTGAAATACGTATATCTTTGTTTCTATTAATAATTTTGACTTGAGTCCTGAAGAAGAATTGTGTATATTTACGATAGGAACTCAACGCAACTTGTATTTCGGCATTCCCATAATGTATTAACAATTTAAGGCAATCTCCGTAGCACGGTTGATTTAGTAAACCTGAAGAGTATGCACCTGAGTGAAAGACTTATATCTTTGTTTCTATTAATAATTTGGACTTGAGTCCTGAAGAAGAATTGTGTATATTTACGATAGGAATCCAACGCAACTCGTATTTCAACATGCCCATAATGTATTCAAAATTTAAGCCAATCTCCGTAACACGGTTCATTTAGTAAACCTCAAGAGTATGCACCTGAGTGAAAGACGTATATCTTTGTTTCTATTAATAATTTGGACTTCAGTCCTGAAGAAGAATTGTGTATATTTACGATAGGAACTCAACGCAACTTGTATTTCAGCATTCCCATAATGTATTAACAATTTAAGGCAATCTCCGTAACACGGTTGATTTAGTAAACCTGAAGAGTATGCACCTGAGTGAAAGACTTATATCTTTGTTTCTATTAATAATTTGGACTTGAGTCCTGAAGAAGAATGGTGTATATTTACGATAGGAACCCAACGCAACTTGTATTTCAGCATGCCCATAATGTATTCAAAATTTAAGCCAATCTCCGTAACACGGTTGATTTAGTAAACCTGAAGAGTATGCACCTGAGTGAAAGACGTATATCTTTGTTTCTATTAATAATTTGGACTTGAGTCCTGAAGAATAATTGTGTATATTTACGATAGGAACCCAACGCAACTCGTATTTCAGCATTCCCATAATGTATTCACAATTTAAGCCAATCTCCGTAACACGGTTGATTGAGTAAACCTGAAGAGTATGCACCTGAGTGAAAGACTTATATCTTTGTTTATATTAATAATTTGGACTTGAGTCCTGAAGAAGAATTGTGTATAATTACGATAGGAACCCAACGCAACTCGTATTTCAACATGCCCATAATGTATTCAAAACTTAAGCCAATCTCCGTAACGCGGTTCATTTAGTAAACCTCAAGAGTATGCACCTGAGTGAAATACGTATATCTTTGTTTCTATTAATAATTTTGACTTGAGTCCTGAAGAAGAATTGTGTATATTTACGATAGGAACTCAACGCAACTTGTATTTCAGCATTCCCATAATGTATTAACAATTTAAGGCAATCTCCGTAGCACGGTTGATTTAGTAAACCTGAAGAGTATGCACCTGAGTGAAAGACTTATATCTTTGTTTCTATTAATAATTTGGACTTGAGTCCTGAAGAAGAATTGTGTATATTTACGATAGGAACCCTACGCAACTCGTATTTCAACATGCCCATAATGTATTCAAAATTTAAGCCAATCTCCGTAACACGGTTCATTTAGTAAACCTCAAGAGTATGCACCTGAGTGAAAGACGTATATCTTTGTTTCTATTAATAATTTGGACTTGAGTCCTGAAGAAGAATTGTGTATATTTACGATAGGAACTCAACGCAACTTGTATTTCAGCATTCCCATAATGTATTAACAATTTAAGGCAATCTCCGTAACACGGTTGATTTAGTAAACCTGAAGAGTATGCACCTGAGTGAAAGACTTATATCTTTGTTTCTATTAATAATTTGGACTTGAGTCCTGAAGAAGAATTGTGTAAATTTACGATAGGAACCCAATGCAACTCGAATTTCAGCATTCCCATAATGTATTCACAATTTAAGCCAATCTCCGTAACATGGTTGATTTAGTAAACCTGAAGAGTATGCACCTGAGTGAAAGACGCATATCTTTGTTTCTATTAATAATTTGGACTTGAGTCCTGAAGAAGAATTGTGTATAATTACGATAGGAACCCAACGCAACTCGTATTTCAACATGCCCATAATGTATTCAAAATTTAAGCCAATCTCCGTAACGCGGTTCATTTAGTAAACCTCAAGAGTATGCACCTGAGTGAAATACGTATATCTTTGTTTCTATTAATAATTTTGACTTGAGTCCTGAAGAAGAATTGTGTATATTTACGATAGGAACTCAACGCAACTTGTATTTCGGCATTCCCATAATGTATTAACAATTTAAGGCAATCTCCGTAGCACGGTTGATTTAGTAAACCTGAAGAGTATGCACCTGAGTGAAAGACTTATATCTTTGTTTCTATTAATAATTTGGACTTGAGTCCTGAAGAAGAATTGTGTATATTTACGATAGGAATCCAACGCAACTCGTATTTCAACATGCCCATAATGTATTCAAAATTTAAGCCAATCTCCGTAACACGGTTCATTTAGTAAACCTCAAGAGTATGCACCTGAGTGAAAGACGTATATCTTTGTTTCTATTAATAATTTGGACTTCAGTCCTGAAGAAGAATTGTGTATATTTACGATAGGAACTCAACGCAACTTGTATTTCAGCATTCCCATAATGTATTAACAATTTAAGGCAATCTCCGTAACACGGTTGATTTAGTAAACCTGAAGAGTATGCACCTGAGTGAAAGACTTATATCTTTGTTTCTATTAATAATTTGGACTTGAGTCCTGAAGAAGAATGGTGTATATTTACGATAGGAACCCAACGCAACTTGTATTTCAGCATGCCCATAATGTATTCAAAATTTAAGCCAATCTCCGTAACACGGTTGATTTAGTAAACCTGAAGAGTATGCACCTGAGTGAAAGACGTATATCTTTGTTTCTATTAATAATTTGGACTTGAGTCCTGAAGAATAATTGTGTATATTTACGATAGGAACCCAACGCAACTCGTATTTCAGCATTCCCATAATGTATTCACAATTTAAGCCAATCTCCGTAACACGGTTGATTGAGTAAACCTGAAGAGTATGCACCTGAGTGAAAGACTTATATCTTTGTTTATATTAATAATTTGGACTTGAGTCCTGAAGAAGAATTGTGTATAATTACGATAGGAATCCCACGCAACTCGTATTTCAACATGCCCATAATGTATTCAAAACTTAAGCCAATCTCCGTAACGCGGTTCATTTAGTAAACCTCAAGAGTATGCACCTGAGTGAAATACGTATATCTTTGTTTCTATTAATAATTTTGACTTGAGTCCTGAAGAAGAATTGTGTATATTTACGATAGGAACTCAACGCAACTTGTATTTCAGCATTCCCATAATGTATTAACAATTTAAGGCAATCTCCGTAGCACGGTTGATTTAGTAAACCTGAAGAGTATGCACCTGAGTGAAAGACTTATATCTTTGTTTCTATTAATAATTTGGACTTGAGTCCTGAAGAAGAATTGTGTATATTTACGATAGGAACCCAACGCAACTCGTATTTCAACATGCCCATAATGTATTCAAAATTTAAGCCAATCTCCGTAACACGGTTCATTTAGTAAACCTCAAGAGTATGCACCTGAGTGAAAGACGTATATCTTTGTTTCTATTAATAATTTGGACTTGAGTCCTGAAGAAGAATTGTGTATATTTACGATAGGAACTCAACGCAACTTGTATTTCAGCATTCCCATAATGTATTAACAATTTAAGGCAATCTCCGTAACACGGTTGATTTAGTAAACCTGAAGAGTATGCACCTGAGTGAAAGACTTATATCTTTGTTTCTATTAATAATTTGGACTTGAGTCCTGAAGAAGAATTGTGTAAATTTACGATAGGAACCCAATGCAACTCGAATTTCAGCATTCCCATAATGTATTCACAATTTAAGCCAATCTCCGTAACATGGGGTATTTAGTAAACCTGAAGAGTATGCACCTGAGTGAAAGACGCATATCTTTGTTTCTATTAATAATTTGGACTTGAGTCCTGAAGAAGAATTGTGTATATTTACGATAGGAACCCAATGCAACTCGAATTTCAGCATGCCCATAATGTATTCAAAATTTAAGCCAATCTCCGTAACACGGTTGATTTAGTAAACCTGAAGAGTATGCACCTGAGTGAAAGACGTATATCTTTGTTTCTATTAATAATTTGGACTTGAGTCCTGAAGAATAATTGTGTATATTTACGATAGGAACCCAACGCAACTCGTCTTTCAGCATTCCCATAATGTATTCACAATTTAAGCCAATCTCCGTAACACGGTTGATTTAGTAAACCTGAAGAGTATGCACCTGAGTGAAAGACTTATATCTTTGTTTCTATTAATAATTTGGACTTGAGTCCTGAAGAAGAATTGTGTATAATTACGATAGGAACCCAACGCAACTCGTATTTCAACATGCCCATAATGTATTCAAAATTTAAGCCAATCTCCGTAACACGGTTCATTTAGTAAACCTCAAGAGTATGCACCTGAGTGAAATACGTATATCTTTGTTTCTATTAATAATTTGGACTTGAGTCCTGAAGAAGAATTGTGTATATTTCCGATAGGAACTCAACGCAACTTGTATTTCAGCATTCCCATAATGTATTCACAATTTAAGGCAATCTCCGTAACACGGTTGATTTAGTAAACCTGAAGAGTATGCACCTGAGTGAAAGACTTATATCTTTGTTTCTATTAATAATTTGGACTTGAGTCATGAAGAAGAATTGTGTATATTTACGATAGGAACTCAACGCAACTTGTATTTCAGCATTCCCATAATGTATTAACAATTTAAGGCAATCTCCGTAACACGGTTGATTTAGTAAACCTGAAGAGTATGCACCTGAGTGAAAGACTTATATCTTTGTTTCTATTAATAATTTGGACTTGAGTCCTGAAGAATAATTGTGTATATTTACGATAGGAACCCAACGCAACTCGTATTTCAACATGCCCATAATGTATTCAAAATTTAAGCCAATCTCCGTAACGCGGTTCATTTAGTAAACCTCAAGAGTATGCACCTGAGTGAAATACGTATATCTTTGTTTCTATTAATAATTTTGACTTGAGTCCTGAAGAAGAATTGTGTATATTTACGATAGGAACTCAACGCAACTTGTATTTCAGCATTCCCATAATGTATTAACAATTTAAGGCAATCTCCGTAGCACGGTTGATTTAGTAAACCTGAAGAGTATGCACCTGAGTGAAAGACTTATATCTTTGTTTCTATTAATAATTTGGACTTGAGTCCTGAAGAAGAATTGTGTATATTTACGATAGGAACCCAACGCAACTCGTATTTCAACATGCCCATAATGTATTCAAAATTTAAGCCAATCTCCGTAACACGGTTCATTTAGTAAACCTCAAGAGTATGCACCTGAGTGAAAGACGTATATCTTTGTTTCTATTAATAATTTGGACTTGAGTCCTGAAGAAGAATTGTGTATATTTACGATAGGAACTCAACGCAACTTGTATTTCAGCATTCCCATAATGTATTAACAATTTAAGGCAATCTCCGTAACACGGTTGATTTAGTAAACCTGAAGAGTATGCACCTGAGTGAAAGACTTATATCTTTGTTTCTATTAATAATTTGGACTTGAGTCCTGAAGAAGAATTGTGTAAATTTACGATAGGAACCCAATGCAACTCGAATTTCAGCATTCCCATAATGTATTCACAATTTAAGCCAATCTCCGTAACATGGTTGATTTAGTAAACCTGAAGAGTATGCACCTGAGTGAAAGACGCATATCTTTGTTTCTATTAATAATTTGGACTTGAGTCCTGAAGAAGAATTGTGTATAATTACGATAGGAACCCAACGCAACTCGTATTTCAACATGCCCATAATGTATTCAAAATTTAAGCCAATCTCCGTAACGCGGTTCATTTAGTAAACCTCAAGAGTATGCACCTGAGTGAAATACGTATATCTTTGTTTCTATTAATAATTTTGACTTGAGTCCTGAAGAAGAATTGTGTATATTTACGATAGGAACTCAACGCAACTTGTATTTCGACATTCCCATAATGTATTAACAATTTAAGGCAATCTCCGTAGCACGGTTGATTTAGTAAACCTGAAGAGTATGCACCTGAGTGAAAGACTTATATCTTTGTTTCTATTAATAATTTGGACTTGAGTCCTGAAGAAGAATTGTGTATATTTACGATAGGAATCCAACGCAACTCGTATTTCAACATGCCCATAATGTATTCAAAATTTAAGCCAATCTCCGTAACACGGTTCATTTAGTAAACCTCAAGAGTATGCACCTGAGTGAAAGACGTATATCTTTGTTTCTATTAATAATTTGGACTTCAGTCCTGAAGAAGAATTGTGTATATTTACGATAGGAACTCAACGCAACTTGTATTTCAGCATTCCCATAATGTATTAACAATTTAAGGCAATCTCCGTAACACGGTTGATTTAGTAAACCTGAAGAGTATGCACCTGAGTGAAAGACTTATATCTTTGTTTCTATTAATAATTTGGACTTGAGTCCTGAAGAAGAATGGTGTATATTTACGATAGGAACCCAACGCAACTTGTATTTCAGCATGCCCATAATGTATTCAAAATTTAAGCCAATCTCCGTAACACGGTTGATTTAGTAAACCTGAAGAGTATGCACCTGAGTGAAAGACGTATATCTTTGTTTCTATTAATAATTTGGACTTGAGTCCTGAAGAATAATTGTGTATATTTACGATAGGAACCCAACGCAACTCGTATTTCAGCATTCCCATAATGTATTCACAATTTAAGCCAATCTCCGTAACACGGTTGATTGAGTAAACCTGAAGAGTATGCACCTGAGTGAAAGACTTATATCTTTGTTTATATTAATAATTTGGACTTGAGTCCTGAAGAAGAATTGTGTATAATTACGATAGGAACCCAACGCAACTCGTATTTCAACATGCCCATAATGTATTCAAAACTTAAGCCAATCTCCGTAACGCGGTTCATTTAGTAAACCTCAAGAGTATGCACCTGAGTGAAATACGTATATCTTTGTTTCTATTAATAATTTTGACTTGAGTCCTGAAGAAGAATTGTGTATATTTACGATAGGAACTCAACGCAACTTGTATTTCAGCATTCCCATAATGTATTAACAATTTAAGGCAATCTCCGTAGCACGGTTGATTTAGTAAACCTGAAGAGTATGCACCTGAGTGAAAGACTTATATCTTTGTTTCTATTAATAATTTGGACTTGAGTCCTGAAGAAGAATTGTGTATATTTACGATAGGAACCCAACGCAACTCGTATTTCAACATGCCCATAATGTATTCAAAATTTAAGCCAATCTCCGTAACACGGTTCATTTAGTAAACCTCAAGAGTATGCACCTGAGTGAAAGACGTATATCTTTGTTTCTATTAATAATTTGGACTTGAGTCCTGAAGAAGAATTGTGTATATTTACGATAGGAACTCAACGCAACTTGTATTTCAGCATTCCCATAATGTATTAACAATTTAAGGCAATCTCCGTAACACGGTTGATTTAGTAAACCTGAAGAGTATGCACCTGAGTGAAAGACTTATATCTTTGTTTCTATTAATAATTTGGACTTGAGTCCTGAAGAAGAATTGTGTAAATTTACGATAGGAACCCAATGCAACTCGAATTTCAGCATTCCCATAATGTATTCACAATTTAAGCCAATCTCCGTAACATGGGGTATTTAGTAAACCTGAAGAGTATGCACCTGAGTGAAAGACGCATATCTTTGTTTCTATTAATAATTTGGACTTGAGTCCTGAAGAAGAATTGTGTATATTTACGATAGGAACCCAATGCAACTCGAATTTCAGCATGCCCATAATGTATTCAAAATTTAAGCCAATCTCCGTAACACGGTTGATTTAGTAAACCTGAAGAGTATGCACCTGAGTGAAAGACGTATATCTTTGTTTCTATTAATAATTTGGACTTGAGTCCTGAAGAATAATTGTGTATATTTACGATAGGAACCCAACGCAACTCGTCTTTCAGCATTCCCATAATGTATTCACAATTTAAGCCAATCTCCGTAACACGGTTGATTTAGTAAACCTGAAGAGTATGCACCTGAGTGAAAGACTTATATCTTTGTTTCTATTAATAATTTGGACTTGAGTCCTGAAGAAGAATTGTGTATAATTACGATAGGAACCCAACGCAACTCGTATTTCAACATGCCCATAATGTATTCAAAATTTAAGCCAATCTCCGTAACACGGTTCATTTAGTAAACCTCAAGAGTATGCACCTGAGTGAAATACGTATATCTTTGTTTCTATTAATAATTTGGACTTGAGTCCTGAAGAAGAATTGTGTATATTTCCGATAGGAACTCAACGCAACTTGTATTTCAGCATTCCCATAATGTATTCACAATTTAAGGCAATCTCCGTAACACGGTTGATTTAGTAAACCTGAAGAGTATGCACCTGAGTGAAAGACTTATATCTTTGTTTCTATTAATAATTTGGACTTGAGTCATGAAGAAGAATTGTGTATATTTACGATAGGAACTCAACGCAACTTGTATTTCAGCATTCCCATAATGTATTAACAATTTAAGGCAATCTCCGTAACACGGTTGATTTAGTAAACCTGAAGAGTATGCACCTGAGTGAAAGACTTATATCTTTGTTTCTATTAATAATTTGGACTTGAGTCCTGAAGAATAATTGTGTATATTTACGATAGGAACCCAACGCAACTCGTATTTCAACATGCCCATAATGTATTCAAAATTTAAGCCAATCTCCGTAACACGGTTCATTTAGTAAACCTCAAGAGTATGCACCTGAGTGAAAGACGTATATCTTTGTTTCTATTAATAATTTGGACTTGAGTCCTGAAGAAGAATTGTGTATATTTACGATAGGAACTCAACGCAACTTGTATTTCAGCATTCCCATAATGTATTAACAATTTAAGGCAATCTCCGTAACACGGTTGATTTAGTAAACCTGAAGAGTATGCACTTGAGTGAAAGACTTATATCTTTGTTTCTATTAATAATTTGGACTTGAGTCCTGAAGAAGAATTGTGTATATTTACGATAGGAACCCAACGCAACTTGTATTTCAGCATGCCCATAATGTATTTAAAATTTAAGCCAATCTCCGTAACACGGTTGATTTAGTAAACCTGAAGAGTATGCACCTGAGTGAAAGACGTATATCTTTGTTTCTATTAATAATTTGGACTTGAGTCCTGAAGAATAATTGTGTATATTTACGATAGGAACCCAACGCAACTCGTATTTCAGCATTCCCATAATGTATTCACAATTTAAGCCAATCTCCGTAACACGGTTGATTTAGTAAACCTGAAGAGTATGCACCTGAGTGAAAGACTTATATCTTTGTTTATATTAATAATTTGGACTTGAGTCCTGAAGAAGAATTGTGTATAATTACGATAGGAACCCAACGCAACTCGTATTTCAACATGCCCATAATGTATTCAAAATTTAAGCCAATCTCCGTAACGCGGTTCATTTAGTAAACCTCAAGAGTATGCACCTGAGTGAAATACGTATATCTTTGTTTCTATTAATAATTTTGACTTGAGTCCTGAAGAAGAATTGTGTATATTTACGATAGGAACTCAACGCAACTTGTATTTCAGCATTCCCATAATGTATTAACAATTTAAGGCAATCTCCGTAACACGGTTGATTTAGTAAACCTGAAGAGTATGCACCTGAGTGAAAGACTTATATCTTTGTTTCTATTAATAATTTGGACTTGAGTCCTGAAGAAGAATTGTGTATATTTACGATAGGAACCCAACGCAACTCGTATTTCAACATGCCCATAATGTATTCAAAATTTAAGCCAATCTCCGTAACACGGTTCATTTAGTAAACCTCAAGAGTATGCACCTGAGTGAAAGACGTATATCTTTGTTTCTATTAATAATTTGGACTTGAGTCCTGAAGAAGAATTGTGTATATTTACGATAGGAACTCAACGCAACTTGTATTTCAGCATTCCCATAATGTATTAACAATTTAAGGCAATCTCCGTAACACGGTTGATTTAGTAAACCTGAAGAGTATGCACCTGAGTGAAAGACTTATATCTTTGTTTCTATTAATAATTTGGACTTGAGTCCTGAAGAAGAATGGTGTATATTTACGATAGGAACCCAACGCAACTTGTATTTCAGCATGCCCATAATGTATTCAAAATTTA
The DNA here is from genome assembly GCA_945859875.1 of Cuscuta europaea. Classification (NCBI taxonomy): domain Eukaryota; kingdom Viridiplantae; phylum Streptophyta; class Magnoliopsida; order Solanales; family Convolvulaceae; genus Cuscuta; species Cuscuta europaea. Next base: position 6,801,317 of record CAMAPE010000011.1, on the reverse strand, counting down.
AGCCAATCTCCGTAACACGGTTGATTTAGTAAACCTGAAGAGTATGCACCTGAGTGAAAGACGTATATCTTTGTTTCTATTAATAATTTGGACTTGAGTCCTGAAGAATAATTGTGTATATTTACGATAGGAACCCAACGCAACTCGTATTTCAGCATTCCCATAATGTATTCACAATTTAAGCCAATCTCCGTAACACGGTTGATTTAGTAAACCTGAAGAGTATGCACCTGAGTGAAAGACTTATATCTTTGTTTATATTAATAATTTGGACTTGAGTCCTGAAGAAGAATTGTGTATAATTACGATAGGAACCCAACGCAACTCGTATTTCAACATGCCCATAATGTATTCAAAACTTAAGCCAATCTCCGTAACGCGGTTCATTTAGTAAACCTCAAGAGTATGCACCTGAGTGAAATACGTATATCTTTGTTTCTATTAATAATTTTGACTTGAGTCCTGAAGAAGAATTGTGTATATTTACGATAGGAACTCAACGCAACTTGTATTTCAGCATTCCCATAATGTATTAACAATTTAAGGCAATCTCCGTAGCACGGTTGATTTAGTAAACCTGAAGAGTATGCACCTGAGTGAAAGACTTATATCTTTGTTTCTATTAATAATTTGGACTTGAGTCCTGAAGAAGAATTGTGTATATTTACGATAGGAACCCAACGCAACTCGTATTTCAACATGCCCATAATGTATTCAAAATTTAAGCCAATCTCCGTAACACGGTTCATTTAGTAAACCTCAAGAGTATGCACCTGAGTGAAAGACGTATATCTTTGTTTCTATTAATAATTTGGACTTGAGTCCTGAAGAAGAATTGTGTATATTTACGATAGGAACTCAACGCAACTTGTATTTCAGCATTCCCATAATGTATTAACAATTTAAGGCAATCTCCGTAACACGGTTGATTTAGTAAACCTGAAGAGTATGCACCTGAGTGAAAGACTTATATCTTTGTTTCTATTAATAATTTGGACTTGAGTCCTGAAGAAGAATTGTGTATATTTACGATAGGAACCCAATGCAACTCGAATTTCAGCATTCCCATAATGTATTCACAATTTAAGCCAATCTCCGTAACATGGTTGATTTAGTAAACCTGAAGAGTATGCACCTGAGTGAAAGACGCATATCTTTGTTTCTATTAATAATTTGGACTTGAGTCCTGAAGAAGAATTGGGTATATTTACGATAGGAACCCAATGCAACTCGAATTTCAGCATGCCCATAATGTATTCAAAATTTAAGCCAATCTCCGTAACACGGTTGATTTAGTAAACCTGAAGAGTATGCACCTGAGTGAAAGACGCATATCTTTGTTTCTATTAATAATTTGGACTTGAGTCCTGAAGAATAATTGTGTATATTTACGATAGGAACCCAACGCAACTCGTCTTTCAGCATTCCCATAATGTATTCACAATTTAGGCCAATCTCCGTAACACGGTTGATTTAGTAAACATGAAGAGTATGCACCTGAGTGAAAGACTTATATCTTTGTTTCTATTAATAATTTGGACTTGAGTCCTGAAGAAGAATTGTGTATAATTACGATAGGAACCCAACGCAACTCGTATTTCAACATGCCCATAATGTATTCAAAATTTAAGCCAATCTCCGTAACACGGTTCATTTAGTAAACCTCAAGAGTATGCACCTGAGTGAAATACGTATATCTTTGTTTCTATTAATAATTTTGACTTCAGTCCTGAAGAAGAATTGTGTATATTTACGATAGGAACTCAACGCAACTTGTATTTCAGCATTCCCATAATGTATTAACAATTTAAGGCAATCTCCGTAACACGGTTGATTTAGTAAACCTGAAGAGTATGCACCTGAGTGAAAGACTTATATCTTTGTTTCTATTAATAATTTGGACTTGAGTCCTGAAGAAGAATTGTGTATATTTACGATAGGAACTCAACGCAACTTGTATTTCAGCATTCCCATAATGTATTAACAATTTAAGGCAATCTCCGTAACACGGTTGATTTAGTAAACCTGAAGAGTATGCACCTGAGTGAAAGACTTATATCTTTGTTTCTATTAATAATTTGGACTTGAGTTCTGAAGAAGAATTGTGTATATTTACGATAGGAACCCAACGCAACTCGTATTTCAACATGCCCATAATGTATTCAAAATTTAAGCCAATCTCCGTAACACGGTTCATTTAGTAAACCTCAAGAGTATGCACCTGAGTGAAAGACGTATATCTTTGTTTCTATTAATAATTTGGACTTGAGTCCTGAAGAAGAATTGTGTATATTTACGATAGGAACTCAACGCAACTTGTATTTCAGCATTCCCATAATGTATTAACAATTTAAGGCAATCTCCGTAACACGGTTGATTTAGTAAACCTGAAGAGTATGCACCTGAGTGAAAGACTTATATCTTTGTTTCTATTAATAATTTGGACTTGAGTCCTGAAGAAGAATTGTGTATATTTACGATAGGAACCCAACGCAACTTGTATTTCAGCATGCCCATAATGTATTCAAAATTTAAGGCAATCTCCGTAACACGGTTGATTTAGTAAACCTGAAGAGTATGCACCTGAGTGAAAGACGTATATCTTTGTTTCTATTAATAATTTGGACTTGAGTCCTGAAGAATAATTGTGTATATTTACGATAGGAACCCAACGCAACTCGTATTTCAGCATTCCCATAATGTATTCACAATTTAAGCCAATCTCCGTAACACGGTTGATTTAGTAAACCTGAAGAGTATGCACCTGAGTGAAAGACTTATATCTTTGTTTCTATTAATAATTTGGACTTGAGTCCTGAAGAAGAATTGTGTATAATTACGATAGGAACCCAACGCAACTCGTATTTCAACATGCCCATAATGTATTCAAAATTTAGGCCAATCTCCGTAACGCGGTTCATTTAGTAAACCTCAAGAGTATGCACCTGAGTGAAATACGTATATCTTTGTTTCTATTAATAATTTTGACTTGAGTCCTGAAGAAGAATTGTGTATATTTACGATAGGAACTCAACGCAACTTGTATTTCAGCATTCTCATAATGTATTAACAATTTAAGGCAATCTCCGTAACACGGTTGATTTAGTAAACCTGAAGAGTATGCACCTGAGTGAAAGACTTATATCTTTGTTTCTATTAATAATTTGGACTTGAGTCCTGAAGAATAATTGTGTATATTTACGATAGGAACCCAACGCAACTCGTATTTCAGCATTCCCATAATGTATTCACAATTTAAGCCAATCTCCGTAACACGGTTGATTTAGTAAACCTGAAGAGTATGCACCTGAGTGAAAGACTTATATCTTTGTTTATATTAATAATTTGGACTTGAGTCCTGAAGAAGAATTGTGTATAATTACGATAGGAACCCAACGCAACTCGTATTTCAACATGCCCATAATGTATTCAAAATTTAAGCCAATCTCCGTAACGCGGTTCATTTAGTAAACCTCAAGAGTATGCACCTGAGTGAAATACGTATATCTTTGTTTCTATTAATAATTTTGACTTGAGTCCTGAAGAAGAATTGTGTATATTTACGATAGGAACTCAACGCAACTTGTATTTCAGCATTCCCATAATGTATTAACAATTTAAGGCAATCTCCGTAACACGGTTGATTTAGTAAACCTGAAGAGTATGCACCTGAGTGAAAGACTTATATCTTTGTTTCTATTAATAATTTGGACTTGAGTCCTGAAGAAGAATTGTGTATATTTACGATAGGAACCCAACGCAACTCGTATTTCAACATGCCCATAATGTATTCAAAATTTAAGCCAATCTCCGTAACACGGTTCATTTAGTAAACCTCAAGAGTATGCACCTGAGTGAAAGACGTATATCTTTGTTTCTATTAATAATTTGGACTTGAGTCCTGAAGAAGAATTGTGTATATTTACGATAGGAACTCAACGCAACTTGTATTTCAGCATTCCCATAATGTATTAACAATTTAAGGCAATCTCCGTAACACGGTTGATTTAGTAAACCTGAAGAGTATGCACCTGAGTGAAAGACTTATATCTTTGTTTCTATTAATAATTTGGACTTGAGTCCTGAAGAAGAATTGTGTATATTTACGATAGGAACCCAACGCAACTCGTATTTCGACATGCCCATAATGTATTCAAAACTTAAGCCAATCTCCGTAACGCGGTTCATTTAGTAAACCTCAAGAGTATGCACCTGAGTGAAATACGTATATCTTTGTTTCTATTAATAATTTTGACTTGAGTCCTGAAGAAGAATTGTGTATATTTACGATAGGAACTCAACGCAACTTGTATTTCAGCATTCCCATAATGTATTAACAATTTAAGGCAATCTCCGTAGCACGGTTGATTTAGTAAACCTGAAGAGTATACACCTGAGTGAAAGACTTATATCTTTGTTTCTATTAATAATTTGGACTTGAGTCCTGAAGAAGAATTGTGTATATTTACGATAGGAACCCAACGCAACTCGTATTTCAACATGCCCATAATGTATTCAAAATTTAAGCCAATCTCCGTAACACGGTTCATTTAGTAAACCTCAAGAGTATGCACCTGAGTGAAAGACGTATATCTTTGTTTCTATTAATAATTTGGACTTGAGTCCTGAAGAAGAATTGTGTATATTTACGATAGGAACTCAACGCAACTTGTATTTCAGCATTCCCATAATGTATTAACAATTTAAGGCAATCTCCGTAACACGGTTGATTTAGTAAACCTGAAGAGTATGCACCTGAGTGAAAGACTTATATCTTTGTTTCTATTAATAATTTGGACTTGAGTCCTGAAGAAGAATTGTGTATATTTACGATAGGAACCCAATGCAACTCGAATTTCAGCATTCCCATAATGTATTCACAATTTAAGCCAATCTCCGTAACATGGTTGATTTAGTAAACCTGAAGAGTATGCACCTGAGTGAAAGACGCATATCTTTGTTTCTATTAATAATTTGGACTTGAGTCCTGAAGAAGAATTGTGTATATTTATGATAGGAACCCAATAAAACTCGAATTTCAGCATGCCCATAATGTATTCAAAATTTAAGCCAATCTCCGTAACACGGTTGATTTAGTAAACCTGAAGAGTATGCACCTGAGTGAAAGACGTATATCTTTGTTTCTATTAATAATTTGGACTTGAGTCCTGAAGAATAATTGTGTATATTTACGATAGGAACCCAACGCAACTCGTCTTTCAGCATTCCCATAATGTATTCACAATTTAAGCCAATCTCCGTAACACGGTTGATTTAGTAAACCTGAAGAGTATGCACCTGAGTGAAAGACTTATATCTTTGTTTCTATTAATAATTTGGACTTGAGTCCTGAAGAAGAATTGTGTATAATTACGATAGGAACCCAACGCAACTCGTATTTCAACATGCCCATAATGTATTCAAAATTTAAGCCAATCTCCGTAACACGGTTCATTTAGTAAACCTCAAGAGTATGCACCTGAGTGAAATACGTATATCTTTGTTTCTATTAATAATTTTGACTTGAGTCCTGAAGAAGAATTGTGTATATTTACGATAGGAACTCAACGCAACTTGTATTTCAGCATTCCCATAATGTATTAACAATTTAAGGCAATCTCCGTAACACGGTTGATTTAGTAAACCTGAAGAGTATGCACCTGAGTGAAAGACTTATATCTTTGTTTCTATTAATAATTTGGACTTGAGTCCTGAAGAAGAATTGTGTATATTTACGATAGGAACTCAACGCAACTTGTATTTCAGCATTCCCATAATGTATTAACAATTTAAGGCAATCTCCGTAACACGGTTGATTTAGTAAACCTGAAGAGTATGCACCTGAGTGAAAGACTTATATCTTTGTTTCTATTAATAATTTGGACTTGAGTCCTGAAGAAGAATTGTGTATATTTACGATAGGAACCCAACGCAACTCGTATTTCAACATGCCCATAATGTATTCAAAATTTAAGCCAATCTCCGTAACACGGTTCATTTAGTAAACCTCAAGAGTATGCACCTGAGTGAAAGACGTATATCTTTGTTTCTATTAATAATTTGGACTTGAGTCCTGAAGAAGAATTGTGTATATTTACGATAGGAACTCAACGCAACTTGTATTTCAGCATTCCCATAATGTATTAACAATTTAAGGCAATCTCCGTAACACGGTTGATTTAGTAAACCTGAAGAGTATGCACCTGAGTGAAAGACTTATATCTTTGTTTCTATTAATAATTTGGACTTGAGTCCTGAAGAAGAATTGTGTATATTTACGATAGGAACCCAACGCAACTTGTATTTCAGCATGCCCATAATGTATTCAAAATTTAAGGCAATCTCCGTAACACGGTTGATTTAGTAAACCTGAAGAGTATGCACCTGAGTGAAAGACGTATATCTTTGTTTCTATTAATAATTTGGACTTGAGTCCTGAAGAATAATTGTGTATATTTACGATAGGAACCCAACGCAACTCGTATTTCAGCATTCCCATAATGTATTCACAATTTAAGCCAATCTCCGTAACACGGTTGATTTAGTAAACCTGAAGAGTATGCACCTGAGTGAAAGACTTATATCTTTGTTTCTATTAATAATTTGGACTTGAGTCCTGAAGAAGAATTGTGTATAATTACGATAGGAACCCAACGCAACTCGTATTTCAACATGCCCATAATGTATTCAAAATTTAGGCCAATCTCCGTAACGCGGTTCATTTAGTAAACCTCAAGAGTATGCACCTGAGTGAAATACGTATATCTTTGTTTCTATTAATAATTTTGACTTGAGTCCTGAAGAAGAATTGTGTATATTTACGATAGGAACTCAACGCAACTTGTATTTCAGCATTCCCATAATGTATTAACAATTTAAGGCAATCTCCGTAACACGGTTGATTTAGTAAACCTGAAAAGTATGCACCTGAGTGAAAGACTTATATCTTTGTTTCTATTAATAATTTGGACTTGAGTCCTGAAGAATAATTGTGTATATTTACGATAGGAACCCAACGCAACTCGTATTTCAGCATTCCCATAATGTATTCACAATTTAAGCCAATCTCCGTAACACGGTTGATTTAGTAAACCTGAAGAGTATGCACCTGAGTGAAAGACTTATATCTTTGTTTATATTAATAATTTGGACTTGAGTCCTGAAGAAGAATTGTGTATAATTACGATAGGAACCCAACGCAACTCGTATTTCAACATGCCCATAATGTATTCACAATTTAAGCCAATCTCCGTAACACGGTTCATTTAGTAAACCTCAAGAGTATGCACCTGAGTGAAATACGTATATCTTTGTTTCTATTAATAATTTTGACTTGAGTCCTGAAGAAGAATTGTGTATATTTACGATAGGAACTCAACGCAACTTGTATTTCAGCATTCCCATAATGTATTAACAATTTAAGGCAATCTCCGTAACACGGTTGATTTAGTAAACCTGAAGAGTATGCACCTGAGTGAAAGACTTATATCTTTGTTTCTATTAATAATTTGGACTTGAGTCCTGAAGAAGAATTGTGTATATTTACGATAGGAACCCAACGCAACTCGTATTTCAACATGCCCATAATGTATTCAAAATTTAAGCCAATCTCCGTAACACGGTTCATTTAGTAAACCTCAAGAGTATGCACCTGAGTGAAAGACGTATATCTTTGTTTCTATTAATAATTTGGACTTGAGTCCTGAAGAAGAATTGTGTATATTTACGATAGGAACTCAACGCAACTTGTATTTCAGCATTCCCATAATGTATTAACAATTTAAGGCAATCTCCGTAACACGGTTGATTTAGTAAACCTGAAGAGTATGCACCTGAGTGAAAGACTTATATCTTTGTTTCTATTAATAATTTGGACTTGAGTCCTGAAGAAGAATTGTGTATATTTACGATAGGAACCCAATGCAACTCGAATTTCAGCATGCCCATAATGTATTCAAAATTTAAGCCAATCTCCGTAACACGGTTGATTTAGTAAACCTGAAGAGTATGCACCTGAGTGAAAGATGTATATCTTTGTTTCTATTAATAATTTGGACTTGAGTCCTGAAGAAGAATTGTGTTTATTTACGATAGGAACCCAATGCAACTCGTATTTCAGCATTCCCATAATGTATTCACAATTTAAGCCAATCTCCGTAACATGGCTGATTTAGTAAACCTGAAGAGTATGCACCTGAGTGAAAGACGTATATCTTTGTTTCTATTAATAATTTGGACTTGAGTCCTGAAGAAGAAATGTGTATATTTACGATAGGAACCCAATGCAACTCGTATTTCAGCATGCCCATAATGTATTCAAAATTTAAGCCAATCTCCGTAACACGGTTCATTTAGTAAACCTGAAGAGTATGCACCTGAGTGAAAGACGTATATCTTTGTTTCTATTAATAATTTGGACTTGAGTCCTGAAGAAGAATTGTGTTTATTTACGATAGGAACCCAATGCAACTCGAATTTCAGCATTCCCATAATGTATTCACAATTTAAGCCAATCTCCGTAACATGGTTGATTTAGTAAACCTGAAGAGTATGCACCTGAGTGAAAGACGCATATCTTTGTTTCTATTAATAATTTGGACTTGAGTCCTGAAGAAGAATTGTGTATATTTACGATAGGAACCCAATGCAACTCGAATTTCAGCATGCCCATAATGTATTCAAAATTTAAGCCAATCTCCGTAACACGGTTGATTTAGTAAACCTGAAGAGTATGCACCTGATTGAAAGACGTATATCTTTGTTTCTATTAATAATTTGGACTTGAGTCCTGAAGAATAATTGTGTATATTTACGATAGGAACCCAACGCAACTCGTCTTTCAGCATTCCCATAATGTATTCACAATTTAAGCCAATCTCCGTAACACGGTTGATTTAGTAAACCTGAAGAGTATGCACCTGAGTGAAAGACTTATATCTTTGTTTCTATTAATAATTTGGACTTGAGTCCTGAAGAAGAATTATGTATAATTACGATAGGAACCCAACGCAACTCGTATTTCAACATGCCCATAATGTATTCAAAATTTAAGCCAATCTCCGTAACACGGTTCATTTAGTAAACCTCAAGAGTATGCACCTGAGTGAAATACGTATATCTTTGTTTCTATTAATAATTTTGACTTGAGTCCTGAAGAAGAATTGTGTATATTTACGATAGGAACTCAACGCAACTTGTATTTCAGCATTCCCATAATGTATTAACAATTTAAGGCAATCTCCGTAACACGGTTGATTTAGTAAACCTGAAGAGTATGCACCTGAGTGAAAGACTTATATCTTTGTTTCTATTAATAATTTGGACTTGAGTCCTGAAGAAGAATTGTGTATATTTACGATAGGAACTCAACGCAACTTGTATTTCAGCATTCCCATAATGTATTAACAATTTAAGGCAATCTCTGTAACACGGTTGATTTAGTAAACCTGAAGAGTATGCACCTGAGTGAAAGACTTATATCTTTGTTTCTATTAATAATTTGGACTTGAGTCCTGAAGAAGAATTGTGTATATTTACGATAGGAACCCAATGCAACTCGAATATCAGCATGCCCATAATGTATTCAAAATTTAAGCCAATCTCCGTAACACGGTTCATTTAGTAAACCTGAAGAGTATGCACCTGAGTGAAAGACTTATATCTTTGTTTCTATTAATAATTTGGACTTGAGTCCTGAAGAAGAATTGTGTTTATTTACGATAGGAACCCAATGCAACTCGTATTTCAGCATTCCCATAATGTATTCACAATTTAAGCCAATCTCCGTAACACGGTTGATTTAGTAAACCTGAAGAGTATGCACCTGAGTGAAAGACTTATATCTTTGTTTCTATTAATAATTTGGACTTGAGTCCTGAAGAAGAATTGTGTATAATTACGATAGGAACCCAACGCAACTCGTATTTCAACATGCCCATAATGTATTCAAAATTTAAGCCAATCTCCGTAACACGGTTCATTTAGTAAACCTCAAGAGTATGCACCTGAGTGAAATACGTATATCTTTGTTTCTATTAATAATTTTGACTTGAGTCCTGAAGAAGAATTGTGTATATTTACGATAGGAACTCAACGCAACTTGTATTTCAGCATTCCCATAATGTATTAACAATTTAAGGCAATCTCCGTAACACGGTTGATTTAGTAAACCTGAAGAGTATGCACCTGAGTGAAAGACTTATATCTTTGTTTCTATTAATAATTTGGACTTGAGTCCTGAAGAAGAATTGTGTATATTTACGATAGGAACCCAATGCAACTCGTATTTCAGCATTCCCATAATGTATTCACAATTTAAGCCAATCTCCGTAACATGGCTGATTTAGTAAACCTCAAGAGTATGCACCTGAGTGAAAGACGTATATCTTTGTTTCTATTAATAATTTGGACTTGAGTCCTGAAGAAGAAATGTGTATATTTACGATAGGAACCCAATGCAACTCGTATTTCAGCATGCCCATAATGTATTCAAAATTTAAGCCAATCTCCGTAACACGGTTCATTTAGTAAACCTGAAGAGTATGCACCTGAGTGAAAGACGTATATCTTTGTTTCTATTAATAATTTGGACTTGAGTCCTGAAGAAGAATTTTGTATATTTACGATAGGAACCTAACGCAACTCGTATTTCAGCATTCCCATAATGTATTCACAATTTAAGGCAATCTCCGTAACACGGTTGATTTAGTAAACCTGAAGAGTATGCACCTGAGTGAAAGACGTATATCTTTGTTTCTATTAATAATTTGGACTTGAGTCCTGAAGAAGAATTGTGTATATTTACGATAGGAACCCAATGCAACTCGAATTTCAGCATGCCCATAATGTATTCAAAATTTAAGCCAATCTCCGTAACACGGTTGATTTAGTAAACCTGAAGAGTATGCACCTGAGTGAAAGACGTATATCTTTGTTTCTATTAATAATTTGGACTTGAGTCCTGAAGAATAATTGTGTATATTTACGATAGGAATCCAACGCAACTCGTATTTCAGCATTCCCATAATGTATTCACAATTTAAGCCAATCTCCGTAACACGGTTGATTTAGTAAACCTGAAGAGTATGCACCTGAGTGAAAGACTTATATCTTTGTTTCTATTAATAATTTGGAGTTGAGTCCTGAAGAAGAATTTTGTATAATTACGATAGGAACCCAACGCAACTCGTATTTCAACATGCCCATAATGTATTCCAAATTTAAGCCAATCTCCGTAACACGGTTCATTTAGTAAACCTCAAGAGTATGCACCTGAGTGAAATACGTATATCTTTGTTTCTATTAATAATTTTGACTTGAGTCCTGAAGAAGAATTGTGTATATTTACGATAAGAACTCAACGCAACTTGTATTTCAGCATTCCCATAATGTATTAACAATTTAAGGCAATCTCTGTAACACGGTTGATTTAGTAAACCTAAAGAGTATGCACCTGAGTGAAAGACTTATATCTTTGTTTCTATTAATAATTTGGACTTGAGTCCTGAAGAAGAATTGTGTATATTTACGATAGGAACCCAATGCAACTCGAATTTCAGCATGCCCATAATGTATTCAAAATTTAAGCCAATCTCCGTAACACGGTTCATTTAGTAAACCTGAAGAGTATGCACCTGAGTGAAAGACTTATATCTTTGTTTCTATTAATAATTTGGACTTGAGTCCTGAAGAAGAATTGTGTTTATTTACGATAGGAACCCAATGCAACTCGTATTTCAGCATTCCCATAATGTATTCACAATTTAAGCCAATCTCCGTAACACGGTTGATTTAGTAAACCTGAAGAGTATGCACCTGAGTGAAAGACTTATATCTTTGTTTCTATTAATAATTTGGACTTGAGTCCTGAAGAAGAATTGTGTATAATTACGATAGGAACCCAACGCAACTCGTATTTCAACATGCCCATAATGTATTCAAAATTTAAGCCAATCTCCGTAACACGGTTCATTTAGTAAACCTCAAGAGTATGCACCTGAGTGAAATACGTATATCTTTGTTTCTATTAATAATTTTGACTTGAGTCCTGAAGAAGAATTGTGTATATTTACGATAGGAACTCAACGCAACTTGTATTTCAGCATTCCCATAATGTATTAACAATTTAAGGCAATCTCTGTAACACGGTTGATTTAGTAAACCTAAAGAGTATGCACCTGAGTGAAAGACTTATATCTTTGTTTCTATTAATAATTTGGACTTGAGTCCTGAAGAAGAATTGTGTATATTTACGATAGGAACCCAATGCAACTCGAATTTCAGCATGCCCATAATGTATTCAAAATTTAAGCCAATCTCCGTAACACGGTTCATTTAGTAAACCTGAAGAGTATGCACCTGAGTGAAAGACTTATATCTTTGTTTCTATTAATAATTTGGACTTGAGTCCTGAAGAAGAATTGTGTTTATTTACGATAGGAACCCAATGCAACTCGTATTTCAGCATTCCCATAATGTATTCACAATTTAAGCCAATCTCCGTAACACGGTTGATTTAGTAAACCTGAAGAGTATGCACCTGAGTGAAAGACTTATATCTTTGTTTTTATTAATAATTTGGACTTGAGTCCTGAAGAAGAATTGTGTATAATTACGATAGGAACCCAACGCAACTCGTATTTCAACATGCCCATAATGTATTCAAAATTTAAGCCAATCTCCGTAACACGGTTCATTTAGTAAACCTCAAGAGTATGCACCTGAGTGAAATACGTATATCTTTGTTTCTATTAATAATTTTGACTTGAGTCCTGAAGAAGAATTGTGTATATTTACGATAGGAACTCAACGCAACTTGTATTTCAGCATTCCCATAATGTATTAACAATTTAAGGCAATCTCCGTAACACGGTTGATTTAGTAAACCTGAAGAGTATGCACCTGAGTGAAAGACTTATATCTTTGTTTCTATTAATAATTTGGACTTGAGTCCTGAAGAAGAATTGTGTATATTTACGATAGGAACCCAATGCAACTCGAATTTCAGCATGCCCATAATGTATTCAAAATTTAAGCCAATCTCCGTAACACGGTTCATTTAGTAAACCTGAAGAGTATGCACCTGAGTGAAAGACTTATATCTTTGTTTCTATTAATAATTTGGACTTGAGTCCTGAAGAAGAATTGTGTTTATTTACGATAGGAACCCAATGCAACTCGTATTTCAGCATTCCTATAATGTATTCACAATTTAAGCCAATCTCCGTAACATGGTTGATTTAGTAAACCTGAAGAGTATGCACCTGAGTGAAAGACGTATATCTTTGTTTCTATTAATAATTTGGACTTGAGTCCTGAAGAAGAATTGTGTATATTTACGATAGGAACCCAATGCAACTTGTATTTCAGCATTCCCATAATGTATTAACAATTTAAGGCAATCTCCGTAACACGGTTGATTTAGTAAACTTGAAGAGTATGCACCTGAGTGAAAGACTTATATCTTTGTTTCTATTAATAATTTGGACTTGAGTCCTGAAGAAGAATTGTGTATATTTACGATAGGAACCCAACGCAACTCGTATTTCAACATGCCCATAATGTATTCAAAATTTAAGCCAATCTCCGTAACACGGTTCATTTAGTAAACCTCAAGAGTATGCACCTGAGTGAAATACGTATATCTTTGTTTCTATTAATAATTTTGACTTGAGTCCTGAAGAAGAATTGTGTATATTTACGATAGGAACTCAACGCAACTTGTATTTCAGCATTCCCATAATGTATTAACAATTTAAGGCAATCTCCGTAACACGGTTGATTTAGTAAACCTGAAGAGTATGCACCTGAGTGAAAGACTTATATCTTTGTTTCTATTAAAAATTTGGACTTGAGTCCTGAAGAAGAATTGTGTATATTTACGATAGGAACCCAATGCAACTCGTATTTCAGCATTCCCATAATGTATTCACAATTTAAGCCAATCTCCGTAACATGGCTGATTTAGTAAACCTCAAGAGTATGCACCTGAGTGAAAGACGTATATCTTTGTTTCTATTAATAATTTGGACTTGAGTCCTGAAGAAGAAATGTGTATATTTACGATAGGAACCCAATGCAACTCGTATTTCAGCATGCCCATAATGTATTCAAAATTTAAGCCAATCTCCGTAACACGGTTCATTTAGTAAACCTGAAGAGTATGCACCTGAGTGAAAGACGTATATCTTTGTTTCTATTAATAATTTGGACTTGAGTCCTGAAGAAGAATTTTGTATATTTACGATAGGAACCTAACGCAACTCGTATTTCAGCATTCCCATAATGTATTCACAATTTAAGGCAATCTCCGTAACACGGTTGATTTAGTAAACCTGAAGAGTATGCACCTGAGTGAAAGACGTATATCTTTGTTTCTAATAATAATTTGGACTTGAGTCCTGAAGAAGAATTGTGTATATTTACGATAGGAACCCAATGCAACTCGAATTTCAGCATGCCCATAATGTATTCAAAATTTAAGCCAATCTCCGTAACACGGTTGATTTAGTAAACCTGAAGAGTATGCACCTGAGTGAAAGACGTATATCTTTGTTTCTATTAATAATTTGGACTTGAGTCCTGAAGAATAATTGTGTATATTTACGATAGGAATCCAACGCAACTCGTATTTCAGCATTCCCATAATGTATTCACAATTTAAGCCAATCTCCGTAACACGGTTGATTTAGTAAACCTGAAGAGTATGCACCTGAGTGAAAGACTTATATCTTTGTTTCTATTAATAATTTGGACTTGAGTCCTGAAGAAGAATTTTGTATAATTACGATAGGAACCCAACGCAACTCGTATTTCAACATGCCCATAATGTATTCCAAATTTAAGCCAATCTCCGTAACACGGTTCATTTAGTAAACCTCAAGAGTATGCACCTGAGTGAAATACGTATATCTTTGTTTCTATTAATAATTTTGACTTGAGTCCTGAAGAAGAATTGTGTATATTTACGATAAGAACTCAACGCAACTTGTATTTCAGCATTCCCATAATGTATTAACAATTTAAGGCAATCTCTGTAACACGGTTGATTTAGTAAACCTAAAGAGTATGCACCTGAGTGAAAGACTTATATCTTTGTTTCTATTAATAATTTGGACTTGAGTCCTGAAGAAGAATTGTGTATATTTACGATAGGAACCCAATGCATCTCGAATTTCAGCATGCCCATAATGTATTCAAAATTTAAGCCAATCTCCGTAACACGGTTCATTTAGTAAACCTGAAGAGTATGCACCTGAGTGAAAGACTTATATCTTTGTTTCTATTAATAATTTGGACTTGAGTCCTGAAGAAGAATTGTGTTTATTTACGATAGGAACCCAATGCAACTCGTATTTCAGCATTCCCATAATGTATTCACAATTTAAGCCAATCTCCGTAACACGGTTGATTTAGTAAACCTGAAGAGTATGCACCTGAGTGAAAGACTTATATCTTTGTTTCTATTAATAATTTGGACTTGAGTCCTGAAGAAGAATTGTGTATAATTACGATAGGAACCCAACGCAACTCGTATTTCAACATGCCCATAATGTATTCAAAATTTAAGCCAATCTCCGTAACACGGTTCATTTAGTAAACCTCAAGAGTATGCACCTGAGTGAAATACGTATATCTTTGTTTCTATTAATAATTTTGACTTGAGTCCTGAAGAAGAATTGTGTATATTTACGATAGGAACTCAACGCAACTTGTATTTCAGCATTCCCATAATGTATTAACAATTTAAGGCAATCTCTGTAACACGGTTGATTTAGTAAACCTAAAGAGTATGCACCTGAGTGAAAGACTTATATCTTTGTTTCTATTAATAATTTGGACTTGAGTCCTGAAGAAGAATTGTGTATATTTACGATAGGAACCCAATGCAACTCGAATTTCAGCATGCCCATAATGTATTCAAAATTTAAGCCAATCTCCGTAACACGGTTCATTTAGTAAACCTGAAGAGTATGCACCTGAGTGAAAGACTTATATCTTTGTTTCTATTAATAATTTGGACTTGAGTCCTAAAGAAGAATTGTGTTTATTTACGATAGGAACCCAATGCAACTCGTATTTCAGCATTCCCATAATGTATTCACAATTTAAGCCAATCTCCGTAACACGGTTGATTTAGTAAACCTGAAGAGTATGCACCTGAGTGAAAGACTTATATCTTTGTTTTTATTAATAATTTGGACTTGAGTCCTGAAGAAGAATTGTGTATAATTACGATAGGAACCCAACGCAACTCGTATTTCAACATGCCCATAATGTATTCAAAATTTAAGCCAATCTCCGTAACACGGTTCATTTAGTAAACCTCAAGAGTATGCACCTGAGTGAAATACGTATATCTTTGTTTCTATTAATAATTTTGACTTGAGTCCTGAAGAAGAATTGTGTATATTTACGATAGGAACTCAACGCAACTTGTATTTCAGCATTCCCATAATGTATTAACAATTTAAGGCAATCTCCGTAACACGGTTGATTTAGTAAACCTGAAGAGTATGCACCTGAGTGAAAGACTTATATCTTTGTTTCTATTAATAATTTGGACTTGAGTCCTGAAGAAGAATTGTGTATATTTACGATAGGAACCCAATGCAACTCGAATTTCAGCATGCCCATAATGTATTCAAAATTTAAGCCAATCTCCGTAACACGGTTGATTTAGTAAACCTGAAGAGTATGCACCTGAGTGAAAGACTTATATCTTTGTTTCTATTAATAATTTGGACTTGAGTCCTGAAGAAGAATTGTGTTTATTTACGATAGGAACCCAACGCAACTCGTATTTCAACATGCCCATAATGTATTCAAAATTTAAGCCAATCTCCGTAACACGGTTCATTTAGTAAACCTCAAGAGTATGCACCTGAGTGAAATACGTATATCTTTGTTTCTATTAATAATTTTGACTTGAGTCCTAAAGAAGAATTGTGTATATTTATGATAGGAACTCAACGCAACTCGTATTTCAGCATTCCCATAATGTATTAACAATTTAAGGCAATCTCCGTAACACGGTTGATTTAGTAAACCTGAAGAGTATGCACCTGAGTGAAAGACTTATATCTTTGTTTCTATTAATAATTTGGACTTGAGTCCTGAAGAAGAATTGTGTATATTTACGATAGGAACCCAATGCAACTCGTATTTCAGCATTCCTATAATGTATTCACAATTTAAGCCAATCTCCGTAACATGGTTGATTTAGTAAACCTGAAGAGTATGCACCTGAGTGAAATACGTATATCTTTGTTTCTATTAATAATTTTGACTTGAGTCCTGAAGAAGAATTGTGTATATTTATGATAGGAACTCAACGCAACTCGTATTTCAGCATTCCCATAATGTATTAACAATTTAAGGCAATCTCCGTAACACGGTTGATTTAGTAAACCTGAAGAGTATGCACCTGAGTGAAAGACTTATATCTTTGTTTCTATTAATAATTTGGACTTGAGTCCTGAAGAAGAATTGTGTATATTTACGATAGGAACCCAACGCAACTCGAATTTCAGCATGCCCATAATGTATTCAAAATTTAAGCCAATCTCCGTAACACGGTTCATTTAGTAAACCTGAAGAGTATGCACCTGAGTGAAAGACTTATATCTTTGTTTCTATTAATAATTTGGACTTGAGTCCTGAAGAAGAATTGTGTATATTTACGATAGGAACCCAATGCAACTCGTATTTCAGCATTCCTATAATGTATTCACAATTTAAGCCAATCTCCGTAACATGGTTGATTTAGTAAACCTGAAGAGTATGCACCTGAGTGAAATACGTATATCTTTGTTTCTATTAATAATTTTGACTTGAGTCCTGAAGAAGAATTGTGTATATTTATGATAGGAACTCAACGCAACTCGTATTTCAGCATTCCCATAATGTATTAACAATTTAAGGCAATCTCCGTAACACGGTTGATTTAGTAAACCTGAAGAGTATGCACCTGAGTGAAAGACTTATATCTTTGTTTCTATTAATAATTTGGACTTGAGTCCTGAAGAAGAATTGTGTATATTTACGATAGGAACCCAACGCAACTCGAATTTCAGCATGCCCATAATGTATTCAAAATTTAAGCCAATCTCCGTAACACGGTTCATTTAGTAAACCTGAAGAGTATGCACCTGAGTGAAAGACTTATATCTTTGTTTCTATTAATAATTTGGACTTGAGTCCTGAAGAAGAATTGTGTTTATTTACGATAGGAACCCAATGCAACTCGTATTTCAGCATTCCTATAATGTATTCACAATTTAAGCCAATCTCCGTAACATGGTTGATTTAGTAAACCTGAAGAGTATGCACCTGAGTGAAAGACGTATATCTTTGTTTCTATTAATAATTTGGACTTGAGTCCTGAAGAAGAATTGTGTATATTTACGATAGGAACCCAATGCAACTTGTATTTCAGCATTCCCATAATGTATTAACAATTTAAGGCAATCTCCGTAACACGGTTGATTTAGTAAACCTGAAGAGTATGCACCTGAGTGAAAGACTTATATCTTTGTTTCTATTAATAATTTGGACTTGAGTCCTGAAGAAGAATTGTGTATATTTACGATAGGAACCCAATGCAACTCGAATTTCAGCATGCCCATAATGTATTCAAAATTTAAGCCAATCTCCGTAACACGGTTCATTTAGTAAACCTGAAGAGTATGCACCTGAGTGAAAGACTTATATCTTTGTTTCTATTAATAATTTGGACTTGAGTTCTGAAGAAGAATTGTGTTTATTTACGATAGGAACCCAACGCAACTCGTATTTCAACATGCCCATAATGTATTCAAAATTTAAGCCAATCTCCGTAACACGGTTCATTTAGTAAACCTCAAGAGTATGCACCTGAGTGAAATACGTATATCTTTGTTTCTATTAATAATTTTGACTTCAGTCCTGAAGAAGAATTGTGTATATTTATGATAGGAACTCAACGCAACTCGTATTTCAGCATTCCCATAATGTATTAACAATTTAAGGCAATCTCCGTAACACGGTTGATTTAGTAAACCTGAAGAGTATGCACCTGAGTGAAAGACTTATATCTTTGTTTCTATTAATAATTTGGACTTGAGTCCTGAAGAAGAATTGTGTATATTTACGATAGGAACCCAACGCAACTCGAATTTTAGCATGCCCATAATGTATTCAAAATTTAAGCCAATCTCCGTAACACGGTTCATTTAGTAAACCTGAAGAGTATGCACCTGAGTGAAAGACTTATATCTTTGTTTCAATTAATAATTTGGACTTGAGTCCTGAAGAAGAATTGTGTTTATTTACGATAGGAACCCAATGCAACTCGTATTTCAGCATTCCCATAATGTATTCACAATTTAAGCCAATCTCCGTAACATGGTTGATTTAGTAAACCTGAAGAGTATGCACCTGAGTGAAAGACGCATATCTTTGTTTCTATTAATAATTTGGACTTGAGTCCTGAAGAAGAATTGTGTATATTTACGATAGGAACCCAATGCAACTCGAATTTCAGCATGCCCATAATGTATTCAAAATTTAAGCCAATCTCCGTAACACGGTTGATTTAGTAAACCTGAAGAGTATGCACCTGAGTGAAAGACGTATATCTTTGTTTCTATTAATAATTTGGACTTGAGTCCTGAAGAAGAATTGTGTTTATTTACGATAGGAACCCAATGCAACTCGTATTTCAGCATTCCTATAATGTATTCACAATTTAAGCCAATCTCCGTAACATGGTTGATTTAGTAAACCTGAAGAGTATGCACCTGAGTGAAAGACGTATATCTTTGTTTCTATTAATAATTTGGACTTGAGTCCTAAAGAAGAATTGTGTATATTTACGATAGGAACCCAATGCAACTTGTATTTCAGCATTCCCATAATGTATTAACAATTTAAGGCAATCTCCGTAACACGGTTGATTTAGTAAACCTGAAGAGTATGCACCTGAGTGAAAGACTTATATCTTTGTTTCTATTAATAATTTGGACTTGAGTCCTGAAGAAGAATTGTGTATATTTACGATAGGAACCCAATGCAACTCGAATTTCAGCATGCCCATAATGTATTCAAAATTTAAGCCAATCTCCGTAACACGGTTCATTTAGTAAACCTGAAGAGTATGCACCTGAGTGAAAGACTTATATCTTTGTTTCTATTAATAATTTGGACTTGAGTCCTGAAGAAGAATTGTGTTTATTTACGATAGGAACCCAACGCAACTCGTATTTCAACATGCCCATAATGTATTCAAAATTTAAGCCAATCTCCGTAACACGGTTCATTTAGTAAACCTCAAGAGTATGCACCTGAGTGAAATAAGTATATCTTTGTTTCTATTAATAATTTTGACTTGAGTCCTGAAGAAGAATTGTGTATATTTATGATAGGAACTCAACGCAACTCGTATTTCAGCATTCCCATAATGTATTAACAATTTAAGGCAATCTCCGTAACACGGTTGATTTAGTAAACCTGAAGAGTATGCACCTGAGTGAAAGACTTATATCTTTGTTTCTATTAATAATTTGGACTTGAGTCCTGAAGAAGAATTGTGTATATTTACGATAGGAACCCAACGCAACTCGAATTTCAGCATGCCCATAATGTATTCAAAATTTAAGCCAATCTCCGTAACACGGTTCATTTAGTAAACCTGAAGAGTATGCACCTGAG
Organism: Cuscuta europaea; assembly: GCA_945859875.1. NCBI lineage: Eukaryota > Viridiplantae > Streptophyta > Magnoliopsida > Solanales > Convolvulaceae > Cuscuta > Cuscuta europaea. The sequence continues at coordinate 6,780,629 of CAMAPE010000011.1, read as the reverse complement.
TGAAAGACTTATATCTTTGTTTCTATTAATAATTTGGACTTGAGTCCTGAAGAAGAATTGTGTATATTTACGATAGGAACCCAACGCAACTCGAATTTCAGCATGCCCATAATGTATTCAAAATTTAAGCCAATCTCCGTAACACGGTTCATTTAGTAAACCTGAAGAGTATGCACCTGAGTGAAAGACTTATATCTTTGTTTCAATTAATAATTTGGACTTGAGTCCTGAAGAAGAATTGTGTTTATTTACGATAGGAACCCAATGCAACTCGTATTTCAGCATTCCCATAATGTATTCACAATTTAAGCCAATCTCCGTAACATGGTTGATTTAGTAAACCTGAAGAGTATGCACTTGAGTGAAAGACGCATATCTTTGTTTCTATTAATAATTTGGACTTGAGTCCTGAAGAAGAATTGTGTATATTTACGATAGGAACCCAATGCAACTCGAATTTCAGCATGCCCATAATGTATTCAAAATTTAAGCCAATCTCCGTAACACGGTTGATTTAGTAAACCTGAAGAGTATGCACCTGAGTGAAAGACGTATATCTTTGTTTCTATTAATAATTTGGACTTGAGTCCTGAAGAAGAATTGTGTTTATTTACGATAGGAACCCAATGCAACTCGTATTTCAGCATTCCTATAATGTATTCACAATTTAAGCCAATCTCCGTAACATGGTTGATTTAGTAAACCTGAAGAGTATGCACCTGAGTGAAAGACGTATATCTTTGTTTCTATTAATAATTTGGACTTGAGTCCTAAAGAAGAATTGTGTATATTTACGATAGGAACCCAATGCAACTTGTATTTCAGCATTCCCATAATGTATTAACAATTTAAGGCAATCTCCGTAACACGGTTGATTTAGTAAACCTGAAGAGTATGCACCTGAGTGAAAGACTTATATCTTTGTTTCTATTAATAATTTGGACTTGAGTCCTGAAGAAGAATTGTGTATATTTACGATAGGAACCCAATGCAACTCGAATTTCAGCATGCCCATAATGTATTCAAAATTTAAGCCAATCTCCGTAACACGGTTCATTTAGTAAACCTGAAGAGTATGCACCTGAGTGAAAGACTTATATCTTTGTTTCTATTAATAATTTGGACTTGAGTCCTGAAGAAGAATTGTGTTTATTTACGATAGGAACCCAACGCAACTCGTATTTCAACATGCCCATAATGTATTCAAAATTTAAGCCAATCTCCGTAACACGGTTCATTTAGTAAACCTCAAGAGTATGCACCTGAGTGAAATAAGTATATCTTTGTTTCTATTAATAATTTTGACTTGAGTCCTGAAGAAGAATTGTGTATATTTATGATAGGAACTCAACGCAACTCGTATTTCAGCATTCCCATAATGTATTAACAATTTAAGGCAATCTCCGTAACACGGTTGATTTAGTAAACCTGAAGAGTATGCACCTGAGTGAAAGACTTATATCTTTGTTTCTATTAATAATTTGGACTTGAGTCCTGAAGAAGAATTGTGTATATTTACGATAGGAACCCAACGCAACTCGAATTTCAGCATGCCCATAATGTATTCAAAATTTAAGCCAATCTCCGTAACACGGTTCATTTAGTAAACCTGAAGAGTATGCACCTGAGTGAAAGACTTATATCTTTGTTTCTATTAATAATTTGGACTTGAGTCCTGAAGAAGAATTGTGTTTATTTACGATAGGAACCCAATGCAACTCGTATTTCAGCATTCCCATAATGTATTCACAATTTAAGCCAATCTCCGTAACATGGTTGATTTAGTAAACCTGAAGAGTATGCACCTGAGTGAAAGACTTATATCTTTGTTTCTATTAATAATTTGGACTTGAGTCCTGAAGAAGAATTGTGTATATTTACGATAGGAACCCAATGCAACTCGAATTTCAGCATGCCCATAATGTATTCAAAATTTAAGCCAATCTCCGTAACACGGTTCATTTAGTAAACCTGAAGAGTATGCACCTGAGTGAAAGACTTATATCTTTGTTTCTATTAATAATTTGGACTTGAGTCCTGAAGAAGAATTGTGTTTATTTACGATAGGAACCCAACGCAACTCGTATTTCAACATGCCCATAATGTATTCAAAATTTAAGCCAATCTCCGTAACACGGTTCATTTAGTAAACCTCAAGAGTATGCACCTGAGTGAAATAAGTATATCTTTGTTTCTATTAATAATTTTGACTTGAGTCCTGAAGAAGAATTGTGTATATTTATGATAGGAACTCAACGCAACTCGTATTTCAGCATTCCCATAATGTATTAACAATTTAAGGCAATCTCCGTAACACGGTTGATTTAGTAAACCTGAAGAGTATGCACCTGAGTGAAAGACTTATATCTTTGTTTCTATTAATAATTTGGACTTGAGTCCTGAAGAAGAATTGTGTATATTTACGATAGGAACCCAACGCAACTCGAATTTCAGCATGCCCATAATGTATTCAAAATTTAAGCCAATCTCCGTAACACGGTTCATTTAGTAAACCTGAAGAGTATGCACCTGAGTGAAAGACTTATATCTTTGTTTCTATTAATAATTTGGACTTGAGTCCTGAAGAAGAATTGTGTTTATTTACGATAGGAACCCAATGCAACTCGTATTTCAGCATTCCCATAATGTATTCACAATTTAAGCCAATCTCCGTAACATGGTTGATTTAGTAAACCTGAAGAGTATGCACCTGAGTGAAAGACGCATATCTTTGTTTCTATTAATAATTTGGACTTGAGTCCTGAAGAAGAATTGTGTATATTTACGATAGGAACCCAATGCAACTCGAATTTCAGCATGACCATAATGTATTCAAAATTTAAGCCAATCTCCGTAACACGGTTGATTTAGTAAACCTGAAGAGTATGCACCTGAGTGAAAGACGTATATCTTTGTTTCTATTAATAATTTGGACTTGAGTCCTGAAGAATAATTGTGTATATTTACGATAGGAACCCAACGCAACTCGTCTTTCAGCATTCCCATAATGTATTCACAATTTAAGCCAATCTCCGTAACACGGTTGATTTAGTAAACCTGAAGAGTATGCACCTGAGTGAAAGACTTATATCTTTGTTTCTATTAATAATTTGGACTTGAGTCCTGAAGAAGAATTGTGTATAATTACGATAGGAACCCAACGCAACTCGTATTTCAACATGCCCATAATGTATTCAAAATTTAAGCCAATCTCCGTAACACGGTTCATTTAGTAAACCTCAAGAGTATGCACCTGAGTGAAATACGTATATCTTTGTTTCTATTAATAATTTTGACTTGAGTCCTGAAGAAGAATTGTGTATATTTACGATAGGAACTCAACGCAACTTGTATTTCAGCATTCCCATAATGTATTAACAATTTAAGGCAATCTCCGTAACACGGTTGATTTAGTAAACCTGAAGAGTATGCACCTGAGTGAAAGACTTATATCTTTGTTTCTATTAATAATTTGGACTTGAGTCCTGAAGAAGAATTGTGTATATTTACGATAGGAACTCAACGCAACTTGTATTTCAGCATTCCCATAATGTATTAACAATTTAAGGCAATCTCCGTAACACGGTTGATTTAGTAAACCTGAAGAGTATGCACCTGAGTGAAAGACTTATATCTTTGTTTCTATTAATAATTTGGACTTGAGTCCTGAAGAAGAATTGTGTATATTTACGATAGGAACCCAACGCAACTCGTATTTTAACATGCCCATAATGTATTCAAAATTTAAGCCAATCTCCGTAACACGGTTCATTTAGTAAACCTCAAGAGTATGCACCTGAGTGAAAGACGTATATCTTTGTTTCTATTAATAATTTGGACTTGAGTCCTGAAGAAGAATTGTGTATATTTACGATAGGAACTCAACGCAACTTGTATTTCAGCATTCCCATAATGTATTAACAATTTAAGGCAATCTCCGTAACACGGTTGATTTAGTAAACCTGAAGAGTATGCACCTGAGTGAAAGACTTATATCTTTGTTTCTATTAATAATTTGGACTTGAGTCCTGAAGAAGAATTGTGTATATTTACGATAGGAACCCAATGCAACTCGAATTTCTGCATGCCCATAATGTATTCAAAATTTAAGCCAATCTCCGTAACACGGTTGATTTAGTAAACCTGAAGAGTATGCACCTGAGTGAAAGACGTATATCTTTGTTTCTATTAATAATTTGGACTTGAGTCCTGAAGAAGAATTGTGTTTATTTACGATAGGAACCCAATGCAACTCGTATTTCAGCATTCCCATAATGTATTCACAATTTAAGCCAATCTCCGTAACATGGCTGATTTAGTAAACCTGAAGAGTATGCACCTGAGTGAAAGACGTATATCTTTGTTTCTATTAATAATTTGGACTTGAGTCCTGAAGAAGAAATGTGTATATTTACGATAGGAACCCAATGCAACTCGTATTTCAGCATGCCCATAATGTATTCAAAATTTAAGCCAATCTCCGTAACACGGTTCATTTAGTAAACCTGAAGAGTATGCACCTGAGTGAAAGACGTATATCTTTGTTTCTATTAATAATTTGGACTTGAGTCTCGAAGAAGAATTTTGTATATTTACGATAGGAACCCAACGCAACTCGTATTTCAGCATTCCCATAATGTATTCAAAATTTAAGCCAATCTCCGTAACACGGTTGATTTAGTAAACCTGAAGAGTATGCACCTGAGTGAAAGACGTATATCTTTGTTTCTATTAATAATTTGGACTTGAGTCCTGAAGAAGAATTTTGTATAATTACGATAGGAACCCAACGCAACTCGTATTTCAACATGCCCATAATGTATTCAAAATTTAAGCCAATCTCCTTAACACGGTTCATTTAGTAAACCTCAAGAGTATGCACCTGAGTGAAATACGTATATCTTTGTTTCTATTAATAATTTTGACTTGAGTCCTGAAGAAGAATTGTGTATATTTACGATAGGAACTCAACGCAACTTGTATTTCAGCATTCCCATAATGTATTAACAATTTAAGGCAATCTCCGTAACACGGTTGATTTAGTAAACCTGAAGAGTATGCACCTGAGTGAAAGACTTATATCTTTGTTTCTATTAATAATTTGGACTTGAGTCCTGAAGAAGAATTGTGTATATTTATGATAGGAACCCAATGCAACTCGAATTTCAGCATGCCCATAATGTATTCAAAATTTAAGCCAATCTCCGTAACACGGTTGATTTAGTAAACCTGAAGAGTATGCACCTGAGTGAAAGACGTATATCTTTGTTTCTATTAATAATTTGGACTTGAGTCCTGAAGAAGAATTGTGTTTATTTACGATAGGAACCCAATGCAACTCGTATTTCTGCATTCCCATAATGTATTCACAATTTAAGCCAATCTCCGTAACATGGCTGATTTAGTAAACCTGAAGAGTATGCACCTGAGTGAAAGACGTATATCTTTGTTTCTATTAATAATTTGGACTTGAGTCCTGAAGAAGAAATGTGTATATTTACGATAGGAACCCAATGCAACTCGTATTTCAGCATGCCCATAATGTATTCAAAATTTAAGCCAATCTCCGTAACACGGTTCATTTAGTAAACCTGAAGAGTATGCACCTGAGTGAAAGACGTATATCTTTGTTTCTATTAATAATTTGGACTTGAGTCCTGAAGAAGAATTTTGTATATTTACGATAGGAACCCAACGCAACTCGTATTTCAGCATTCCCATAATGTATTCACAATTCAAGGCAATCTCCGTAACACGGTTGATTTAGTAAACCTGAAGAGTATGCACCTGAGTGAAAGACGTATATCTTTGTTTCTATTAATAATTTGGACTTGAGTCCTGAAGAAGAATTGTGTATATTTACGATAGGAACCCAATGCAACTCGAATTTCAGCATGCCCATAATGTATTCAAAATTTAAGCCAATCTCCGTAACACGGTTGATTTAGTAAACCTGAAGAGTATGCACCTGAGTGAAAGACGTATATCTTTGTTTCTATTAATAATTTGGACTTGAGTCCTGAAGAATAATTGTGTATATTTACGATAGGAATCCAACGCAACTCGTATTTCAGCATTCCCATAATGTATTCTTTTGGGAATATTTTATGGTGTTCAATCTAGTTAGTTATCTTTGTATTTGTGTAGTTATTAATTAATCGTGTAATACGGGCCACAAATGTGTATCAGCCCGTGGGCTTCCTTGTAACCCGTAAGTTAGCCAACTTCTCCTATAAAAGGAGGCTAACTTACGGGAACCCTAACGATCGATAGAGGCTTAGAGACGCAGAGGCGAGATAGAGAGAAATTAGGGTTGCCGCTGCTCTCCTTCTCCAGGGAGAGCAGCGGACAGTTTTCATACGGTATACCAGATTCACGTTCAATCTTGTCGATTTCTTTCTATCTGCTTCTTATTCATCTTGTTATGATTGTTGAATGTTAAATTATGGGACTAACAATTGGTATCAGAGCCGAGGCGTGAAACAGGTTGAATCTGTCTGCGATTTTTGGATTTAACGAAGAACTGCTCTGTTTTTTCTTCAGTTTTTCTATATGTAGAGATTTACTCCTGTAATCTCATTTGTGAACGAATTTTGTAAAAATCATACTGTTGGATTCGCCTTTCAAAACCGATCCAGCAGCATACCTCTTTTTACGTTTTCTGCAAATTTTATATTTCGAAGATCTGTACTTTGAGATCTCGAAATCCTTATTTTTCACTGCTGCAGAAACGTTTTTGGCTTGAAACTGATACAGGAGAATCTCGACTCTCAGGGCTATTCAGAACAGGTTTCAGATTTTCAAATATCAATGTTTTCGTTTTGCAGGATCTCGACATTTAGGGACTCGATTTCTTCTTCTCGACATTTGAGATCTCGAGATTTGCATCTCGACATCTTGATCTCGAGATTTGCATCTCGACATCTTGATCTCGAGATTTGCATCTGGACATCTTGATCTCGAGATTTGCATCTCGAAATCTTGATCTCGAGATTTGCATCTCGACATCTTGATCTCGAGATTTGAATCTCGAAATCAAGATCTCGAGATTTGAATCTCGAAATCAAGATCTCGAGATTTGAATCTCGAAATCAAGATCTCGAGATTTGTGATCTCGAGATTTGGAATTTCGAATTTAGGAATTTCGAGTTTTGGGATTTCGACATTTGGGATCTCGATGTTTTGGATCTCGACATTCTGAAGATTTCGAGATTTTCAAAATTTCTCGATGTTTTGAATCTTTCAAAGTTTGCAGTTTCTTGGAACTCATAATTCGAATCTTGACATCCTTTGCAGTTCATCGAAGCTTTACATTATAAGGATCTCTAAATGATTCCCTGCTTATATATGTTTCATGAGTTTTCGATGTTCTGATGTTTTTCAAACAGCAAGTTTTCGAGATTATGAGGTTTTCGAAACTCCAAAGTTTTCGATGTTCAAACATTTTGAAATTCTGCAGATTTCGATATTCTGAGGTTTGTTTTGCAGGTGGATTTGGCCATTATTCTTCGAGGCAATCTCTAGAATTTTGTTTAAAATCCACCTTCTCTCGACATTCAACATCGAGCACCTCATCTTCGAACAAATTCCTCAAAAACTCAAAATTAGAGATTTTCTGCGACACCGCACTGTTTTGGCCATAACTTTTGACTCGGTGATCCGATTTGAGCAAACTTTTTTTTGTTGGAAAGCTAACGAGAAGATCTACATTAATTCTCGGGCTATGCCCCAGAACCCATACTCACGCGCCCTCACTCGCAGTCTTTGAGGGTCAAAACGTTAGTTTTCCGACAAACATTGTAAATCACCGATGTCCAGGTCAAAACTTAGGCAAATCTGTTCAAATTCTTTCAATGTCAACCCTGAGGTCAAAGCTTTTCTAAAACTTCAATGTAAAGGTCTGAAAATCGTGGATAATTCAATCAACCTCGCGTCAACGGTCATCTTACAACAATCAACAATCAACTGCTGGAGCCTCCCCTGACTCATCAACATTATGTGATCATCAATATGCTGAAATTCTACATGGTGAGTTCTGGGAAACCGTCATGTGTGGTACATGTTTAGATTGCTCCACACACATGGCGGGTATGACAAGCTGTGAGCAATCAATCCTTGTACATTCTGAGGGGGAGTTTCAGTTTTCTCCTCCTGGCGCCTTACACTGACAAAGCAAGGAATCTCTCAACGGATGCAACATTCTAGGGGGAGTGTTCAATGTTATCCTCCCCGGTGCCTAACAATGACAAAGCATACCGGGTGCTCCAGTTGAGGGGGAGCACAGAGAGAAAATGAAGAAAGTAATGAGAGAACATGTCCCTATGGCTTAGTAAACCCAACTAAGCCTACCCAAGGGACAAAGCCGAGCGTAAGTGCGTAAGTGAGCGAGTGAGTGAGTGAACATTATGAGCATTAGGAAGCAGAAGGCTCAAGTGAGAAGAAAAACAATTATCAATGATGAGTCTGCTACCTCAATTGCCTGCTATGAATTGAACATTTGCTCCTAGCCACTAAAATACTCTGGACTATCCCCATAGGTTCAGGACTGAATTTATTCAGATCCCGGGTAGAAGTCGCTGCATTTTGTCCAAACGGCGCATGCACAACCCTACCCTAGACCACTCACTTGTCTCCCAACAGACAGGTGTTTAATCATAGTTCACGGGGAACCACATCTCTCATTACTGTCTCCTTCCGAGGCCAGTAATACTGACTACAGTGGCCTCAGCCCCATGCCACTGAAATTTTCATTGATCACGTCGTGTCTAGTTACTCACTTCCCAAATGTTTTGAAATTTTCTAGGACACAGACACATTTTAGAGTCAGTTGCTAGTCTTCAAGACTTGCGAGAACTTCCATAGGGCTCATCTATTACAGATGTAGACCAATAATTGGAAGGAAGTCCTGCTGTTGCAACATAAGAATCACCAACATTTTCAGGCCATTGCTTTAGAGTTTATCTCTATAGTGATGATAACGGGCGTCTTCACGACCCCGGGGGGCTACGTTATCTTTTTTAGATTCTGCTTGTTTTTCATGTTTTTATTTCCGCAGAATAAAAGAATAAAAGCATGACGTCCCGATTCATCGGATCGTCATGAGGGGGAGAGTGGTCCACATGCTGTTAACACTGAACAAATCATTCTGGGACACTTCACTCACTCCTCCATCACAAAATTCAACACCCTCTCTACTATCTCCGCAACTCAAATCAAATGGTCAGCTACACTCACAAATCAACGATCATTATGTTCCGCTGTGCCACCGACAAGTTCTCCTCAAATGCATTCATTCCAAATAGTCAAAAAGACTACATTGTGGAGGAGACAGAGGTCAAATACTCCTGTCCTGAAGATGAATTCCATGGGCGTCTCCTATTCTCCAAAGAACATTCATTCTAGAGGCGTCACCGGACTTCATCTAAGCTGATCAAGAGCAACTTCTGGAAGGCAAGGACTACATGCAAGATACTGAAGGTCCCTCAACCCCCGACATCAAAGATCAAATTGTCAAGAAGACATCAAAGGGGAGATTGCAAGGATTTCTTCAGATAGCCTTCCTCAGAAGTCAAGTTCAAAGACAAAGGAAGCTCAATAACAACAAAGACAAAGATATCTGCGCTGCAATGCTGATTCAACACGATTGATCACCAAGGGGGAGATTGTTGGGAATATTTTATGGTGTTCAATCTAGTTAGTTATCTTTGTATTTGTGTAGTTATTAATTAATCGTGTAATACGGGCCACAAATGTGTATCAGCCCGTGGGCTTCCTTGTAACCCGTAAGTTAGCCAACTTCTCCTATAAAAGGAGGCTAACTTACGGGAACCCTAACGATCGATAGAGGCTTAGAGACGCAGAGGCGAGATAGAGAGAAATTAGGGTTGCCGCTGCTCTCCTTCTCCAGGGAGAGCAGCGGACAGTTTTCATACGGTATACCAGATTCGCGTTCAATCTTGTCGATTTCTTTCTATCTGCTTCTTATTCATCTTGTTATGATTGTTGAATGTTAAATTATGGGACTAACATATTCACAATTTAAGCCAATCTCCGTAACACGGTTGATTTAGTAAACCTGAAGAGTATGCACCTGAGTGAAAGACTTATATCTTTGTTTCTATTAATAATTTGGACTTGAGTCCTGAAGAAGAATTTTGTATAATTACGATAGGAACCCAACGCAACTCGTATTTCAACATGCCCATAATGTATTCAAAATTTAAGCCAATCTCCGTAACACGGTTCATTTAGTAAACCTCAAGAGTATGCACCTGAGTGAAATACGTATATCTTTGTTTCTATTAATAATTTTGACTTGAGTCCTGAAGAAGAATTGTGTATATTTACGATAGGAACTCAACGCAACTTGTATTTCAGCATTCCCATAATGTATTAACAATTTAAGGCAATCTCCGTAACACGGTTGATTTAGTAAACCTGAAGAGTATGCACCTGAGTGAAAGACTTATATCTTTGTTTCTATTAATAATTTGGACTTGAGTCCTGAAGAAGAATTGTGTATATTTACGATAGGAACCCAATGCAACTCGAATTTCAGCATGCCCATAATGTATTCAAAATTTAAGCCAATCTCCGTAACACGGTTGATTTAGTAAACCTGAAGAGTATGCACCTGAGTGAAAGACGTATATCTTTGTTTCTATTAATAATTTGGACTTGAGTCCTGAAGAAGAATTGTGTTTATTTACGATAGGAACCCAATGCAACTCGTATTTCAGCATTCCCATAATGTATTCACAATTTAAGCAAATCTCCGTAACATGGCTGATTTAGTAAACCTGAAGAGTATGCACCTGAGTGAAAGACGTATATCTTTGTTTCTATTAATAATTTGGACTTGAGTCCTGAAGAAGAAATGTGTATATTTACGATAGGAACCCAATGCAACTCGTATTTCAGCATGCCCATAATGTATTCAAAATTTAAGCCAATCTCCGTAACACGGTTCATTTAGTAAACCTGAAGAGTATGCACCTGAGTGAAAGACGTATATCTTTGTTTCTATTAATAATTTGGACTTGAGTCCTGAAGAAGAATTTTGTATATTTACGATAGGAACCCAACGCAACTCGTATTTCAGCATTCCCATAATGTATTCACAATTTAAGGCAATCTCCGTAACACGGTTGATTTAGTAAACCTGAAGAGTATGCACCTGAGTGAAAGACGTATATCTTTGTTTCTATTAATAATTTGGACTTGAGTCCTGAAGAAGAATTGTGTATATTTACGATAGGAACCCAATGCAACTCGAATTTCAGCATGCCCATAATGTATTTAAAATTTAAGCCAATCTCCGTAACACGGTTGATTTAGTAAACCTGAAGAGTATGCACCTGAGTGAAAGACGTATATCTTTGTTTCTATTAATAATTTGGACTTGAGTCCTGAAGAATAATTGTGTATATTTACGATAGGAATCCAACGCAACTCGTATTTCAGCATTCCCATAATGTATTCACAATTTAAGCCAATCTCCGTAACACGGTTGATTTAGTAAACCTGAAGAGTATGCACCTGAGTGAAAGACTTATATCTTTGTTTCTATTAATAATTTGGACTTGAGTCCTGAAGAAGAATTTTGTATAATTACGATAGGAACCCAACGCAACTCGTATTTCAACATGCCCATAATGTATTCAAAATTTAAGCCAATCTTCGTAACACGGTTCATTTAGTAAACCTCAAGAGTATGCACCTGAGTGAAATACGTATATCTTTGTTTCTATTAATAATTTTGACTTGAGTCCTGAAGAAGAATTGTGTATATTTACGATAGGAACTCAACGCAACTTGTATTTCAGCATTCCCATAATGTATTAACAATTTAAGGCAATCTCCGTAACACGGTTGATTTAGTAAACCTGAAGAGTATGCACCTGAGTGAAAGACTTATATCTTTGTTTCTATTAATAATTTGGACTTGAGTCCTGAAGAAGAATTGTGTATATTTACGATAGGAACCCAATGCAACTCGAATTTCAGCATGCCCATAATGTATTCAAAATTTAAGCCAATCTCCGTAACACGGTTGATTTAGTAAACCTGAAGAGTATGCACCTGAGTGAAAGACGTATATCTTTGTTTCTATTAATAATTTGGACTTGAGTCCTGAAGAAGAATTGTGTTTATTTACGATAGGAACCCAATGCAACTCGTATTTCAGCATTCCCATAATGTATTCACAATTTAAGCCAATCTCCGTAACATGGCTGATTTAGTAAACCTGAAGAGTATGCACCTGAGTGAAAGACGTATATCTTTGTTTCTATTAATAATTTGGACTTGAGTCCTGAAGAAGAAATGTGTATATTTACGATAGGAACCCAATGCAACTCGTATTTCAGCATGCCCATAATGTATTCAAAATTTAAGCCAATCTCCGTAACACGGTTCATTTAGTAAACCTGAAGAGTATGCACCTGAGTGAAAGACGTATATCTTTGTTTCTATTAATAATTTGGACTTGAGTCCTGAAGAAGAATTTTGTATATTTACGATAGGAACCCAACGCAACTCGTATTTCAGCATTCCCATAATGTATTCACAATTTAAGGCAATCTCCGTAACACGGTTGATTTAGTAAACCTGAAGAGTATGCACCTGAGTGAAAGACGTATATCTTTGTTTCTATTAATAATTTGGACTTGAGTCCTGAAGAAGAATTGTGTATATTTACGATAGGAACCCAATGCAACTCGAATTTCAGCATGCCCATAATGTATTCAAAATTTAAGCCAATCTCCGTAACACGGTTGATTTAGTAAACCTGAAGAGTATGCACCTGAGTGAAAGACGTATATCTTTGTTTCTATTAATAATTTGGACTTGAGTCCTGAAGAATAATTGTGTATATTTACGATAGGAATCCAACGCAACTCGTATTTCAGCATTCCCATAATGTATTCACAATTTAAGCCAATCTCCGTAACACGGTTGATTTAGTAAACCTGAAGAGTATGCACCTGAGTGAAAGACTTATATCTTTGTTTCTATTAATAATTTGGACTTGAGTCCTGAAGAAGAATTTTGTATAATTACGATAGGAACCCAACGCAACTCGTATTTCAACATGCCCATAATGTATTCAAAATTTAAGCCAATCTCCGTAACACGGTTCATTTAGTAAACCTCAAGAGTATGCACCTGAGTGAAATACGTATATCTTTGTTTCTATTAATAATTTTGACTTGAGTCCTGAAGAAGAATTGTGTATATTTACGATAGGAACTCAACGCAACTTGTATTTCAGCATTCCCATAATGTATTAACAATTTAAGGCAATCTCCGTAACACGGTTGATTTAGTAAACCTGAAGAGTATGCACCTGAGTGAAAGACTTATATCTTTGTTTCTATTAATAATTTGGACTTGAGTCCTGAAGAAGAATTTTGTATAATTACGATAGGAACCCAACGCAACTCGTATTTCAACATGCCCATAATGTATTCAAAATTTAAGCCAATCTTCGTAACACGGTTCATTTAGTAAACCTCAAGAGTATGCACCTGAGTGAAATACGTATATCTTTGTTTCTATTAATAATTTTGACTTGAGTCCTGAAGAAGAATTGTGTATATTTACGATAGGAACTCAACGCAACTTGTATTTCAGCATTCCCATAATGTATTAACAATTTAAGGCAATCTCCGTAACACGGTTGATTTAGTAAACCTGAAGAGTATGCACCTGAGTGAAAGACTTATATCTTTGTTTCTATTAATAATTTGGACTTGAGTCCTGAAGAAGAATTGTGTATATTTACGATAGGAACCCAATGCAACTCGAATTTCAGCATGCCCATAATGTATTCAAAATTTAAGCCAATCTCCGTAACACGGTTGATTTAGTAAACCTGAAGAGTATGCACCTGAGTGAAAGACGTATATCTTTGTTTCTATTAATAATTTGGACTTGAGTCCTGAAGAAGAATTGTGTTTATTTACGATAGGAACCCAATGCAACTCGTATTTCAGCATTCCCATAATGTATTCACAATTTAAGCCAATCTCCGTAACATGGCTGATTTAGTAAACCTGAAGAGTATGCACCTGAGTGAAAGACGTATATCTTTGTTTCTATTAATAATTTGGACTTGAGTCCTGAAGAAGAAATGTGTATATTTACGATAGGAACCCAATGCAACTCGTATTTCAGCATGCCCATAATGTATTCAAAATTTAAGCCAATCTCCGTAACACGGTTCATTTAGTAAACCTGAAGAGTATGCACCTGAGTGAAAGACGTATATCTTTGTTTCTATTAATAATTTGGACTTGAGTCCTGAAGAAGAATTTTGTATATTTACGATAGGAACCCAACGCAACTCGTATTTCAGCATTCCCATAATGTATTCACAATTTAAGGCAATCTCCGTAACACGGTTGATTTAGTAAACCTGAAGAGTATGCACCTGAGTGAAAGACGTATATCTTTGTTTCTATTAATAATTTGGACTTGAGTCCTGAAGAAGAATTGTGTATATTTACGATAGGAACCCAATGCAACTCGAATTTCAGCATGCCCATAATGTATTCAAAATTTAAGCCAATCTCCGTAACACGGTTGATTTAGTAAACCTGAAGAGTATGCACCTGAGTGAAAGACGTATATCTTTGTTTCTATTAATAATTTGGACTTGAGTCCTGAAGAATAATTGTGTATATTTACGATAGGAATCCAACGCAACTCGTATTTCAGCATTCCCATAATGTATTCACAATTTAAGCCAATCTCCGTAACACGGTTGATTTAGTAAACCTGAAGAGTATGCACCTGAGTGAAAGACTTATATCTTTGTTTCTATTAATAATTTGGACTTGAGTCCTGAAGAAGAATTTTGTATAATTACGATAGGAACCCAACGCAACTCGTATTTCAACATGCCCATAATGTATTCAAAATTTAAGCCAATCTCCGTAACACGGTTTATTTAGTAAACCTCAAGAGTATGCACCTGAGTGAAATACGTATATCTTTGTTTCTATTAATAATTTTGACTTGAGTCCTGAAGAAGAATTGTGTATATTTACGATAGGAACTCAACGCAACTTGTATTTCAGCATTCCCATAATGTATTAACAATTTAAGGCAATCTCCGTAACACGGTTGATTTAGTAAACCTGAAGAGTATGCACCTGAGTGAAAGACTTATATCTTTGTTTCTATTAATAATTTGGACTTGAGTCCTGAAGAAGAATTGTGTATATTTACGATAGGAACCCAATGCAACTCCAATTTCAGCATGCCCATAATGTATTCAAAATTTAAGCCAATCTCCGTAACACGGTTGATTTAGTAAACCTGAAGAGTATGCACCTGAGTGAAAGACGTATATCTTTGTTTCTATTAATAATTTGGACTTGAGTCCTGAAGAAGAATTGTGTTTATTTACGATAGGAACCCAATGCAACTCGTATTTCAGCATTCCCATAATGTATTCACAATTTAAGCCAATCTCCGTAACATGGCTGATTTAGTAAACCTGAAGAGTATGCACCTGAGTGAAAGACGTATATCTTTGTTTCTATTAATAATTTGGACTTGAGTCCTGAAGAAGAAATGTGTATATTTACGATAGGAACCCAATGCAACTCGTATTTCAGCATGCCCATAATGTATTCAAAATTTAAGCCAATCTCCGTAACACGGTTCATTTAGTAAACCTGAAGAGTATGCACCTGAGTGAAAGACGTATATCTTTGTTTCTATTAATAATTTGGACTTGAGTCCTGAAGAAGAATTTTGTATATTTACGATAGGAACCCAACGCAACTCGTATTTCAGCATTCCCATAATGTATTCACAATTTAAGGCAATCTCCGTAACACGGTTGATTTAGTAAACCTGAAGAGTATGCACCTGAGTGAAAGACGTATATCTTTGTTTCTATTAATAATTTGGACTTGAGTCCTGAAGAAGAATTGTGTATATTTACGATAGGAACTCAACGCAACTTGTATTTCAGCATTCCCATAATGTATTAACAATTTAAGGCAATCTCCGTAACACGGTTGATTTAGTAAACCTGAAGAGTATGCACCTGAGTGAAAGACTTATATCTTTGTTTCTATTAATAATTTGGACTAGAGTCCTGAAGAAGAATTGTGTATATTTACGATAGGAACCCAACGCAACTCGTATTTCAACATGCCCATAATGTATTCAAAATTTAAGCCAATCTCCGTAACACGGTTCATTTAGTAAACCTCAAGAGTATGCACCTGAGTGAAAGACGTATATCTTTGTTTCTATTAATAATTTGGACTTGAGTCCTGAAGAAGAATTGTGTATATTTACGATAGGAACTCAACGCAACTTGTATTTCAGCATTCCCATAATGTATTAACAATTTAAGGCAATCTCCGTAACACGGTTGATTTAGTAAACCTGAAGAGCATGCACCTGAGTGAAAGACTTATATCTTTGTTTCTATTAATAATTTGGACTTGAGTCCTGAAGAAGAATTGTGTATATTAACGATAGGAACCCAATGCAACTCGAATTTCAGCATGCCCATAATGTATTCAAAATTTAAGCCAATCTCCGTAACACGGTTGATTTAGTAAACCTGAAGAGTATGCACCTGAGTGAAAGACGTATATCTTTGTTTCTATTAATAATTTGGACTTGAGTCCTGAAGAAGAAATGTGTATATTTACGATAGGAACCCAATGCAACTCGTATTTCAGCATGCCCATAATGTATTCAAAATTTAAGCCAATCTCCGTAACACGGTTCATTTAGTAAACCTGAAGAGTATGCACCTGAGTGAAAGACGTATATCTTTGTTTCTATTAATAATTTGGACTTGAGTCCTGAAGAAGAATTTTGTATATTTACGATAGGAACCCAACGCAACTCGTATTTCAGCATTCCCATAATGTATTCACAATTTAAGGCAATCTCCGTAACACGGTTGATTTAGTAAACCTGAAGAGTATGCACCTGAGTGAAAGACGTATATCTTTGTTTCTATTAATAATTTGGACTTGAGTCCTGAAGAAGAATTGTGTATATTTACGATAGGAACCCAATGCAACTCGAATTTCAGCATGCCCATAATGTATTCAAAATTTAAGCCAATCTCCGTAACACGGTTGATTTAGTAAACCTGAAGAGTATGCACCTGAGTGAAAGACGTATATCTTTGTTTCTATTAATAATTTGGACTTGAGTCCTGAAGAATAATTGTGTATATTTACGATAGGAATCCAACGCAACTCGTATTTCAGCATTCCCATAATGTATTCACAATTTAAGCCAATCTCCGTAACACGGTTGATTTAGTAAACCTGAAGAGTATGCACCTGAGTGAAAGACTTATATCTTTGTTTCTATTAATAATTTGGACTTGAGTCCTGAAGAAGAATTGTGTATATTTACGATAGGAACCCAATGCAACTCGAATTTCAGCATGCCCATAATGTATTCAAAATTTAAGTCAATCTCCGTAACACGGTTGATTTAGTAAACCTGAAGAGTATGCACCTGAGTGAAAGACGTATATCTTTGTTTCTATTAATAATTTGGACTTGAGTCCTGAAGAATAATTGTGTATATTTACGATAGGAATCCAACGCAACTCGTATTTCAGCATTCCCATAATGTATTCACAATTTAAGCCAATCTCCGTAACACGGTTGATTTAGTAAACCTGAAGAGTATGCACCTGAGTGAAAGACTTATATCTTTGTTTCTATTAATAATTTGGACTTGAGTCCTGAAGAAGAATTTTGTATAATTACGATAGGAACCCAACGCAACTCGTATTTCAACATGCCCATAATGTATTCAAAATTTAAGCCAATCTCCGTAACACGGTTCATTTAGTAAACCTCAAGAGTATGCACCTGAGTGAAATACGTATATCTTTGTTTCTATTAATAATTTTGACTTGAGTCCTGAAGAAGAATTGTGTATATTTACGATAGGAACTCAACGCAACTTGTATTTCAGCATTCCCATAATGTATTAACAATTTAAGGCAATCTCCGTAACACGGTTGATTTAGTAAACCTGAAGAGTATGCACCTGAGTGAAAGACTTATATCTTTGTTTCTATTAATAATTTGGACTTGAGTCCTGAAGAAGAATTGTGTATATTTACGATAGGAACCCAATGCAACTCGAATTTCAGCATGCCCATAATGTATTCAAAATTTAAGCCAATCTCCGTAACACGGTTGATTTAGTAAACCTGAAGAGTATGCACCTGAGTGAAAGACGTATATCTTTGTTTCTATTAATAATTTGGACTTGAGTCCTGAAGAAGAAATGTGTATATTTACGATAGGAACCCAATGCAACTCGTATTTCAGCATGCCCATAATGTATTCAAAATTTAAGCCAATCTCCGTAACACGGTTCATTTAGTAAACCTGAAGAGTATGCACCTGAGTGAAAGACGTATATCTTTGTTTCTATTAATAATTTGGACTTGAGTCCTGAAGAAGAATTTTGTATATTTACGATAGGAACCCAACGCAACTCGTATTTCAGCATTCCCATAATGTATTCACAATTTAAGCCAATCTCCGTAACACGGTTGATTTAGTAAACCTGAAGAGTATGCACCTGAGTGAAAGACGTATATCTTTGTTTCTATTAATAATTTGGACTTGAGTCCTGAAGAAGAATTGTGTATATTTACGATAGGAACCCAACGCAACTCGTATTTCAACATGCCCATAATGTATTCAAAATTTAAGCCAATCTCCGTAACACGGTTCATTTAGTAAACCTCAAGAGTATGCACCTGAGTGAAAGACGTATATCTTTGTTTCTATTAATAATTTGGACTTGAGTCCTGAAGAAGAATTGTGTATATTTACGATAGGAACTCAACGCAACTTGTATTTCAGCATTCCCATAATGTATTAACAATTTAAGGCAATCTCCGTAACACGGTTGATTTAGTAAACCTGAAGAGCATGCACCTGAGTGAAAGACTTATATCTTTGTTTCTATTAATAATTTGGACTTGAGTCCTGAAGAAGAATTGTGTATATTAACGATAGGAACCCAATGCAACTCGAATTTCAGCATGCCCATAATGTATTCAAAATTTAAGCCAATCTCCGTAACACGGTTGATTTAGTAAACCTGAAGAGTATGCACCTGAGTGAAAGACGTATATCTTTGTTTCTATTAATAATTTGGACTTGAGTCCTGAAGAAGAATTGTGTTTATTTACGATAGGAACCCAATGCAACTCGTATTTCAGCATTCCCATAATGTATTCACAATTTAAGCCAATCTCCGTAACATGGCTGATTTAGTAAACCTGAAGAGTATGCACCTGAGTGAAAGACGTATATCTTTGTTTCTATTAATAATTTGGACTTGAGTCCTGAAGAAGAAATGTGTATATTTACGATAGGAACCCAATGCAACTCGTATTTCAGCATGCCCATAATGTATTCAAAATTTAAGCCAATCTCCGTAACACGGTTCATTTAGTAAACCTGAAGAGTATGCACCTGAGTGAAAGACGTATATCTTTGTTTCTATTAATAATTTGGACTTGAGTCCTGAAGAAGAATTGTGTATATTTACGATAGGAACTCAACGCAACTTGTATTTCAGCATTCCCATAATGTATTAACAATTTAAGGCAATCTCCGTAACACGGTTGATTTAGTAAACCTGAAGAGTATGCACCTGAGTGAAAGACGTATATCTTTGTTTCTATTAATAATTTGGACTTGAGTCCTGAAGAAGAATTGTGTATATTTACGATAGGAACCCAATGCAACTCGAATTTCAGCATGCCCATAATGTATTCAAAATTTAAGCCAATCTCCGTAACACGGTTGATTTAGTAAACCTGAAGAGTATGCACCTGAGTGAAAGACGTATATCTTTGTTTCTATTAATAATTTGGACTTGAGTCCTGAAGAAGAAATGTGTATATTTACGATAGGAACCCAATGCAACTCGTATTTCAGCATGCCCATAATGTATTCAAAATTTAAGCCAATCTCCGTAACACGGTTCATTTAGTAAACCTGAAGAGTATGCACCTGAGTGAAAGACGTATATCTTTGTTTCTATTAATAATTTGGACTTGAGTCCTGAAGAAGAATTTTGTATATTTACGATAGGAACCCAACGCAACTCGTATTTCAGCATTCCCATAATGTATTCACAATTTAAGCCAATCTCCGTAACACGGTTGATTTAGTAAACCTGAAGAGTATGCACCTGAGTGAAAGACGTATATCTTTGTTTCTATTAATAATTTGGACTTGAGTCCTGAAGAAGAATTGTGTATATTTACGATAGGAACCCAACGCAACTCGTATTTCAACATGCCCATAATGTATTCAAAATTTAAGCCAATCTCCGTAACACGGTTCATTTAGTAAACCTCAAGAGTATGCACCTGAGTGAAAGACGTATATCTTTGTTTCTATTAATAATTTGGACTTGAGTCCTGAAGAAGAATTGTGTATATTTACGATAGGAACTCAACGCAACTTGTATTTCAGCATTCCCATAATGTATTAACAATTTAAGGCAATCTCCGTAACACGGTTGATTTAGTAAACCTGAAGAGCATGCACCTGAGTGAAAGACTTATATCTTTGTTTCTATTAATAATTTGGACTTGAGTCCTGAAGAAGAATTGTGTATATTAACGATAGGAACCCAATGCAACTCGAATTTCAGCATGCCCATAATGTATTCAAAATTTAAGCCAATCTCCGTAACACGGTTGATTTAGTAAACCTGAAGAGTATGCACCTGAGTGAAAGACGTATATCTTTGTTTCTATTAATAATTTGGACTTGAGTCCTGAAGAAGAATTGTGTTTATTTACGATAGGAACCCAATGCAACTCGTATTTCAGCATTCCCATAATGTATTCACAATTTAAGCCAATCTCCGTAACATGGCTGATTTAGTAAACCTGAAGAGTATGCACCTGAGTGAAAGACGTATATCTTTGTTTCTATTAATAATTTGGACTTGAGTCCTGAAGAAGAAATGTGTATATTTACGATAGGAACCCAATGCAACTCGTATTTCAGCATGCCCATAATGTATTCAAAATTTAAGCCAATCTCCGTAACACGGTTCATTTAGTAAACCTGAAGAGTATGCACCTGAGTGAAAGACGTATATCTTTGTTTCTATTAATAATTTGGACTTGAGTCCTGAAGAAGAATTGTGTATATTTACGATAGGAACTCAACGCAACTTGTATTTCAGCATTCCCATAATGTATTAACAATTTAAGGCAATCTCCGTAACACGGTTGATTTAGTAAACCTGAAGAGTATGCACCTGAGTGAAAGACGTATATCTTTGTTTCTATTAATAATTTGGACTTGAGTCCTGAAGAAGAATTGTGTATATTTACGATAGGAACCCAATGCAACTCGAATTTCAGCATGCCCATAATGTATTCAAAATTTAAGCCAATCTCCGTAACACGGTTCATTTAGTAAACCTGAAGAGTATGCACCTGAGTGAAAGACGTATATCTTTGTTTCTATTAATAATTTGGACTTGAGTCCTGAAGAATAATTGTGTATATTTACGATAGGAATCCAACGCAACTCGTATTTCAGCATTCCCATAATGTATTCACAATTTAAGGCAATCTCCGTAACACGGTTGATTTAGTAAACCTGAAGAGTATGCACCTGAGTGAAAGACGTATATCTTTGTTTCTATTAATAATTTGGACTTGAGTCCTGAAGAAGAATTGTGTATATTTACGATAGGAACCCAACGCAACTCGTATTTCAACATGCCCATAATGTATTCAAAATTTAAGCCAATCTCCGTAACACGGTTCATTTAGTAAACCTCAAGAGTATGCACCTGAGTGAAAGACGTATATCTTTGTTTCTATTAATAATTTGGACTTGAGTCCTGAAGAAGAATTGTGTATATTTACGATAGGAACTCAACGCAACTTGTATTTCAGCATTCCCATAATGTATTAACAATTTAAGGCAATCTCCGTAACACGGTTGATTTAGTAAACCTGAAGAGCATGCACCTGAGTGAAAGACTTATATCTTTGTTTCTATTAATAATTTGGACTTGAGTCCTGAAGAAGAATTGTGTATATTAACGATAGGAACCCAATGCAACTCGAATTTCAGCATGCCCATAATGTATTCAAAATTTAAGCCAATCTCCGTAACACGGTTGATTTAGTAAACCTGAAGAGTATGCACCTGAGTGAAAGACGTATATCTTTGTTTCTATTAATAATTTGGACTTGAGTCCTGAAGAAGAATTGTGTTTATTTACGATAGGAACCCAATGCAACTTGTATTTCAGCATTCCCATAATGTATTCACAATTTAAGCCAATCTCCGTAACATGGCTGATTTAGTAAACCTGAAGAGTATGCACCTGAGTGAAAGACGTATATCTTTGTTTCTATTAATAATTTGGACTTGAGTCCTGAAGAAGAAATGTGTATATTTACGATAGGAACCCAATGCAACTCGTATTTCAGCATGCCCATAATGTATTCAAAATTTAAGCCAATCTCCGTAACACGGTTCATTTAGTAAACCTGAAGAGTATGCACCTGAGTGAAAGACGTATATCTTTGTTTCTATTAATAATTTGGACTTGAGTCCTGAAGAAGAATTGTGTATATTTACGATAGGAACTCAACGCAACTTGTATTTCAGCATTCCCATAATGTATTAACAATTTAAGGCAATCTCCGTAACACGGTTGATTTAGTAAACCTGAAGAGTATGCACCTGAGTGAAAGACGTATATCTTTGTTTCTATTAATAATTTGGACTTGAGTCCTGAAGAAGAATTGTGTATATTTACGATAGGAACCCAATGCAACTCGAATTTCAGCATGCCCATAATGTATTCAAAATTTAAGCCAATCTCCGTAACACGGTTCATTTAGTAAACCTGAAGAGTATGCACCTGAGTGAAAGACGTATATCTTTGTTTCTATTAATAATTTGGACTTGAGTCCTGAAGAATAATTGTGTATATTTACGATAGGAATCCAACGCAACTCGTATTTCAGCATTCCCATAATGTATTCACAATTTAAGGCAATCTCCGTAACACGGTTGATTTAGTAAACCTGAAGAGTATGCACCTGAGTGAAAGACGTATATCTTTGTTTCTATTAATAATTTGGACTTGAGTCCTGAAGAAGAATTGTGTATATTTACGATAGGAACCCAACGCAACTCGTATTTCAACATGCCCATAATGTATTCAAAATTTAAGCCAATCTCCGTAACACGGTTCATTTAGTAAACCTCAAGAGTATGCACCTGAGTGAAAGACGTATATCTTTGTTTCTATTAATAATTTGGACTTGAGTCCTGAAGAAGAATTGTGTATATTTACGATAGGAACTCAACGCAACTTGTATTTCAGCATTCCCATAATGTATTAACAATTTAAGGCAATCTCCGTAACACGGTTGATTTAGTAAACCTGAAGAGCATGCACCTGAGTGAAAGACTTATATCTTTGTTTCTATTAATAATTTGGACTTGAGTCCTGAAGAAGAATTGTGTATATTAACGATAGGAACCCAATGCAACTCGAATTTCAGCATGCCCATAATGTATTCAAAATTTAAGCCAATCTCCGTAACACGGTTGATTTAGTAAACCTGAAGAGTATGCACCTGAGTGAAAGACGTATATCTTTGTTTCTATTAATAATTTGGACTTGAGTCCTGAAGAAGAATTGTGTTTATTTACGATAGGAACCCAATGCAACTCGTATTTCAGCATTCCCATAATGTATTCACAATTTAAGCCAATCTCCGTAACATGGCTGATTTAGTAAACCTGAAGAGTATGCACCTGAGTGAAAGACGTATATCTTTGTTTCTATTAATAATTTGGACTTGAGTCCTGAAGAAGAAATGTGTATATTTACGATAGGAACCCAATGCAACTCGTATTTCAGCATGCCCATAATGTATTCAAAATTTAAGCCAATCTCCGTAACACGGTTCATTTAGTAAACCTGAAGAGTATGCACCTGAGTGAAAGACGTATATCTTTGTTTCTATTAATAATTTGGACTTGAGTCCTGAAGAAGAATTGTGTATATTTACGATAGGAACTCAACGCAACTTGTATTTCAGCATTCCCATAATGTATTAACAATTTAAGGCAATCTCCGTAACACGGTTGATTTAGTAAACCTGAAGAGTATGCACCTGAGTGAAAGACGTATATCTTTGTTTCTATTAATAATTTGGACTTGAGTCCTGAAGAAGAATTGTGTATATTTACGATAGGAACCCAATGCAACTCGAATTTCAGCATGCCCATAATGTATTCAAAATTTAAGCCAATCTCCGTAACACGGTTCATTTAGTAAACCTGAAGAGTATGCACCTGAGTGAAAGACGTATATCTTTGTTTCTATTAATAATTTGGACTTGAGTCCTGAAGAATAATTGTGTATATTTACGATAGGAATCCAACGCAACTCGTATTTCAGCATTCCCAAAATGTATTCACAATTTAAGGCAATCTCCGTAACACGGTTGATTTAGTAAACCTGAAGAGTATGCACCTGAGTGAAAGACGTATATCTTTGTTTCTATTAATAATTTGGACTTGAGTCCTGAAGAAGAATTGTGTATATTTACGATAGGAACCCAACGCAACTCGTATTTCAACATGCCCATAATGTATTCAAAATTTAAGCCAATCTCCGTAACACGGTTCATTTAGTAAACCTCAAGAGTATGCACCTGAGTGAAAGACGTATATCTTTGTTTCTATTAATAATTTGGACTTGAGTCCTGAAGAAGAATTGTGTATATTTACGATAGGAACTCAACGCAACTTGTATTTCAGCATTCCCATAATGTATTAACAATTTAAGGCAATCTCCGTAACACGGTTGATTTAGTAAACCTGAAGAGCATGCACCTGAGTGAAAGACTTATATCTTTGTTTCTATTAATAATTTGGACTTGAGTCCTGAAGAAGAATTGTGTATATTAACGATAGGAACCCAATGCAACTCGAATTTCAGCATGCCCATAATGTATTCAAAATTTAAGCCAATCTCCGTAACACGGTTGATTTAGTAAACCTGAAGAGTATGCACCTGAGTGAAAGACGTATATCTTTGTTTCTATTAATAATTTGGACTTGAGTCCTGAAGAAGAATTGTGTTTATTTACGATAGGAACCCAATGCAACTCGTATTTCAGCATTCCCATAATGTATTCACAATTTAAGCCAATCTCCGTAACATGGCTGATTTAGTAAACCTGAAGAGTATGCACCTGAGTGAAAGACGTATATCTTTGTTTCTATTAATAATTTGGACTTGAGTCCTGAAGAAGAAATGTGTATATTTACGATAGGAACCCAATGCAACTCGTATTTCAGCATGCCCATAATGTATTCAAAATTTAAGCCAATCTCCGTAACACGGTTCATTTAGTAAACCTGAAGAGTATGCACCTGAGTGAAAGACGTATATCTTTGTTTCTATTAATAATTTGGACTTGAGTCCTGAAGAAGAATTGTGTATATTTACGATAGGAACTCAACGCAACTTGTATTTCAGCATTCCCATAATGTATTAACAATTTAAGGCAATCTCCGTAACACGGTTGATTTAGTAAACCTGAAGAGTATGCACCTGAGTGAAAGACGTATATCTTTGTTTCTATTAATAATTTGGACTTGAGTCCTGAAGAAGAATTGTGTATATTTACGATAGGAACCCAATGCAACTCGAATTTCAGCATGCCCATAATGTATTCAAAATTTAAGCCAATCTCCGTAACACGGTTCATTTAGTAAACCTGAAGAGTATGCACCTGAGTGAAAGACGTATATCTTTGTTTCTATTAATAATTTGGACTTGAGTCCTGAAGAATAATTGTGTATATTTACGATAGGAATCCAACGCAACTCGTATTTCAGCATTCCCATAATGTATTCACAATTTAAGGCAATCTCCGTAACACGGTTGATTTAGTAAACCTGAAGAGTATGCACCTGAGTGAAAGACGTATATCTTTGTTTCTATTAATAATTTGGACTTGAGTCCTGAAGAAGAATTGTGTATATTTACGATAGGAACCCAACGCAACTCGTATTTCAACATGCCCATAATGTATTCAAAATTTAAGCCAATCTCCGTAACACGGTTCATTTAGTAAACCTCAAGAGTATGCACCTGAGTGAAAGACGTATATCTTTGTTTCTATTAATAATTTGGACTTGAGTCCTGAAGAAGAATTGTGTATATTTACGATAGGAACTCAACGCAACTTGTATTTCAGCATTCCCATAATGTATTAACAATTTAAGGCAATCTCCGTAACACGGTTGATTTAGTAAACCTGAAGAGCATGCACCTGAGTGAAAGACTTATATCTTTGTTTCTATTAATAATTTGGACTTGAGTCCTGAAGAAGAATTGTGTATATTAACGATAGGAACCCAATGCAACTCGAATTTCAGCATGCCCATAATGTATTCAAAATTTAAGCCAATCTCCGTAACACGGTTGATTTAGTAAACCTGAAGAGTATGCACCTGAGTGAAAGACGTATATCTTTGTTTCTATTAATAATTTGGACTTGAGTCCTGAAGAAGAATTGTGTTTATTTACGATAGGAACCCAATGCAACTCGTATTTCAGCATTCCCATAATGTATTCACAATTTAAGCCAATCTCCGTAACATGGCTGATTTAGTAAACCTGAAGAGTATGCACCTGAGTGAAAGACGTATATCTTTGTTTCTATTAATAATTTGGACTTGAGTCCTGAAGAAGAAATGTGTATATTTACGATAGGAACCCAATGCAACTCGTATTTCAGCATGCCCATAATGTATTCAAAATTTAAGCCAATCTCCGTAACACGGTTCATTTAGTAAACCTGAAGAGTATGCACCTGAGTGAAAGACGTATATCTTTGTTTCTATTAATAATTTGGACTTGAGTCCTGAAGAAGAATTTTGTATATTTACGATAGGAACCCAACGCAACTCGTATTTCAGCATTCCCATAATGTATTCACAATTTAAGGCAATCTCCGTAACACGGTTGATTTAGTAAACCTGAAGAGTATGCACCTGAGTGAAAGACGTATATCTTTGTTTCTATTAATAATTTGGACTTGAGTCCTGAAGAAGAATTGTGTATATTTACGATAGGAACCCAATGCAACTCGAATTTCAGCATGCCCATAATGTATTCAAAATTTAAGCCAATCTCCGTAACACGGTTGATTTAGTAAACCTGAAGAGTATGCACCTGAGTGAAAGACGTATATCTTTGTTTCTATTAATAATTTGGACTTGAGTCCTGAAGAATAATTGTGTATATTTACGATAGGAATCCAACGCAACTCGTATTTCAGCATTCCCATAATGTATTCACAATTTAAGCCAATCTCCGTAACACGGTTGATTTAGTAAACCTGAAGAGTATGCACCTGAGTGAAAGACTTATATCTTTGTTTCTATTAATAATTTGGACTTGAGTCCTGAAGAAGAATTTTGTATAATTACGATAGGAACCCAACGCAACTCGTATTTCAACATGCCCATAATGTATTCAAAATTTAAGCCAATCTCCGTAACACGGTTCATTTAGTAAACCTCAAGAGTATGCACCTGAGTGAAATACGTATATCTTTGTTTCTATTAATAATTTTGACTTGAGTCCTGAAGAAGAATTGTGTATATTTACGATAGGAACTCAACGCAACTTGTATTTCAGCATTCCCATAATGTATTAACAATTTAAGGCAATCTCCGTAACACGGTTGATTTAGTAAACCTGAAGAGCATGCACCTGAGTGAAAGACTTATATCTTTGTTTCTATTAATAATTTGGACTTGAGTCCTGAAGAAGAATTGTGTATATTAACGATAGGAACCCAATGCAACTCGAATTTCAGCATGCCCATAATGTATTCAAAATTTAAGCCAATCTCCGTAACACGGTTGATTTAGTAAACCTGAAGAGTATGCACCTGAGTGAAAGACGTATATCTTTGTTTCTATTAATAATTTGGACTTGAGTCCTGAAGAAGAATTGTGTTTATTTACGATAGGAACCCAATGCAACTCGTATTTCAGCATTCCCATAATGTATTCACAATTTAAGCCAATCTCCGTAACATGGCTGATTTAGTAAACCTGAAGAGTATGCACCTGAGTGAAAGACGTATATCTTTGTTTCTATTAATAATTTGGACTTGAGTCCTGAAGAAGAAATGTGTATATTTACGATAGGAACCCAATGCAACTCGTATTTCAGCATGCCCATAATGTATTCAAAATTTAAGCCAATCTCCGTAACACGGTTCATTTAGTAAACCTGAAGAGTATGCACCTGAGTGAAAGACGTATATCTTTGTTTCTATTAATAATTTGGACTTGAGTCCTGAAGAAGAATTGTGTATATTTACGATAGGAACTCAACGCAACTTGTATTTCAGCATTCCCATAATGTATTAACAATTTAAGGCAAT
This sequence comes from Cuscuta europaea, assembly GCA_945859875.1. NCBI lineage: Eukaryota > Viridiplantae > Streptophyta > Magnoliopsida > Solanales > Convolvulaceae > Cuscuta > Cuscuta europaea. Next base: position 6,752,119 of record CAMAPE010000011.1, on the reverse strand, counting down.
CTCCGTAACACGGTTGATTTAGTAAACCTGAAGAGTATGCACCTGAGTGAAAGACGTATATCTTTGTTTCTATTAATAATTTGGACTTGAGTCCTGAAGAAGAATTGTGTATATTTACGATAGGAACCCAATGCAACTCGAATTTCAGCATGCCCATAATGTATTCAAAATTTAAGCCAATCTCCGTAACACGGTTCATTTAGTAAACCTGAAGAGTATGCACCTGAGTGAAAGACGTATATCTTTGTTTCTATTAATAATTTGGACTTGAGTCCTGAAGAATAATTGTGTATATTTACGATAGGAATCCAACGCAACTCGTATTTCAGCATTCCCATAATGTATTCACAATTTAAGGCAATCTCCGTAACACGGTTGATTTAGTAAACCTGAAGAGTATGCACCTGAGTGAAAGACGTATATCTTTGTTTCTATTAATAATTTGGACTTGAGTCCTGAAGAAGAATTGTGTATATTTACGATAGGAACCCAACGCAACTCGTATTTCAACATGCCCATAATGTATTCAAAATTTAAGCCAATCTCCGTAACACGGTTCATTTAGTAAACCTCAAGAGTATGCACCTGAGTGAAAGACGTATATCTTTGTTTCTATTAATAATTTGGACTTGAGTCCTGAAGAAGAATTGTGTATATTTACGATAGGAACTCAACGCAACTTGTATTTCAGCATTCCCATAATGTATTAACAATTTAAGGCAATCTCCGTAACACGGTTGATTTAGTAAACCTGAAGAGCATGCACCTGAGTGAAAGACTTATATCTTTGTTTCTATTAATAATTTGGACTTGAGTCCTGAAGAAGAATTGTGTATATTAACGATAGGAACCCAATGCAACTCGAATTTCAGCATGCCCATAATGTATTCAAAATTTAAGCCAATCTCCGTAACACGGTTGATTTAGTAAACCTGAAGAGTATGCACCTGAGTGAAAGACGTATATCTTTGTTTCTATTAATAATTTGGACTTGAGTCCTGAAGAAGAATTGTGTTTATTTACGATAGGAACCCAATGCAACTCGTATTTCAGCATTCCCATAATGTATTCACAATTTAAGCCAATCTCCGTAACATGGCTGATTTAGTAAACCTGAAGAGTATGCACCTGAGTGAAAGACGTATATCTTTGTTTCTATTAATAATTTGGACTTGAGTCCTGAAGAAGAAATATGTATATTTACGATAGGAACCCAATGCAACTCGTATTTCAGCATGCCCATAATGTATTCAAAATTTAAGCCAATCTCCGTAACACGGTTCATTTAGTAAACCTGAAGAGTATGCACCTGAGTGAAAGACGTATATCTTTGTTTCTATTAATAATTTGGACTTGAGTCCTGAAGAAGAATTTTGTATATTTACGATAGGAACCCAACGCAACTCGTATTTCAGCATTCCCATAATGTATTCACAATTTAAGGCAATCTCCGTAACACGGTTGATTTAGTAAACCTGAAGAGTATGCACCTGAGTGAAAGACGTATATCTTTGTTTCTATTAATAATTTGGACTTGAGTCCTGAAGAAGAATTGTGTATATTTACGATAGGAACCCAATGCAACTCGAATTTCAGCATGCCCATAATGTATTCAAAATTTAAGCCAATCTCCGTAACACGGTTGATTTAGTAAACCTGAAGAGTATGCACCTGAGTGAAAGACGTATATCTTTGTTTCTATTAATAATTTGGACTTGAGTCCTGAAGAATAATTGTGTATATTTACGATAGGAATCCAACGCAACTCGTATTTCAGCATTCCCATAATGTATTCACAATTTAAGCCAATCTCCGTAACACGGTTGATTTAGTAAACCTGAAGAGTATGCACCTGAGTGAAAGACTTATATCTTTGTTTCTATTAATAATTTGGACTTGAGTCCTGAAGAAGAATTTTGTATAATTACGATAGGAACCCAACGCAACTCGTATTTCAACATGCCCATAATGTATTCAAAATTTAAGCCAATCTCCGTAACACGGTTCATTTAGTAAACCTCAAGAGTATGCACCTGAGTGAAATACGTATATCTTTGTTTCTATTAATAATTTTGACTTGAGTCCTGAAGAAGAATTGTGTATATTTACGATAGGAACTCAACGCAACTTGTATTTCAGCATTCCCATAATGTATTAACAATTTAAGGCAATCTCCGTAACACGGTTGATTTAGTAAACCTGAAGAGTATGCACCTGAGTGAAAGACGTATATCTTTGTTTCTATTAATAATTTGGACTTGAGTCCTGAAGAAGAATTGTGTATATTTACGATAGGAACCCAATGCAACTCGAATTTCAGCATGCCCATAATGTATTCAAAATTTAAACCAATCTCCGTAACACGGTTGATTTAGTAAACCTGAAGAGTATGCACCTGAGTGAAAGACGTATATCTTTGTTTCTATTAATAATTTGGACTTGAGTCCTGAAGAATAATTGTGTATATTTACGATAGGAATCCAACGCAACTCGTATTTCAGCATTCCCATAATGTATTCACAATTTAAGCCAATCTCCGTAACACGGTTGATTTAGTAAACCTGAAGAGTATGCACCTGAGTGAAAGACTTATATCTTTGTTTCTATTAATAATTTGGATTTGAGTCCTGAAGAAGAATTTTGTATAATTACGATAGGAACCCAACGCAACTCGTATTTCAACATGCCCATAATGTATTCAAAATTTAAGCCAATCTCCGTAACACGGTTCATTTAGTAAACCTCAAGAGTATGCACCTGAGTGAAATACGTATATCTTTGTTTCTATTAATAATTTTGACTTGAGTCCTGAAGAAGAATTGTGTATATTTACGATAGGAACTCAACGCAACTTGTATTTCAGCATTCCCATAATGTATTAACAATTTAAGGCAATCTCCGTAACACGGTTGATTTAGTAAACCTGAAGAGTATGCACCTGAGTGAAAGACTTATATCTTTGTTTCTATTAATAATTTGGACTTGAGTCCTGAAGAAGAATTGTGTATATTTACGATAGGAACCCAATGCAACTCGAATTTCAGCATGCCCATAATGTATTCAAAATTTAAGCCAATCTCCGTAACACGGTTGATTTAGTAAACCTGAAGAGTATGCACCTAAGTGAAAGACGTATATCTTTGTTTCTATTAATAATTTGGACTTGAGTCCTGAAGAAGAATTGTGTTTATTTACGATAGGAACCCAATGCAACTCGTATTTCAGCTTTCCCATAATGTATTCACAATTTAAGCCAATCTCCGTAACATGGCTGATTTAGTAAACCTGAAGAGTATGCACCTGAGTGAAAAACGTATATCTTTGTTTCTATTAATAATTTGGACTTGAGTCCTGAAGAAGAAATGTGTATATTTACGATAGGAACCCAATGCAACTCGTATTTCAGCATGCCCATAATGTATTCAAAATTTAAGCCAATCTCCGTAACACGGTTCATTTAGTAAACCTGAAGAGTATGCACCTGAGTGAAAGACGTATATCTTTGTTTCTATTAATAATTTGGACTTGAGTCCTGAAGAAGAATTTTGTATATTTACGATAGGAACCCAACGCAACTCGTATTTCAGCATTCCCATAATGTATTCACAATTTAAGGCAATCTCCGTAACACGGTTGATTTAGTAAACCTGAAGAGTATGCACCTGAGTGAAAGACGTATATCTTTGTTTCTATTAATAATTTGGACTTGAGTCCTGAAGAAGAATTGTGTATATTTACGATAGGAACCCAATGCAACTCGAATTTCAGCATGCCCATAATGTATTCAAAATTTAAGCCAATCTCCGTAACACGGGTGATTTAGTAAACCTGAAGAGTATGCACCTGAGTGAAAGACGTATATCTTTGTTTCTATTAATAATTTGGACTTGAGTCCTGAAGAATAATTGTGTATATTTACGATAGGAATCCAACGCAACTCGTATTTCAGCATTCCCATAATGTATTCACAATTTAAGCCAATCTCCGTAACACGGTTGATTTAGTAAACCTGAAGAGTATGCACCTGAGTGAAAGACTTATATCTTTGTTTCTATTAATAATTTGGACTTGAGTCCTGAAGAAGAATTTTGTATAATTACGATAGGAACCCAACGCAACTCGTATTTCAACATGCCCATAATGTATTCAAAATTTAAGCCAATCTCCGTAACACGGTTCATTTAGTAAACCTCAAGAGTATGCACCTGAGTGAAATACGTATATCTTTGTTTCTATTAATAATTTTGACTTGAGTCCTGAAGAAGAATTGTGTATATTTACGATAGGAACTCAACGCAACTTGTATTTCAGCATTCCCATAATGTATTAACAATTTAAGGCAATCTCCGTAACACGGTTGATTTAGTAAACCTGAAGAGTATGCACCTGAGTGAAAGACTTATATCTTTGTTTCTATTAATAATTTGGACTTGAGTCCTGAAGAAGAATTGTGTATATTTACGATAGGAACCCAATGCAACTCGAATTTCAGCATGCCCATAATGTATTCAAAATTTAAGCCAATCTCCGTAACACGGTTGATTTAGTAAACCTGAAGAGTATGCACCTGAGTGAAAGACGTATATCTTTGTTTCTATTAATAATTTGGACTTGAGTCCTGAAGAAGAATTGTGTTTATTTACGATAGGAACCCAATGCAACTCGTATTTCAGCTTTCCCATAATGTATTCACAATTTAAGCCAATCTCCGTAACATGGCTGATTTAGTAAACCTGAAGAGTATGCACCTGAGTGAAAAACGTATATCTTTGTTTCTATTAATAATTTGGACTTGAGTCCTGAAGAAGAAATGTGTATATTTACGATAGGAACCCAATGCAACTCGTATTTCAGCATGCCCATAATGTATTCAAAATTTAAGCCAATCTCCGTAACACGGTTCATTTAGTAAACCTGAAGAGTATGCACCTGAGTGAAAGACGTATATCTTTGTTTCTATTAATAATTTGGACTTGAGTCCTGAAGAAGAATTTTGTATATTTACGATAGGAACCCAACGCAACTCGTATTTCAGCATTCCCATAATGTATTCACAATTTAAGGCAATCTCCGTAACACGGTTGATTTAGTAAACCTGAAGAGTATGCACCTGAGTGAAAGACGTATATCTTTGTTTCTATTAATAATTTGGACTTGAGTCCTGAAGAAGAATTGTGTATATTTACGATAGGAACCCAATGCAACTCGAATTTCAGCATGCCCATAATGTATTCAAAATTTAAGCCAATCTCCGTAACACGGGTGATTTAGTAAACCTGAAGAGTATGCACCTGAGTGAAAGACGTATATCTTTGTTTCTATTAATAATTTGGACTTGAGTCCTGAAGAATAATTGTGTATATTTACGATAGGAATCCAACGCAACTCGTATTTCAGCATTCCCATAATGTATTCACAATTTAAGCCAATCTCCGTAACACGGTTGATTTAGTAAACCTGAAGAGTATGCACCTGAGTGAAAGACTTATATCTTTGTTTCTATTAATAATTTGGACTTGAGTCCTGAAGAAGAATTTTGTATAATTACGATAGGAACCCAACGCAACTCGTATTTCAACATGCCCATAATGTATTCAAAATTTAAGCCAATCTCCGTAACACGGTTCATTTAGTAAACCTCAAGAGTATGCACCTGAGTGAAATACGTATATCTTTGTTTCTATTAATAATTTTGACTTGAGTCCTGAAGAAGAATTGTGTATATTTACGATAGGAACTCAACGCAACTTGTATTTCAGCATTCCCATAATGTATTAACAATTTAAGGCAATCTCCGTAACACGGTTGATTTAGTAAACCTGAAGAGTATGCACCTGAGTGAAAGACTTATATCTTTGTTTCTATTAATAATTTGGACTTGAGTCCTGAAGAAGAATTGTGTATATTTACGATAGGAACCCAATGCAACTCGAATTTCAGCATGCCCATAATGTATTCAAAATTTAAGCCAATCTCCGTAACACGGTTGATTTAGTAAACCTGAAGAGTATGCACCTGAGTGAAAGACGTATATCTTTGTTTCTATTAATAATTTGGACTTGAGTCCTGAAGAAGAAATGTGTATATTTACGATAGGAACCCAATGCAACTCGTATTTCAGCATGCCCATAATGTATTCAAAATTTAAGCCAATCTCCGTAACACGGTTCATTTAGTAAACCTGAAGAGTATGCACCTGAGTGAAAGACGTATATCTTTGTTTCTATTAATAATTTGGACTTGAGTCCTGAAGAAGAATTTTGTATATTTACGATAGGAACCCAACGCAACTCGTATTTCAGCATTCCCATAATGTATTCACAATTTAAGGCAATCTCCGTAACACGGTTGATTTATTAAACCTGAAGAGTATGCACCTGAGTGAAAGACGTATATCTTTGTTTCTATTAATAATTTGGACTTGAGTCCTGAAGAAGAATTGTGTATATTTACGATAGGAACCCAACGCAACTCGTATTTCAACATGCCCATAATGTATTCAAAATTTAAGCCAATCTCCGTAACACGGTTCATTTAGTAAACCTCAAGAGTATGCACCTGAGTGAAAGACGTATATCTTTGTTTCTATTAATAATTTGGACTTGAGTCCTGAAGAAGAATTGTGTATATTTACGATAGGAACTCAACGCAACTTGTATTTCAGCATTCCCATAATGTATTAACAATTTAAGGCAATCTCCGTAACACGGTTGATTTAGTAAACCTGAAGAGCATGCACCTGAGTGAAAGACTTATATCTTTGTTTCTATTAATAATTTGGACTTGAGTCCTGAAGAAGAATTGTGTATATTAACGATAGGAACCCAATGCAACTCGAATTTCAGCATGCCCATAATGTATTCAAAATTTAAGCCAATCTCCGTAACACGGTTGATTTAGTAAACCTGAAGAGTATGCACCTGAGTGAAAGACGTATATCTTTGTTTCTATTAATAATTTGGACTTGAGTCCTGAAGAAGAATTGTGTTTATTTACGATAGGAACCCAATGCAACTCGTATTTCAGCATTCCCATAATGTATTCACAATTTAAGCCAATCTCCGTAACATGGCTGATTTAGTAAACCTGAAGAGTATGCACCTGAGTGAAAGACGTATATCTTTGTTTCTATTAATAATTTGGACTTGAGTCCTGAAGAAAAAATGTGTATATTTACGATAGGAACCCAATGCAACTCGTATTTCAGCATGCCCATAATGTATTCAAAATTTAAGCCAATCTCCGTAACACGGTTCATTTAGTAAACCTGAAGAGTATGCACCTGAGTGAAAGACGTATATCTTTGTTTCTATTAATAATTTGGACTTGAGTCCTGAAGAAGAATTGTGTATATTTACGATAGGAACCCAACGCAACTCGTATTTCAGCATTCCCATAATGTATTCACAATTTAAGGCAATCTCCGTAACACGGTTGATTTAGTAAACCTGAAGAGTATGCACCTGAGTGAAAGACGTATATCTTTGTTTCTATTAATAATTTGGACTTGAGTCCTGAAGAAGAATTGTGTATATTTACGATAGGAACCCAATGCAACTCGAATTTCAGCATGCCCATAATGTATTCAAAATTTAAGCCAATCTCCGTAACACGGTTGATTTAGTAAACCTGAAGAGTATGCACCTGAGTGAAAGACGTATATCTTTGTTTCTATTAATAATTTGGACTTGAGTCCTGAAGAATAATTGTGTATATTTACGATAGGAATCCAACGCAACTCGTATTTCAGCATTCCCATAATGTATTCACAATTTAAGCCAATCTCCGTAACACGGTTGATTTAGTAAACCTGAAGAGTATGCACCTGAGTGAAAGACTTATATCTTTGTTTCTATTAATAATTTGGACTTGAGTCCTGAAGAAGAATTTTGTATAATTACGATAGGAACCCAACGCAACTCGTATTTCAACATGCCCATAATGTATTCAAAATTTAAGCCAATCTCCGTAACACGGTTCATTTAGTAAACCTCAAGAGTATGCACCTGAGTGAAATACGTATATCTTTGTTTCTATTAATAATTTTGACTTGAGTCCTGAAGAAGAATTGTGTATATTTACGATAGGAACTCAACGCAACTTGTATTTCAGCATTCCCATAATGTATTAACAATTTAAGGCAATCTCCGTAACACGGTTGATTTAGTAAACCTGAAGAGTATGCACCTGAGTGAAAGACTTATATCTTTGTTTCTATTAATAATTTGGACTTGAGTCCTCAAGAAGAATTGTGTATATTTACGATAGGAACCCAATGCAACTCGAATTTCAGCATGCCCATAATGTATTCAAAATTTAAGCCAATCTCCGTAACACGGTTGATTTAGTAAACCTGAAGAGTATGCACCTGAGTGAAAGACGTATATCTTTGTTTCTATTAATAATTTGGACTTGAGTCCTGAAGAATAATTGTGTATATTTACGATAGGAATCCAACGCAACTCGTATTTCAGCATTCCCATAATGTATTCACAATTTAAGCCAATCTCCGTAACACGGTTGATTTAGTAAACCTGAAGAGTATGCACCTGAGTGAAAGACGTATATCTTTGTTTCTATTAATAATTTGGACTTGAGTCCTGAAGAAGAATTGTGTATATTTACGATAGGAACCCAATGCAACTCGAATTTCAGCATGCCCATAATGTATTCAAAATTTAAGCCAATCTCCGTAACACGGTTCATTTAGTAAACCTGAAGAGTATGCACCTGAGTGAAAGACGTATATCTTTGTTTCTATTAATAATTTGGACTTGAGTCCTGAAGAATAATTGTGTATATTTACGATAGGAATCCAACGCAACTCGTATTTCAGCATTCCCATAATGTATTCACAATTTAAGGCAATCTCCGTAACACGGTTGATTTAGTAAACCTGAAGAGTATGCACCTGAGTGAAAGACGTATATCTTTGTTTCTATTAATAATTTGGACTTGAGTCCTGAAGAAGAATTGTGTATATTTACGATAGGAACCCAACGCAACTCGTATTTCAACATGCCCATAATGTATTCAAAATTTAAGCCAATCTCCGTAACACGGTTCATTTAGTAAACCTGAAGAGTATGCACCTGAGTGAAAGACGTATATCTTTGTTTCTATTAATAATTTGGACTTGAGTCCTGAAGAATAATTGTGTATATTTACGATAGGAATCCAACGCAACTCGTATTTCAGCATTCCCATAATGTATTCACAATTTAAGCCAATCTCCGTAACACGGTTGATTTAGTAAACCTGAAGAGTATGCACCTGAGTGAAAGACTTATATCTTTGTTTCTATTAATAATTTGGACTTGAGTCCTGAAGAAGAATTTTGTATAATTACGATAGGAACCCAACGCAACTCGTATTTCAACATGCCCATAATGTATTCAAAATTTAAGCCAATCTCCGTAACACGGTTCATTTAGTAAACCTCAAGAGTATGCACCTGAGTGAAATACGTATATCTTTGTTTCTATTAATAATTTTGACTTGAGTCCTGAAGAAGAATTGTGTATATTTACGATAGGAACTCAACGCAACTTGTATTTCAGCATTCCCATAATGTATTAACAATTTAAGGCAATCTCCGTAACACGGTTGATTTAGTAAACCTGAAGAGTATGCACCTGAGTGAAAGACTTATATCTTTGTTTCTATTAATAATTTGGACTTGAGTCCTGAAGAAGAATTGTGTATATTTACGATAGGAACCCAATGCAACTCGAATTTCAGCATGCCCATAATGTATTCAAAATTTAAGCCAATCTCCGTAACACGGTTGATTTAGTAAACCTGAAGAGTATGCACCTGAGTGAAAGACGTATATCTTTGTTTCTATTAATAATTTGGACTTGAGTCCTGAAGAAGAAATGTGTATATTTACGATAGGAACCCAATGCAACTCGTATTTCAGCATGCCCATAATGTATTCAAAATTTAAGCCAATCTCCGTAACACGGTTCATTTAGTAAACCTGAAGAGTATGCACCTGAGTGAAAGACGTATATCTTTGTTTCTATTAATAATTTGGACTTGAGTCCTGAAGAAGAATTTTGTATATTTACGATAGGAACCCAACGCAACTCGTATTTCAGCATTCCCATAATGTATTCACAATTTAAGGCAATCTCCGTAACACGGTTGATTTAGTAAACCTGAAGAGTATGCACCTGAGTGAAAGACGTATATCTTTGTTTCTATTAATAATTTGGACTTGAGTCCTGAAGAAGAATTGTGTATATTTACGATAGGAACCCAATGCAACTCGAATTTCAGCATGCCCATAATGTATTCAAAATTTAAGCCAATCTCCGTAACACGGTTGATTTAGTAAACCTGAAGAGTATGCACCTGAGTGAAAGACGTATATCTTTGTTTCTATTAATAATTTGGACTTGAGTCCTGAAGAATAATTGTGTATATTTACGATAGGAATCCAACGCAACTCGTATTTCAGCATTCCCATAATGTATTCACAATTTAAGCCAATCTCCGTAACACGGTTGATTTAGTAAACCTGAAGAGTATGCACCTGAGTGAAAGACTTATATCTTTGTTTCTATTAATAATTTGGACTTGAGTCCTGAAGAAGAATTTTGTATAATTACGATAGGAACCCAACGCAACTCGTATTTCAACATGCCCATAATGTATTCAAAATTTAAGCCAATCTCCGTAACACGGTTCATTTAGTAAACCTCAAGAGTATGCACCTGAGTGAAATACGTATATCTTTGTTTCTATTAATAATTTTGACTTGAGTCCTGAAGAAGAATTGTGTATATTTACGATAGGAACTCAACGCAACTTGTATTTCAGCATTCCCATAATGTATTAACAATTTAAGGCAATCTCCGTAACACGGTTGATTTAGTAAACCTGAAGAGTATGCACCTGAGTGAAAGACTTATATCTTTGTTTCTATTAATAATTTGGACTTGAGTCCTGAAGAAGAATTGTGTATATTTACGATAGGAACCCAATGCAACTCGAATTTCAGCATGCCCATAATGTATTCAAAATTTAAGCCAATCTCCGTAACACGGTTGATTTAGTAAACCTGAAGAGTATGCACCTGAGTGAAAGACGTATATCTTTGTTTCTATTAATAATTTGGACTTGAGTCCTGAAGAAGAATTGTGTTTATTTACGATAGGAACCCAATGCAACTCGTATTTCAGCATTCCCATAATGTATTCACAATTTAAGCCAATCTCCGTAACATGGCTGATTTAGTAAACCTGAAGAGTATGCACCTGAGTGAAAACGTATATCTTTGTTTCTATTAATAATTTGGACTTGAGTCCTGAAGAAGAAATGTGTATATTTACGATAGGAACCCAATGCAACTCGTATTTCAGCATGCCCATAATGTATTCAAAATTTAAGCCAATCTCCGTAACACGGTTCATTTAGTAAACCTGAAGAGTATGCACCTGAGTGAAAGACGTATATCTTTGTTTCTATTAATAATTTGGACTTGAGTCCTGAAGAAGAATTTTGTATATTTACGATAGGAACCCAACGCAACTCGTATTTCAGCATTCCCATAATGTATTCACAATTTAAGGCAATCTCCGTAACACGGTTGATTTAGTAAACCTGAAGAGTATGCACCTGAGTGAAAGACGTATATCTTTGTTTCTATTAATAATTTGGACTTGAGTCCTGAAGAAGAATTGTGTATATTTACGATAGGAACCCAATGCAACTCGAATTTCAGCATGCCCATAATGTATTCAAAATTTAAGCCAATCTCCGTAACACGGTTGATTTAGTAAACCTGAAGAGTATGCACCTGAGTGAAAGACGTATATCTTTGTTTCTATTAATAATTTGGACTTGAGTCCTGAAGAATAATTGTGTATATTTACGATAGGAATCCAACGCAACTCGTATTTCAGCATTCCCATAATGTATTCACAATTTAAGCCAATCTCCGTAACACGGTTGATTTAGTAAACCTGAAGAGTATGCACCTGAGTGAAAGACTTATATCTTTGTTTCTATTAATAATTTGGACTTGAGTCCTGAAGAAGAATTTTGTATAATTACGATAGGAACCCAACGCAACTCGTATTTCAACATGCCCATAATGTATTCAAAATTTAAGCCAATCTCCGTAACACGGTTCATTTAGTAAACCTCAAGAGTATGCACCTGAGTGAAATACGTATATCTTTGTTTCTATTAATAATTTTGACTTGAGTCCTGAAGAAGAATTGTGTATATTTACGATAGGAACTCAACGCAACTTGTATTTCAGCATTCCCATAATGTATTAACAATTTAAGGCAATCTCCGTAACACGGTTGATTTAGTAAACCTGAAGAGTATGCACCTGAGTGAAAGACTTATATCTTTGTTTCTATTAATAATTTGGACTTGAGTCCTGAAGAAGAATTGTGTATATTTACGATAGGAACCCAATGCAACTCGAATTTCAGCATGCCCATAATGTATTCAAAATTTAAGCCAATCTCCGTAACACGGTTGATTTAGTAAACCTGAAGAGTATGCACCTGAGTGAAAGACGTATATCTTTGTTTCTATTAATAATTTGGACTTGAGTCCTGAAGAAGAATTGTGTTTATTTACGATAGGAACCCAATGCAACTCGTATTTCAGCATTCCCATAATGTATTCACAATTTAAGCCAATCTCCGTAACATGGCTGATTTAGTAAACCTGAAGAGTATGCACCTGAGTGAAAGACGTATATCTTTGTTTCTATTAATAATTTGGACTTGAGTCCTGAAGAAGAAATGTGTATATTTACGATAGGAACCCAATGCAACTCGTATTTCAGCATGCCCATAATGTATTCAAAATTTAAGCCAATCTCCGTAACACGGTTCATTTAGTAAACCTGAAGAGTATGCACCTGAGTGAAAGACGTATATGTTTGTTTCTATTAATAATTTGGACTTGAGTCCTGAAGAAGAATTTTGTATATTTACGATAGGAACCCAACGCAACTCGTATTTCAGCATTCCCATAATGTATTCACAATTTAAGGCAATCTCCGTAACACGGTTGATTTAGTAAACCTGAAGAGTATGCACCTGAGTGAAAGACGTATATCTTTGTTTCTATTAATAATTTGGACTTGAGTCCTGAAGAAGAATTGTGTATATTTACGATAGGAACCCAATGCAACTCGAATTTCAGCATGCCCATAATGTATTCAAAATTTAAGCCAATCTCCGTAACACGGTTGATTTAGTAAACCTGAAGAGTATGCACCTGAGTGAAAGACGTATATCTTTGTTTCTATTAATAATTTGGACTTGAGTCCTGAAGAATAATTGTGTATATTTACGATAGGAATCCAACGCAACTCGTATTTCAGCATTCCCATAATGTATTCACAATTTAAGCCAATCTCCGTAACACGGTTGATTTAGTAAACCTGAAGAGTATGCACCTGAGTGAAAGACTTATATCTTTGTTTCTATTAATAATTTGGACTTGAGTCCTGAAGAAGAATTTTGTATAATTACGATAGGAACCCAACGCAACTCGTATTTCAACATGCCCATAATGTATTCAAAATTTAAGCCAATCTCCGTAACACGGTTCATTTAGTAAACCTCAAGAGTATGCACCTGAGTGAAATACGTATATCTTTGTTTCTATTAATAATTTTGACTTGAGTCCTGAAGAAGAATTGTGTATATTTACGATAGGAACTCAACGCAACTTGTATTTCAGCATTCCCATAATGTATTAACAATTTAAGGCAATCTCCGTAACACGGTTGATTTAGTAAACCTGAAGAGTATGCACCTGAGTGAAAGACTTATATCTTTGTTTCTATTAATAATTTGGACTTGAGTCCTGAATAAGAATTGTGTATATTTACGATAGGAACCCAATGCAACTCGAATTTCAGCATGCCCATAATGTATTCAAAATTTAAGCCAATCTCCGTAACACGGTTGATTTAGTAAACCTGAAGAGTATGCACCTGAGTGAAAGACGTATATCTTTGTTTCTATTAATAATTTGGACTTGAGTCCTGAAGAAGAATTGTGTTTATTTACGATAGGAACCCAATGGAACTCGTATTTCAGCATTCCCATAATGTATTCACAATTTAAGCCAATCTCCGTAACATGGCTGATTTAGTAAACCTGAAGAGTATGCACCTGAGTGAAAGACGTATATCTTTGTTTCTATTAATAATTTGGACTTGAGTCCTGAAGAAGAAATGTGTATATTTACGATAGGAACCCAATGCAACTCGTATTTCAGCATGCCCATAATGTATTCAAAATTTAAGCCAATCTCCGTAACACGGTTCATTTAGTAAACCTGAAGAGTATGCACCTGAGTGAAAGACGTATATCTTTGTTTCTATTAATAATTTGGACTTGAGTCCTGAAGAAGAATTTTGTATATTTACGATAGGAACCCAACGCAACTCGTATTTCAGCATTCCCATAATGTATTCACAATTTAAGGCAATCTCCGTAACACGGTTGATTTAGTAAACCTGAAGAGTATGCACCTGAGTGAAAGACGTATATCTTTGTTTCTATTAATAATTTGGACTTGAGTCCTGAAGAAGAATTGTGTATATTTACGATAGGAACCCAATGCAACTCGAATTTCAGCATGCCCATAATGTATTCAAAATTTAAGCCAATCTCCGTAACACGGTTGATTTAGTAAACCTGAAGAGTATGCACCTGAGTGAAAGACGTATATCTTTGTTTCTATTAATAATTTGGACTTGAGTCCTGAAGAATAATTGTGTATATTTACGATAGGAATCCAACGCAACTCGTATTTCAGCATTCCCATAATGTATTCTGTTGGGAATATTTTATGGTGTTCAATCTAGTTAGTTATCTTTGTATTTGTGTAGTTATTAATTAATCGTGTAATACGGGCCACAAATGTGTATCAGCCCGTGGGCTTCCTTGTAACCCGTAAGTTAGCCAACTTCTCCTATAAAAGGAGGCTAACTTACGGGAACCCTAACGATCGATAGAGGCTTAGAGACGCAGAGGCGAGATAGAGAGAAATTAGGGTTGCCGCTGCTCTCCTTCTCCAGGGAGAGCAGCGGACAGTTTTCATACGGTATACCAGATTCACGTTCAATCTTGTCGATTTCTTTCTATCTGCTTCTTATTCATCTTGTTATGATTGTTGAATGTTAAATTATGGGACTAACAATTGGTATCAGAGCCGAGGCGTGAAACAGGTTGAATCTGTCTGCGATTTTTGGATTTAACGAAGAACTGCTCTGTTTTTTCTTCAGTTTTTCTATATGTAGAGATTTGCTCCTGTAATCTCGTTTGTGAACGAATTTTGTAAAAATCATACTGTTGGATTCGCCTTTCAAAACCGATCCAGCAGCATACCTCTTTTTACGTTTTCTGCAAATTTTATATTTCGAAGATCTGTACTTTGAGATCTCGAAATCCTTATTTTTCACTGCTGCAGAAACGTTTTTGGCTTGAAACTGATACAGGAGAATCTCGACTCTCAGGGCTATTCAGAACAGGTTTCAGATTTTCAAATATCAATGTTTTCGTTTTGCAGGATCTCGACATTTAGGGACTCGATTTCTTCTTCTCGACATTTGAGATCTCGAGATTTGCATCTCGACATCTTGATCTCGAGATTTGCATCTCAACATCTTGATCTCGAGATTTGCATCTGGACATCTTGATCTCGAGATTTGCATCTCGAAATCTTGATCTCGAGATTTGCATCTCGACATCTTGATCTCGAGATTTGAATCTCGAAATCAAGATCTCGAGATTTGAATCTCGAAATCAAGATCTCGAGATTTGAATCTCGAAATCAAGATCTCGAGATTTGAATCTCGAAATCAAGATCTCGAGATTTGTGATCTCGAGATTTGGAATTTCGAATTTAGGAATTTCGAGTTTTGGGATTTCGACATTTGGGATCTCGATGTTTTGGATCTCGACATTCTGAAGATTTCGAGATTTTCAAAATTTCTCGATGTTTTGAATCTTTCAAAGTTTGCAGTTTCTTGGAACTCATAATTCGAATCTTGACATCCTTTGCAGTTCATCGAAGCTTTACATTATAAGGATCTCTAAATGATTCCCTGCTTATATATGTTTCATGAGTTTTCGATGTTCTGATGTTTTTCAAACAGCAAGTTTTCGAGATTATGAGGTTTTCGAAACTCCAAAGTTTTCGATGTTCAAACATTTTGAAATTCTGCAGATTTCGATATTCTGAGGTTTGTTTTGCAGGTGGATTTGGCCATTATTCTTCGAGGCAATCTCTAGAATTTTGTTTAAAATCCACCTTCTCTCGACATTCAACATCGAGCACCTCATCTTCGAACAAATTCCTCAAAAACTCAAAATTAGAGATTTTCTGCGACACCGCACTGTTTTGGCCATAACTTTTGACTCGGTGATCCGATTTGAGCAAACTTTTTTTTGTTGGAAAGCTAACGAGAAGATCTACATTAATTCTCGGCCTATGCACCAGAACCCATACTCACGCGCCCTCACTCGCAGTCTTTGAGGGTCAAAACGTTAGTTTTCCGACAAACATTGTAAATCACCGATGTCCAGGTCAAAACTTAGGCAAATCTGTTCAAATTCTTTCAATGTCAACCCTGAGGTCAAAGCTTTTCTAAAACTTCAATTTAAAGGTCTGAAAATCGTGGATAATTCAATCAACCTCGCGTCAACGGTCATCTTACAACAATCAACAATCAACTGCTGGAGCCTCCCCTGACTCATCAACATTATGTGATCATCAATATGCTGAAATTCTACATGGTGAGTTCTGGGAAACCGTCATGTGTGGTACATGTTTAGATTGCTCCACACACATGGCAGGTATGACAAGCTGTGAGCAATCAATCCTTGTACATTCTGAGGGGGAGTTTCAGTTTTCTCCTCCTGGCGCCTTACACTGACAAAGCAAGGAATCTCTCAACGGATGCAACATTCTAGGGGGAGTGTTCAATGTTATCCTCCCCGGTGCCTAACAATGACAAAGCATACCGGGTGCTCCAGTTGAGGGGGAGCACAGAGAGAAAATGAAGAAAGTAATGAGAGAACATGTCCCTATGGCTTAGTAAACCCAACTAAGCCTACCCAAGGGACAAAGCCGAGCGTAAGTGCGTAAGTGAGCGAGTGAGTGAGTGAACATTATGAGCATTAGGAAGCAGAAGGCTCAAGTGAGAAGAAAAACAATTATCAATGATGAGTCTGCTACCTCAATTGCCTGCTATGAATTGAACATTTGCTCCTAGCCACTAAAATACTCTGGACTATCCCCATAGGTTCAGGACTGAATTTATTCAGATCCCGGGTAGAAGTCGCTGCATTTTGTCCAAACGGCGCATGCACAACCCTACCCTAGACCACTCACTTGTCTCCCAACAGACAGGTGTTTAATCATAGTTCACGGGGAACCACATCTCTCATTACTGTCTCCTTCCGAGGCCAGTAATACTGACTACAGTGGCCTCAGCCCCATGCCACTGAAATTTTCATTGATCACGTCGTGTCTAGTTACTCACTTCCCAAATGTTTTGAAATTTTCTAGGACACAGACACATTTTAGAGTCAGTTGCTAGTCTTCAAGACTTGCGAGAACTTCCATAGGGCTCATCTATTACAGATGTAGACCAATAATTGGAAGGAAGTCCTGCTGTTGCAACATAAGAATCACCAACATTTTCAGGCCATTGCTTTAGAGTTTATCTCTATAGTGATGATAACGGGCGTCTTCACGACCCCGGGGGGCTACGTTATCTTTTTTAGATTCTGCTTGTTTTTCATGTTTTTATTTCCGCAGAATAAAAGAATAAAAGCATGACGTCCCGATTCATCGGATCGTCATGAGGGGGAGAGTGGTCCACATGCTGTTAACACTGAACAAATCATTCTGGGACACTTCACTCACTCCTCCATCACAAAATTCAACACCCTCTCTACTATCTCCGCAACTCAAATCAAATGGTCAGCTACACTCACAAATCAACGATCATTATGTTCCGCTGTGCCACCGACAAGTTCTCCTCAAATGCATTCATTCCAAATAGTCAAAAAGACTACATTGTGGAGGAGACAGAGGTCAAATACTCCTGTCCTGAAGATGAATTCCATGGGCGTCTCCTATTCTCCAAAGAACATTCATTCTAGAGGCGTCACCGGACTTCATCTAAGCTGATCAAGAGCAACTTCTGGAAGGCAAGGACTACATGCAAGATACTGAAGGTCCCTCAACCCCCGACATCAAAGATCAAATTGTCAAGAAGACATCAAAGGGGAGATTGCAAGGATTTCTTCAGATAGCCTTCCTCAGAAGTCAAGTTCAAAGACAAAGGAAGCTCAATAACAACAAAGACAAAGATATCTGCGCTGCAATGCTGATTCAACACGATTGATCACCAAGGGGGAGATTGTTGGGAATATTTTATGGTGTTCAATCTAGTTAGTTATCTTTGTATTTGTGTAGTTATTAATTAATCGTGTAATACGGGCCACAAATGTGTATCAGCCCGTGGGCTTCCTTGTAACCCGTAAGTTAGCCAACTTCTCCTATAAAAGGAGGCTAACTTACGGGAACCCTAACGATCGATAGAGGCTTAGAGACGCAGAGGCGAGATAGAGAGAAATTAGGGTTGCCGCTGCTCTCCTTCTCCAGGGAGAGCAGCGGACAGTTTTCATACGGTATACCAGATTCGCGTTCAATCTTGTCGATTTCTTTCTATCTGCTTCTTATTCATCTTGTTATGATTGTTGAATGTTAAATTATGGGACTAACATATTCACAATTTAAGCCAATCTCCGTAACACGGTTGATTTAGTAAACCTGAAGAGTATGCACCTGAGTGAAAGACTTATATCTTTGTTTCTATTAATAATTTGGACTTGAGTCCTGAAGAAGAATTTTGTATAATTACGATAGGAACCCAACGCAACTCGTATTTCAACATGCCCATAATGTATTCAAAATTTAAGCCAATCTCCGTAACACGGTTCATTTAGTAAACCTCAAGAGTATGCACCTGAGTGAAATACGTATATCTTTGTTTCTATTAATAATTTTGACTTGAGTCCTGAAGAAGAATTGTGTATATTTACGATAGGAACTCAACGCAACTTGTATTTCAGCATTCCCATAATGTATTAACAATTTAAGGCAATCTCCGTAACACGGTTGATTTAGTAAACCTGAAGAGTATGCACCTGAGTGAAAGACTTATATCTTTGTTTCTATTAATAATTTGGACTTGAGTCCTGAAGAAGAATTGTGTATATTTACGATAGGAACCCAATGCAACTCGAATTTCAGCATGCCCATAATGTATTCAAAATTTAAGCCAATCTCCGTAACACGGTTGATTTAGTAAACCTGAAGAGTATGCACCTGAGTGAAAGACGTATATCTTTGTTTCTATTAATAATTTGGACTTGAGTCCTGAAGAAGAATTGTGTTTATTTACGATAGGAACCCAATGCAACTCGTATTTCAGCATTCCCATAATGTATTCACAATTTAAGCCAATCTCCGTAACATGGCTGATTTAGTAAACCTGAAGAGTATGCACCTGAGTGAAAGACGTATATCTTTGTTTCTATTAATAATTTGGACTTGAGTCCTGAAGAAGAAATGTGTATATTTACGATAGGAACCCAATGCAACTCGTATTTCAGCATGCCCATAATGTATTCAAAATTTAAGCCAATCTCCGTAACACGGTTCATTTAGTAAACCTGAAGAGTATGCACCTGAGTGAAAGACGTATATCTTTGTTTCTATTAATAATTTGGACTTGAGTCCTGAAGAAGAATTTTGTATATTTACGATAGGAACCCAACGCAACTCGTATTTCAGCATTCCCATAATGTATTCACAATTTAAGGCAATCTCCGTAACACGGTTGATTTAGTAAACCTGAAGAGTATGCACCTGAGTGAAAGACGTATATCTTTGTTTCTATTAATAATTTGGACTTGAGTCCTGAAGAAGAATTGTGTATATTTACGATAGGAACCCAATGCAACTCGAATTTCAGCATGCCCATAATGTATTTAAAATTTAAGCCAATCTCCGTAACACGGTTGATTTAGTAAACCTGAAGAGTATGCACCTGAGTGAAAGACGTATATCTTTGTTTCTATTAATAATTTGGACTTGAGTCCTGAAGAATAATTGTGTATATTTACGATAGGAATCCAACGCAACTCGTATTTCAGCATTCCCATAATGTATTCACAATTTAAGCCAATCTCCGTAACACGGTTGATTTAGTAAACCTGAAGAGTATGCACCTGAGTGAAAGACTTATATCTTTGTTTCTATTAATAATTTGGACTTGAGTCCTGAAGAAGAATTTTGTATAATTACGATAGGAACCCAACGCAACTCGTATTTCAACATGCCCATAATGTATTCAAAATTTAAGCCAATCTTCGTAACACGGTTCATTTAGTAAACCTCAAGAGTATGCACCTGAGTGAAATACGTATATCTTTGTTTCTATTAATAATTTTGACTTGAGTCCTGAAGAAGAATTGTGTATATTTACGATAGGAACTCAACGCAACTTGTATTTCAGCATTCCCATAATGTATTAACAATTTAAGGCAATCTCCGTAACACGGTTGATTTAGTAAACCTGAAGAGTATGCACCTGAGTGAAAGACTTATATCTTTGTTTCTATTAATAATTTGGACTTGAGTCCTGAAGAAGAATTGTGTATATTTACGATAGGAACCCAATGCAACTCGAATTTCAGCATGCCCATAATGTATTCAAAATTTAAGCCAATCTCCGTAACACGGTTGATTTAGTAAACCTGAAGAGTATGCACCTGAGTGAAAGACGTATATCTTTGTTTCTATTAATAATTTGGACTTGAGTCCTGAAGAAGAATTGTGTTTATTTACGATAGGAACCCAATGCAACTCGTATTTCAGCATTCCCATAATGTATTCACAATTTAAGCCAATCTCCGTAACATGGCTGATTTAGTAAACCTGAAGAGTATGCACCTGAGTGAAAGACGTATATCTTTGTTTCTATTAATAATTTGGACTTGAGTCCTGAAGAAGAAATGTGTATATTTACGATAGGAACCCAATGCAACTCGTATTTCAGCATGCCCATAATGTATTCAAAATTTAAGCCAATCTCCGTAACACGGTTCATTTAGTAAACCTGAAGAGTATGCACCTGAGTGAAAGACGTATATCTTTGTTTCTATTAATAATTTGGACTTGAGTCCTGAAGAAGAATTTTGTATATTTACGATAGGAACCCAACGCAACTCGTATTTCAGCATTCCCATAATGTATTCACAATTTAAGGCAATCTCCGTAACACGGTTGATTTAGTAAACCTGAAGAGTATGCACCTGAGTGAAAGACGTATATCTTTGTTTCTATTAATAATTTGGACTTGAGTCCTGAAGAAGAATTGTGTATATTTACGATAGGAACCCAATGCAACTCGAATTTCAGCATGCCCATAATGTATTCAAAATTTAAGCCAATCTCCGTAACACGGTTGATTTAGTAAACCTGAAGAGTATGCACCTGAGTGAAAGACGTATATCTTTGTTTCTATTAATAATTTGGACTTGAGTCCTGAAGAATAATTGTGTATATTTACGATAGGAATCCAACGCAACTCGTATTTCAGCATTCCCATAATGTATTCACAATTTAAGCCAATCTCCGTAACACGGTTGATTTAGTAAACCTGAAGAGTATGCACCTGAGTGAAAGACTTATATCTTTGTTTCTATTAATAATTTGGACTTGAGTCCTGAAGAAGAATTTTGTATAATTACGATAGGAACCCAACGCAACTCGTATTTCAACATGCCCATAATGTATTCAAAATTTAAGCCAATCTCCGTAACACGGTTCATTTAGTAAACCTCAAGAGTATGCACCTGAGTGAAATACGTATATCTTTGTTTCTATTAATAATTTTGACTTGAGTCCTGAAGAAGAATTGTGTATATTTACGATAGGAACTCAACGCAACTTGTATTTCAGCATTCCCATAATGTATTAACAATTTAAGGCAATCTCCGTAACACGGTTGATTTAGTAAACCTGAAGAGTATGCACCTGAGTGAAAGACTTATATCTTTGTTTCTATTAATAATTTGGACTTGAGTCCTGAAGAAGAATTGTGTATATTTACGATAGGAACCCAATGCAACTCCAATTTCAGCATGCCCATAATGTATTCAAAATTTAAGCCAATCTCCGTAACACGGTTGATTTAGTAAACCTGAAGAGTATGCACCTGAGTGAAAGACGTATATCTTTGTTTCTATTAATAATTTGGACTTGAGTCCTGAAGAAGAATTGTGTTTATTTACGATAGGAACCCAATGCAACTCGTATTTCAGCATTCCCATAATGTATTCACAATTTAAGCCAATCTCCGTAACATGGCTGATTTAGTAAACCTGAAGAGTATGCACCTGAGTGAAAGACGTATATCTTTGTTTCTATTAATAATTTGGACTTGAGTCCTGAAGAAGAAATGTGTATATTTACGATAGGAACCCAATGCAACTCGTATTTCAGCATGCCCATAATGTATTCAAAATTTAAGCCAATCTCCGTAACACGGTTCATTTAGTAAACCTGAAGAGTATGCACCTGAGTGAAAGACGTATATCTTTGTTTCTATTAATAATTTGGACTTGAGTCCTGAAGAAGAATTTTGTATATTTACGATAGGAACCCAACGCAACTCGTATTTCAGCATTCCCATAATGTATTCACAATTTAAGGCAATCTCCGTAACACGGTTGATTTAGTAAACCTGAAGAGTATGCACCTGAGTGAAAGACGTATATCTTTGTTTCTATTAATAATTTGGACTTGAGTCCTGAAGAAGAATTGTGTATATTTACGATAGGAACCCAATGCAACTCGAATTTCAGCATGCCCATAATGTATTCAAAATTTAAGCCAATCTCCGTAACACGGTTGATTTAGTAAACCTGAAGAGTATGCACCTGAGTGAAAGACGTATATCTTTGTTTCTATTAATAATTTGGACTTGAGTCCTGAAGAATAATTGTGTATATTTACGATAGGAATCCAACGCAACTCGTATTTCAGCATTCCCATAATGTATTCAAAATATAAGCCAATCTCCGTAACACGGTTGATTTAGTAAACCTGAAGAGTATGCACCTGAGTGAAAGACTTATATCTTTGTTTCTATTAATAATTTGGACTTGAGTCCTGAAGAAGAATTTTGTATAATTACGATAGGAACCCAACGCAACTCGTATTTCAACATGCCCATAATGTATTCAAAATTTAAGCCAATCTCCGTAACACGGTTCATTTAGTAAACCTCAAGAGTATGCACCTGAGTGAAATACGTATATCTTTGTTTCTATTAATAATTTTGACTTGAGTCCTGAAGAAGAATTGTGTATATTTACGATAGGAACTCAACGCAACTTGTATTTCAGCATTCCCATAATGTATTAACAATTTAAGGCAATCTCCGTAACACGGTTGATTTAGTAAACCTGAAGAGTATGCACCTGAGTGAAAGACTTATATCTTTGTTTCTATTAATAATTTGGACTTGAGTCCTGAATAAGAATTGTGTATATTTACGATAGGAACCCAATGCAACTCGAATTTCAGCATGCCCATAATGTATTCAAAATTTAAGTCAATCTCCGTAACACGGTTGATTTAGTAAACCTGAAGAGTATGCACCTGAGTGAAAGACGTATATCTTTGTTTCTATTAATAATCTGGACTTGAGTCCTGAAGAAGAATTGTGTTTATTTACGATAGGAACCCAATGCAACTCGTATTTCAGCATTCCCATAATGTATTCACAATTTAAGCCAATCTCCGTAACATGGCTGATTTAGTAAACCTGAAGAGTATGCACCTGAGTGAAAGACGTATATCTTTGTTTCTATTAATAATTTGGACTTGAGTCCTGAAGAAGAAATGTGTATATTTACGATAGGAAACCAATGCAACTCGTATTTCAGCATGCCCATAATGTATTCAAAATTTAAGCCAATCTCCGTAACACGGTTCATTTAGTAAACCTGAAGAGTATGCACCTGAGTGAAAGACGTATATCTTTGTTTCTATTAATAATTTGGACTTGAGTCCTGAAGAAGAATTTTGTATATTTACGATAGGAACCCAACGCAACTCGTATTTCAGCATTCCCATAATGTATTCACAATTTAAGGCAATCTCCGTAACACGGTTGATTTAGTAAACCTGAAGAGTATGCACCTGAGTGAAAGACGTATATCTTTGTTTCTATTAATAATTTGGACTTGAGTCCTGAAGAAGAATTGTGTATAATTACGATAGGAACCCAACGCAACTCGTATTTCAACATGCCCATAATGTATTCAAAATTTAAGCCAATCTCCGTAACACGGTTCATTTAGTAAACCTCAAGAGTATGCACCTGAGTGAAATACGTATATCTTTGTTTCTATTAATAATTTTGACTTGAGTCCTGAAGAAGAATTGTGTATATTTACGATAGGAACTCAACGCAACTTGTATTTCAGCATTCCCATAATGTATTAACAATTTAAGGCAATCTCCGTAACACGGTTGATTTAGTAAACCTGAAGAGTATGCACCTGAGTGAAAGACTTATATCTTTGTTTCTATTAATAATTTGGACTTGAGTCCTGAAGAAGAATTGTGTATATTTACGATAGGAACCCCATGCAACTCGAATTTCAGCATGCCCATAATGTATTCAAAATTTAAGCCAATCTCCGTAACACGGTTCATTTAGTAAACCTGAAGAGTATGCACCTGAGTGAAAGACTTATATCTTTGTTTCTATTAATAATTTGGACTTGAGTCCTGAAGAAGAATTGTGTTTATTTACGATAGGAACCCAATGCAACTCGTATTTCAGCATTCCCATAATGTATTCACAGTTTAAGCCAATCTCCGTAACATGGTTGATTTAGTAAACCTGAAGAGTATGCACCTGAGTGAAAGACGTATATCTTTGTTTCTATTAATAATTTGGACTTGAGTCCTGAAGAAGAATTGTGTATATTTACGATAGGAACCCAATGCAACTCGAATTTCAGCATGCCAATAATGTATTCAAAATTTAAGCCAATCTCCGTAACACGGTTGATTTAGTAAACCTGAAGAGTATGCACCTGAGTGAAAGACGTATATCTTTGTTTCTATTAATAATTTGGACTTGAGTCCTGAAGAATAATTGTGTATATTTACGATAGGAACCCAACGCAACTCGTATTTCAGCATTCCCATAATGTATTCACAATTTAAGCCAATCTCCGTAACACGGTTGATTTAGTAAACCTGAAGAGTATGCACCTGAGTGAAAGACTTATATCTTTGTTTCTATTAATAATTTGGACTTGAGTCCTGAAGAAGAATTGTGTATAATTACGATAGGAACCCAACGCAACTCGTATTTCAACATGCCCATAATGTATTCAAAATTTAAGCCAATCTCCGTAACACGGTTCATTTAGTAAACCTCAAGAGTATGCACCTGAGTGAAATACGTATATCTTTGTTTCTATTAATAATTTTGACTTGAGTCCTGAAGAAGAATTGTGTATATTTACGATAGGAACTCAACGCAACTTGTATTTCAGCATTCCCATAATGTATTATCAATTTAAGGCAATCTCCGTAACACGGTTGATTTAGTAAACCTGAAGAGTATGCACCTGAGTGAAAGACTTATATCTTTGTTTCTATTAATAATTTGGACTTGAGTCCTGAAGAAGAATTGTGTATATTTACGATAGGAACCCCATGCAACTCGAATTTCAGCATGCCCATAATGTATTCAAAATTTAAGCCAATCTCCGTAACACGGTTCATTTAGTAAACCTGAAGAGTATGCACCTGAGTGAAAGACTTATATCTTTGTTTCTATTAATAATTTGGACTTGAGTCCTGAAGAAGAATTGTGTTTATTTACGATAGGAACCCAATGCAACTCGTATTTCAGCATTCCCATAATGTATTCACAGTTTAAGCCAATCTCCGTAACATGGTTGATTTAGTAAACCTGAAGAGTATGCACCTGAGTGAAAGACGTATATCTTTGTTTCTATTAATAATTTGGACTTGAGTCCTGAAGAAGAATTGTGTATATTTACGATAGGAACCCAATGCAACTCGAATTTCAGCATGCCCATAATGTATTCAAAATTTAAGCCAATCTCCGTAACACGGTTGATTTAGTAAACCTGAAGAGTATGCACCTGAGTTAAAGACGTATATCTTTGTTTCTATTAATAATTTGGACTTGAGTCCTGAAGAATAATTGTGTATATTTACGATAGGAACCCAACGCAACTCGTATTTCAGCATTCCCATAATGTATTCACAATTTAAGCCAATCTCCGTAACACGGTTGATTTAGTAAACCTGAAGAGTATGCACCTGAGTGAAAGACTTATATCTTTGTTTCTATTAATAATTTGGACTTGAGTCCTGAAGAAGAATTGTGTATAATTACGATAGGAACCCAACGCAACTCGTATTTCAACATGCCCATAATGTATTCAAAATTTAAGCCAATCTCCGTAACACGGTTCATTTAGTAAACCTCAAGAGTATGCACCTGAGTGAAATACGTATATCTTTGTTTCTATTAATAATTTTGACTTGAGTCCTGAAGAAGAATTGTGTATATTTACGATAGGAACTCAACGCAACTTGTATTTCAGCATTCCCATAATGTATTATCAATTTAAGGCAATCTCCGTAACACGGTTGATTTAGTAAACCTGAAGAGTATGCACCTGAGTGAAAGACTTATATCTTTGTTTCTATTAATAATTTGGACTTGAGTCCTGAAGAAGAATTGTGTATATTTACGATAGGAACCCCATGCAACTCGAATTTCAGCATGCCCATAATGTATTCAAAATTTAAGCCAATCTCCGTAACACGGTTCATTTAGTAAACCTGAAGAGTATGCACCTGAGTGAAAGACTTATATCTTTGTTTCTATTAATAATTTGGACTTGAGTCCTGAAGAAGAATTGTGTTTATTTACGATAGGAACCCAATGCAACTCGTATTTCAGCATTCCCATAATGTATTCACAGTTTAAGCCAATCTCCGTAACATGGTTGATTTAGTAAACCTGAAGAGTATGCACCTGAGTGAAAGACGTATATCTTTGTTTCTATTAATAATTTGGACTTGAGTCCTGAAGAAGAATTGTGTATATTTACGATAGGAACCCAATGCAACTCGAATTTCAGCATGCCCATAATGTATTCAAAATTTAAGCCAATCTCCGTAACACGGTTGATTTAGTAAACCTGAAGAGTATGCACCTGAGTGAAAGACGTATATCTTTGTTTCTATTAATAATTTGGACTTGAGTCCTGAAGAATAATTGTGTATATTTACGATAGGAACCCAACGCAACTCGTATTTCAGCATTCCCATAATGTATTCACAATTTAAGCCAATCTCCGTAACACGGTTGATTTAGTAAACCTGAAGAGTATGCACCTGAGTGAAAGACTTATATCTTTGTTTCTATTAATAATTTGGACTTGAGTCCTGAAGAAGAATTGTGTATAATTACGATAGGAACCCAACGCAACTCGTATTTCAACATGCCCATAATGTATTCAAAATTTAAGCCAATCTCCGTAACACGGTTCATTTAGTAAACCTCAAGAGTATGCACCTGAGTGAAATACGTATATCTTTGTTTCTATTAATAATTTTGACTTGAGTCCTGAAGAAGAATTGTGTATATTTACGATAGGAACTCAACGCAACTTGTATTTCAGCATTCCCATAATGTATTAACAATTTAAGGCAATCTCCGTAACACGGTTGATTTAGTAAACCTGAAGAGTATGCACCTGAGTGAAAGACTTATATCTTTGTTTCTATTAATAATTTGGACTTGAGTCCTGAAGAAGAATTGTGTATATTTACGATAGGAACCCAATGCAACTCGAATTTCAGCATGCCCATAATGTATTCAAAATTTAAGCCAATCTCCGTAACACGGTTCATTTAGTAAACCTGAAGAGTATGCACCTGAGTGAAAGACTTATATCTTTGTTTCTATTAATAATTTGGACTTGAGTCCTGAAGAAGAATTGTGTTTATTTACGATAGGAACCCAATGCAACTCGTATTTCAGCATTCCCATAATGTATTCACAATTTAAGCCAATCTCCGTAACATGGTTGATTTAGTAAACCTGAAGAGTATGCACCTGAGTGAAAGACGTATATCTTTGTTTCTATTAATAATTTGGACTTGAGTCCTGAAGAAGAATTGTGTATATTTACGATAGGAACCCAATGCAACTCGAATTTCAGCATGCCCATAATGTATTCAAAATTTAAGCCAATCTCCGTAACACGGTTCATTTAGTAAACCTGAAGAGTATGCACCTGAGTGAAAGACTTATATCTTTGTTTCTATTAATAATTTGGACTTGAGTCCTGAAGAAGAATTGTGTTTATTTACGATAGGAACCCAATGCAACTCGTATTTCAGCATTCCCATAATGTATTCACAATTTAAGCCAATCTCCGTAACATGGTTGATTTAGTAAACCTGAAGAGTATGCACCTGAGTGAAAGACTTATATCTTTGTTTCTATTAATAATTTGGACTTGAGTCCTGAAGAAGAATTGTGTATATTTACGATAGGAACCCAATGCAACTCGAATTTCAGCATGCCCATAATGTATTCAAAATTTAAGCCAATCTCCGTAACACGGTTGATTTAGTAAACCTGAAGAGTATGCACCTGAGTGAAAGACGTATATCTTTGTTTCTATTAATAATTTGGACTTGAGTCCTGAAGAAGAATTGTGTTTATTTACGATAGGAACCCAATGCAACTCGTATTTCAGCATTCCCATAATGTATTCACAATTTAAGCCAATCTCCGTAACATGGCTGATTTAGTAAACCTGAAGAGTATGCACCTGAGTGAAAGACGTATATCTTTGTTTCTATTAATAATTTGGACTTGAGTCCTGAAGAAGAAATGTGTATATTTACGATAGGAACCCAATGCAACTCGTATTTCAGCATGCCCATAATGTATTCAAAATTTAAGCCAATCTCCGTAACACGGTTCATTTAGTAAACCTGAAGAGTATGCACCTGAGTGAAAGACGTATATCTTTGTTTCTATTAATAATTTGGACTTGAGTCCTGAAGAAGAATTTTGAATATTTACGATAGGAACCCAACGCAACTCGTATTTCAGCATTCCCATAATGTATTCACAATTTAAGGCAATCTCCGTAACACGGTTGATTTAGTAAACCTGAAGAGTATGCACCTGAGTGAAAGACGTATATCTTTGTTTCTATTAATAATTTGGACTTGAGTCCTGAAGAAGAAGTGTGTATATTTACGATAGGAACCCAATGCAACTCGAATTTCAGCATGCCCATAATGTATTCAAAATTGAAGCCAATCTCCGTAACACGGTTGATTTAGTAAACCTGAAGAGTATGCACCTGAGTGAAAGACGTATATCTTTGTTTCTATTAATAATTTGGACTTGAGTCCTGAAGAATAATTGTGTATATTTACGATAGGAACCCAACGCAACTCGTATTTCAGCATTCCCATAATGTATTCACAATTTAAGCCAATCTCCGTAACACGGTTGATTTAGTAAACCTGAAGAGTATGCACCTGAGTGAAAGACTTATATCTTTGTTTCTATTAATAATTTGGACTTGAGTCCTGAAGAAGAATTGTGTATAATTACGATAGGAACCCAACGCAACTCGTATTTCAACATGCCCATAATGTATTCAAAATTTAAGCCAATCTCCGTAACACGGTTCATTTAGTAAACCTCAAGAGTATGCACCTGAGTGAAATACGTATATCTTTGTTTCTATTAATAATTTTGACTTGAGTCCTGAAGAAGAATTGTGTATATTTACGATAGGAACTCAACGCAACTTGTATTTCAGCATTCCCATAATGTATTATCAATTTAAGGCAATCTCCGTAACACGGTTGATTTAGTAAACCTGAAGAGTATGCACCTGAGTGAAAGACTTATATCTTTGTTTCTATTAATAATTTGGACTTGAGTCCTGAAGAAGAATTGTGTATATTTACGATAGGAACCCCATGCAACTCGAATTTCAGCATGCCCATAATGTATTCAAAATTTAAGCCAATCTCCGTAACACGGTTCATTTAGTAAACCTGAAGAGTATGCACCTGAGTGAAAGACTTATATCTTTGTTTCTATTAATAATTTGGACTTGAGTCCTGAAGAAGAATTGTGTTTATTTACGATAGGAACCCAATGCAACTCGTATTTCAGCATTCCCATAATGTATTCACAGTTTAAGCCAATCTCCGTAACATGGTTGATTTAGTAAACCTGAAGAGTATGCACCTGAGTGAAAGACGTATATCTTTGTTTCTATTAATAATTTGGACTTGAGTCCTGAAGAAGAATTGTGTATATTTACGATAGGAACCCAATGCAACTCGAATTTCAGCATGCCCATAATGTATTCAAAATTTAAGCCAATCTCCGTAACACGGTTGATTTAGTAAACCTGAAGAGTATGCACCTGAGTGAAAGACGTATATCTTTGTTTCTATTAATAATTTGGACTTGAGTCTTGAAGAATAATTGTGTATATTTACGATAGGAACCCAACGCAACTCGTATTTCAGCATTCCCATAATGTATTCACAATTTAAGCCAATCTCCGTAACACGGTTGATTTAGTAAACCTGAAGAGTATGCACCTGAGTGAAAGACTTATATCTTTGTTTCTATTAATAATTTGGACTTGAGTCCTGAAGAAGAATTGTGTATAATTACGATAGGAACCCAACGCAACTCGTATTTCAACATGCCCATAATGTATTCAAAATTTAAGCCAATCTCCGTAACACGGTTCATTTAGTAAACCTCAAGAGTATGCACCTGAGTGAAATACGTATATCTTTGTTTCTATTAATAATTTTGACTTGAGTCCTGAAGAAGAATTGTGTATATTTACGATAGGAACTCAACGCAACTTGTATTTCAGCATTCCCATAATGTATTAACAATTTAAGGCAATCTCCGTAACACGGTTGATTTAGTAAACCTGAAGAGTATGCACCTGAGTGAAAGACTTATATCTTTGTTTCTATTAATAATTTGGACTTGAGTCCTGAAGAAGAATTGTGTATATTTACGATAGGAACCCAATGCAACTCGAATTTCAGCATGCCCATAATGTATTCAAAATTTAAGCCAATCTCCGTAACACGGTTCATTTAGTAAACCTGAAGAGTATGCACCTGAGTGAAAGACTTATATCTTTGTTTCTATTAATAATTTGGACTTGAGTCCTGAAGAAGAATTGTGTTTATTTACGATAGGAACCCAATGCAACTCGTATTTCAGCATTCCCATAATGTATTCACAATTTAAGCCAATCTCCGTAACATGGTTGATTTAGTAAACCTGAAGAGTATGCACCTGAGTGAAAGACGTATATCTTTGTTTCTATTAATAATTTGGACTTGAGTCCTGAAGAAGAATTGTGTATATTTACGATAGGAACCCAATGCAACTCGAATTTCAGCATGCCCATAATGTATTCAAAATTTAAGCCAATCTCCGTAACACGGTTGATTTAGTAAACCTGAAGAGTATGCACCTGAGTGAAAGACGTATATCTTTGTTTCTATTAATAATTTGGACTTGAGTCCTGAAGAATAATTGTGTATATTTACGATAGGAACCCAACGCAACTCGTATTTCAGCATTCCCATAATGTATTCACAATTTAAGCCAATCTCCGTAACACGGTTGATTTAGTAAACCTGAAGAGTATGCACCTGAGTGAAAGACTTATATCTTTGTTTCTATTAATAATTTGGACTTGAGTCCTGAAGAAGAATTGTGTATAATTACGATAGGAACCCAACGCAACTCGTATTTCAACATGCCCATAATGTATTCAAAATTTAAGCCAATCTCCGTAACACGGTTCATTTAGTAAACCTCAAGAGTATGCACCTGAGTGAAATACGTATATCTTTGTTTCTATTAATAATTTTGACTTGAGTCCTGAAGAAGAATTGTGTATATTTACGATAGGAACTCAACGCAACTTGTATTTCAGCATTCCCATAATGTATTATCAATTTAAGGCAATCTCCGTAACACGGTTGATTTAGTAAACCTGAAGAGTATGCACCTGAGTGAAAGACTTATATCTTTGTTTCTATTAATAATTTGGACTTGAGTCCTGAAGAAGAATTGTGTATATTTACGATAGGAACCCCATGCAACTCGAATTTCAGCATGCCCATAATGTATTCAAAATTTAAGCCAATCTCCGTAACACGGTTCATTTAGTAAACCTGAAGAGTATGCACCTGAGTGAAAGACTTATATCTTTGTTTCTATTAATAATTTGGACTTGAGTCCTGAAGAAGAATTGTGTTTATTTATGATAGGAACCCAATGCAACTCGTATTTCAGCATTCCCATAATGTATTCACAGTTTAAGCCAATCTCCGTAACATGGTTGATTTAGTAAACCTGAAGAGTATGCACCTGAGTGAAAGACGTATATCTTTGTTTCTATTAATAATTTGGACTTGAGTCCTGAAGAAGAATTGTGTATATTTACGATAGGAACCCAATGCAACTCGAATTTCAGCATGCCCATAATGTATTCAAAATTTAAGCCAATCTCCGTAACACGGTTGATTTAGTAAACCTGAAGAGTATGCACCTGAGTGAAAGACGTATATCTTTGTTTCTATTAATAATTTGGACTTGAGTCTTGAAGAATAATTGTGTATATTTACGATAGGAACCCAACGCAACTCGTATTTCAGCATTCCCATAATGTATTCACAATTTAAGCCAATCTCCGTAACACGGTTGATTTAGTAAACCTGAAGAGTATGCACCTGAGTGAAAGACTTATATCTTTGTTTCTATTAATAATTTGGACTTGAGTCCTGAAGAAGAATTGTGTATAATTACGATAGGAACCCAACGCAACTCGTATTTCAACATGCCCATAATGTATTCAAAATTTAAGCCAATCTCCGTAACACGGTTCATTTAGTAAACCTCAAGAGTATGCACCTGAGTGAAATACGTATATCTTTGTTTCTATTAATAATTTTGACTTGAGTCCTGAAGAAGAATTGTGTATATTTACGATAGGAACTCAACGCAACTTGTATTTCAGCATTCCCATAATGTATTAACAATTTAAGGCAATCTCCGTAACACGGTTGATTTAGTAAACCTGAAGAGTATGCACCTGAGTGAAAGACTTATATCTTTGTTTCTATTAATAATTTGGACTTGAGTCCTGAAGAAGAATTGTGTATATTTACGATAGGAACCCAATGCAACTCGAATTTCAGCATGCCCATAATGTATTCAAAATTTAAGCCAATCTCCGTAACACGGTTCATTTAGTAAACCTGAAGAGTATGCACCTGAGTGAAAGACTTATATCTTTGTTTCTATTAATAATTTGGACTTGAGTCCTGAAGAAGAATTGTGTTTATTTACGATAGGAACCCAATGCAACTCGTATTTCAGCATTCCCATAATGTATTCACAATTTAAGCCAATCTCCGTAACATGGTTGATTTAGTAAACCTGAAGAGTATGCACCTGAGTGAAAGACGTATATCTTTGTTTCTATTAATAATTTGGACTTGAGTCCTGAAGAAGAATTGTGTATATTTACGATAGGAACCCAATGCAACTCGAATTTCAGCATGCCCATAATGTATTCAAAATTTAAGCCAATCTCCGTAACACGGTTGATTTAGTAAACCTGAAGAGTATGCACCTGAGTGAAAGACGTATATCTTTGTTTCTATTAATAATTTGGACTTGAGTCCTGAAGAATAATTGTGTATATTTACGATAGGAACCCAATGCAACTCGAATTTCAGCATGCCCATAATGTATTCAAAATTTAAGCCAATCTCCGTAACACGGTTGATTTAGTAAACCTGAAGAGTATGCACCTGAGTGAAAGACGTATATCTTTGTTTCTATTAATAATTTGGACTTGAGTCCTGAAGAATAATTGTGTATATTTACGATAGGAACCCAACGCAACTCGTATTTTAGCATTCCCATAATGTATTCAAAATTTAAGCCAATCTCCGTAACACGGTTGATTTAGTAAACCTGAAGAGTATGCACCTGAGTGAAAGACTTATATCTTTGTTTCTATTAATAATTTGGACTTGAGTCCTGAAGAAGAATTGTGTATAATTACGATAGGAACCCAACGCAACTCGTATTTCAACATGCCCATAATGTATTCAAAATTTAAGCCAATCTCCGTAACACGGTTCATTTAGTAAACCTCAAGAGTATGCACCTGAGTGAAATACGTATATCTTTGTTTCTATTAATAATTTTGACTTGAGTCCTGAAGAAGAATTGTGTATATTTACGATAGGAACTCAACGCAACTTGTATTTCAGCATTCCCATAATGTATTAACAATTTAAGGCCATCTCCGTAACACGGTTGATTTAGTAAACCTGAAGAGTATGCACCTGAGTGAAAGACTTATATCTTTGTTTCTATTAATAATTTGGACTTGAGTCCTGAAGAAGAATTGTGTATATTTACGATAGGAACCCAATGCAACTCGAATTTCAGCATGCCCATAATGTATTCAAAATTTAAGCCAATCTCCGTAACACGGTTCATTTAGTAAACCTGAAGAGTATGCACCTGAGTGAAAGACTTATATCTTTGTTTCTATTAATAATTTGGACTTGAGTCCTGAAGAAGAATTGTGTTTATTTACGATAGGAACCCAATGCAACTCGTATTTCAGCATTCCCATAATGTATTCACAATTTAAGCCAATCTCCGTAACATGGTTGATTTAGTAAACCTGAAGAGTATGCACCTGAGTGAAAGACGTATATCTTTGTTTCTATTAATAATTTGGACTTGAGTCCTGAAGAAGAATTGTGTATATTTACGATAGGAACCCAACGCAACTCGTATTTCAGCATTCCCATAATGTATTCACAATTTAAGCCAATCTCCGTAACACGGTTGATTTAGTAAACCTGAAGAGTATGCACCTGAGTGAAAGACTTATATCTTTGTTTCTATTAATAATTTGGACTTGAGTCCTGAAGAAGAATTGTGTATAATTACGATAGGAACCCAACGCAACTCGTATTTCAACATGCCCATAATGTATTCAAAATTTAAGCCAATCTCCGTAACACGGTTCATTTAGTAAACCTCAAGAGTATGCACCTGAGTGAAATACGTATATCTTTGTTTCTATTAATAATTTTGACTTGAGTCCTGAAGAAGAATTGTGTATATTTACGATAGGAACTCAACGCAACTTGTATTTCAGCATTCCCATAATGTATTAACAATTTAAGGCAATCTCCGTAACACGGTTGATTTAGTAAACCTGAAGAGTATGCACCTGAGTGAAAGACTTATATCTTTGTTTCTATTAATAATTTGGACTTGAGTCCTGAAGAAGAATTGTGTATATTTACGATAGGAACCCAATGCAACTCGAATTTCAGCATGCCCATAATGTATTCAAAATTTAAGCCAATCTCCGTAACACGGTTCATTTAGTAAACCTGAAGAGTATGCACCTGAGTGAAAGACTTATATCTTTGTTTCTATTAATAATTTGGACTTGAGTCCTGAAGAAGAATTGTGTTTATTTACGATAGGAACCCAATGCAACTCGTATTTCAGCATTCACATAATGTATTCACAATTTAAGCCAATCTCCGTAACATGGTTGATTTAGTAAACCTGAAGAGTATGCACCTGAGTGAAAGACGTATATCTTTGTTTCTATTAATAATTTGGACTTGAGTCCTGAAGAAGAATTGTGTATATTTACGATAGGAACCCAATGCAACTCGTATTTCAGCATACCCATAATGTATTCAAAATTTAAGCCAATCTCCGTAACACGGTTCATTTAGTAAACCTGAAGAGTATGCACCTGAGTGAAAGACGTATATCTTTGTTTCTATTAATAATTTGGACTTGAGTCCTGAAGAAGAATTGTGTATATTTACGATAGGAACCCAACACAACTTGTATTTCAGCATGCCCATAATGTATTCAAAATTTAAGCAAATCTCCGTAACACGGTTGATTTAGTAAACCTCAAGAGTATGCACATGGGTGAAAGACTTATATCTTTGTTTCTATTAATAATTTGGACTTGAGTCCTGAAGAAGAATTGTGTATATTTACGATAGGAACCCAACGCAACTCGTATTTCAACATGCCCATAATGTATTCAAAATTTAAGCCAATCTCCGTAACACGGTTCATTTAGTAAACCTCAAAGGTATGCATCTGAGTGAAAGACGTATATCTTTGTTTCTATTAATAATTTGGACTTGAGTCCTGAAGAAGAATTGTGTATATTTACGATAGGAACTCAACGCAACTTGTATTTCAGCATTCCCATAATGTATTCACAATTTAAGGGAATCTCCGTAACACGGTTGATTTAGTAAACCTGAAGAGTATGCACCTGAGTGAAAGACTTATATCTTTGTTTCTATTAATAATTTGGACTTGAGTCCTGAAGAAGAATTGTGTATAATTACGATAGGAACCCAACGCAACTCGTATTTCAACATGCCCATAATGTATTCAAAATTTAAGCCAATCTCCGTAACACGGTTCATTTAGTAAACCTGAAGAGTATGCACCTGAGTGAAATACGTATATCTTTGTTTCTATTAATAATTTTGACTTGAGTCCTGAAGAAGAATTGTGTATATTTTTGATAGGAACTCAACGCAACTTGTATTTCAGCAT
The DNA here is from genome assembly GCA_945859875.1 of Cuscuta europaea. Taxonomy (NCBI): domain Eukaryota; kingdom Viridiplantae; phylum Streptophyta; class Magnoliopsida; order Solanales; family Convolvulaceae; genus Cuscuta; species Cuscuta europaea. Next base: position 6,715,239 of record CAMAPE010000011.1, on the reverse strand, counting down.
TCCCATAATGTATTAACAATTTAAGCCAATCTCCGTAACACGGTTGATTTAGTAAACCTGAAGAGTATGCACCTGAGTGAAAGACTTATATCTTTGTTTCTATTAATAATTTGGACTTGAGTCCTGAAGAAGAATTGTGTATATTTACGATAGGAACCCAATGCAACTCGAATTTCAGCATGCCCATAATGTATTCAAAATTTAAGCCAATCTCCGTAACACGGTTCATTTAGTAAACCTGAAGAGTATGCACCTGAGTGAAAGACTTATATCTTTGTTTCTATTAATAATTTGGACTTGAGTCCTGAAGAAGAATTGTGTTTATTTACGATAGGAACCCAATGCAACTCGTATTTCAGCATTCCCATAATGTATTCACAATTTAAGCCAATCTCCGTAACATGGTTGATTTAGTAAACCTGAAGAGTATGCACCTGAGTGAAAGACGTATATCTTTGTTTCTATTAATAATTTGGACTTGAGTCCTGAAGAAGAATTGTGTATATTTACGATAGGAACCCAATGCAACTCGTATTTCAGCATGCCCATAATGTATTCAAAATTTAAGCCAATCTCCGTAACACGGTTCATTTAGTAAACCTGAAGAGTATGCACCTGAGTGAAAGACGTATATCTTTGTTTCTATTAATAATTTGGACTTGAGTCCTGAAGAAGAATTGTGTATATTTACGATAGGAACCTAACACAACTTGTATTTCAGCATGCCCATAATGTATTCAAAATTTAAGCAAATCTCCGTAACACGGTTGATTTAGTAAACCTCAAGAGTATGCACCTGGGTGAAAGACTTATATCTTTGTTTCTATTAATAATTTGGACTTGAGTCCTGAAGAAGAATTGTGTATATTTACGATAGGAACCCAACGCAACTCGTATTTCAACATGCCCATAATGTATTCAAAATTTAAGCCAATCTCCGTAACACGGTTCATTTAGTAAACCTCAAGAGTATGCATCTGAGTGAAAGACGTATATCTTTGTTTCTATTAATAATTTGGACTTGAGTCCTGAAGAAGAATTGTGTATATTTACGATAGGAACTCAACGCAACTTGTATTTCAGCATTCCCATAATGTATTCACAATTTAAGGGAATCTCCGTAACACGGTTGATTTAGTAAACCTGAAGAGTATGCACCTGAGTGAAAGACTTATATCTTTGTTTCTATTAATAATTTGGACTTGAGTCCTGAAGAAGAATTGTGTATAATTACGATAGGAACCCAACGCAACTCGTATTTCAACATGCCCATAATGTATTCAAAATTTAAGCCAATCTCCGTAACACGGTTCATTTAGTAAACCTCAAGAGTATGCACCTGAGTGAAATACGTATATCTTTGTTTCTATTAATAATTTTGACTTGAGTCCTGAAGAAGAATTGTGTATATTTACGATAGGAACTCAACGCAACTTGTATTTCAGCATTCCCATAATGTATTAACAATTTAAGGCAATCTCCGTAACACGGTTGATTTAGTAAACCTGAAGAGTATGCACCTGAGTGAAAGACTTATATCTTTGTTTCTATTAATAATTTGGACTTGAGTCCTGAAGAAGAATTGTGTATATTTACGATAGGAACCCAATGCAACTCGAATTTCAGCATGCCCATAATGTATTCAAAATTTAAGCCAATCTCCGTAACACGGTTCATTTAGTAAACCTGAAGAGTATGCACCTGAGTGAAAGACTTATATCTTTGTTTCTATTAATAATTTGGACTTGAGTCCTGAAGAAGAATTGTGTTTATTTACGATAGGAACCCAATGAAACTCGTATTTCAGCATTCCCATAATGTATTCACAATTTAAGCCAATCTCCGTAACATGGTTGATTTAGTAAACCTGAAGAGTATGCACCTGAGTGAAAGACGTATATCTTTGTTTCTATTAATAATTTGGACTTGAGTCCTGAAGAATAATTGTGTATATTTACGATAGGAACCCAACGCAACTCGTATTTTAGCATTCCCATAATGTATTCACAATTTAAGCCAATCTCCGTAACACGGTTGATTTAGTAAACCTGAAGAGTATGCACCTGAGTGAAAGACTTATATCTTTGTTTCTATTAATAATTTGGACTTGAGTCCTGAAGAAGAATTGTGTATAATTACGATAGGAACCCAACGCAACTCGTATTTCAACATGCCCATAATGTATTCAAAATTTAAGCCAATCTCCGTAACACGGTTCATTTAGTAAACCTCAAGAGTATGCACCTGAGTGAAATACGTATATCTTTGTTTCTATTAATAATTTTGACTTGAGTCCTGAAGACGAATTGTGTATATTTACGATAGGAACTCAACGCAACTTGTATTTCAGCATTCCCATAATGTATTAACAATTTAAGGCCATCTCCGTAACACGGTTGATTTAGTAAACCTGAAGAGTATGCACCTGAGTGAAAGACTTATATCTTTGTTTCTATTAATAATTTGGACTTGAGTCCTGAAGAAGAATTGTGTATATTTACGATAGGAACCCAATGCAACTCGAATTTCAGCATGCCCATAATGTATTCAAAATTTAAGCCAATCTCCGTAACACGGTTCATTTAGTAAACCTGAAGAGTATGCACCTGAGTGAAAGACTTATATCTTTGTTTCTATTAATAATTTGGACTTGAGTCCTGAAGAAGAATTGTGTTTATTTACGATAGGAACCCAATGCAACTCGTATTTCAGCATTCCCATAATGTATTCACAATTTAAGCCAATCTCCGTAACATGGTTGATTTAGTAAACCTGAAGAGTATGCACCTGAGTGAAAGACGTATATCTTTGTTTCTATTAATAATTTGGACTTGAGTCCTGAAGAAGAATTGTGTATATTTACGATAGGAACCCAACGCAACTCGTATTTCAGCATTCCCATAATGTATTCACAATTTAAGCCAATCTCCGTAACACGGTTGATTTAGTAAACCTGAAGAGTATGCACCTGAGTGAAAGACTTATATCTTTGTTTCTATTAATAATTTGGACTTGAGTCCTGAAGAAGAATTGTGTATAATTACGATAGGAACCCAACGCAACTCGTATTTCAGCATTCCCATAATGTATTCACAATTTAAGCCAATCTCCGTAACATGGTTGATTTAGTAAACCTGAAGAGTATGCACCTGAGTGAAAGACGTATATCTTTGTTTCTATTAATAATTTGGACTTGAGTCCTGAAGAAGAATTGTGTATATTTACGATAGGAACCCAATGCAACTCGAATTTCAGCATGCCCATAATGTATTCAAAATTTAAGCCAATCTCCGTAACACGGTTCATTTAGTAAACCTGAAGAGTATGCACCTGAGTGAAAGACTTATATCTTTGTTTCTATTAATAATTTGGACTTGAGTCCTGAAGAAGAATTGTGTTTATTTACGATAGGAACCCAATGCAACTCGTATTTCAGCATTCCCATAATGTATTCACAATTTAAGCCAATCTCCGTAACATGGTTGATTTAGTAAACCTGAAGAGTATGCACCTGAGTGAAAGACGTATATCTTTGTTTCTATTAATAATTTGGACTTGAGTCCTGAAGAAGAATTGTGTATATTTACGATAGGAACCCAATGCAACTCGTATTTCAGCATGCCCATAATGTATTCAAAATTTAAGCCAATCTCCGTAACACGGTTCATTTAGTAAACCTGAAGAGTATGCACCTGAGTGAAAGACGTATATCTTTGTTTCTATTAATAATTTGGACTTGAGTCCTGAAGAAGAATTGTGTATATTTACGATAGGAACCTAACACAACTTGTATTTCAGCATGCCCATAATGTATTCAAAATTTAAGCAAATCTCCGTAACACGGTTGATTTAGTAAACCTCAAGAGTATGCACCTGGGTGAAAGACTTATATCTTTGTTTCTATTAATAATTTGGACTTGAGTCCTGAAGAAGAATTGTGTATATTTACGATAGGAACCCAACGCAACTCGTATTTCAACATGCCCATAATGTATTCAAAATTTAAGCCAATCTCCGTAACACGGTTCATTTAGTAAACCTCAAGAGTATGCATCTGAGTGAAAGACGTATATCTTTGTTTCTATTAATAATTTGGACTTGAGTCCTGAAGAAGAATTGTGTATATTTACGATAGGAACTCAACGCAACTTGTATTTCAGCATTCCCATAATGTATTCACAATTTAAGGGAATCTCCGTAACACGGTTGATTTAGTAAACCTGAAGAGTATGCACCTGAGTGAAAGACTTATATCTTTGTTTCTATTAATAATTTGGACTTGAGTCCTGAAGAAGAATTGTGTATAATTACGATAGGAACCCAACGCAACTCGTATTTCAACATGCCCATAATGTATTCAAAATTTAAGCCAATCTCCGTAACACGGTTCATTTAGTAAACCTCAAGAGTATGCACCTGAGTGAAATACGTATATCTTTGTTTCTATTAATAATTTTGACTTGAGTCCTGAAGAAGAATTGTGTATATTTACGATAGGAACTCAACGCAACTTGTATTTCAGCATTCCCATAATGTATTAACAATTTAAGGCAATCTCCGTAACACGGTTGATTTAGTAAACCTGAAGAGTATGCACCTGAGTGAAAGACTTATATCTTTGTTTCTATTAATAATTTGGACTTGAGTCCTGAAGAAGAATTGTGTATATTTACGATAGGAACCCAATGCAACTCGAATTTCAGCATGCCCATAATGTATTCAAAATTTAAGCCAATCTCCGTAACACGGTTCATTTAGTAAACCTGAAGAGTATGCACCTGAGTGAAAGACTTATATCTTTGTTTCTATTAATAATTTGGACTTGAGTCCTGAAGAAGAATTGTGTTTATTTACGATAGGAACCCAATGAAACTCGTATTTCAGCATTCCCATAATGTATTCACAATTTAAGCCAATCTCCGTAACATGGTTGATTTAGTAAACCTGAAGAGTATGCACCTGAGTGAAAGACGTATATCTTTGTTTCTATTAATAATTTGGACTTGAGTCCTGAAGAATAATTGTGTATATTTACGATAGGAACCCAACGCAACTCGTATTTTAGCATTCCCATAATGTATTCACAATTTAAGCCAATCTCCGTAACACGGTTGATTTAGTAAACCTGAAGAGTATGCACCTGAGTGAAAGACTTATATCTTTGTTTCTATTAATAATTTGGACTTGAGTCCTGAAGAAGAATTGTGTATAATTACGATAGGAACCCAACGCAACTCGTATTTCAACATGCCCATAATGTATTCAAAATTTAAGCCAATCTCCGTAACACGGTTCATTTAGTAAACCTCAAGAGTATGCACCTGAGTGAAATACGTATATCTTTGTTTCTATTAATAATTTTGACTTGAGTCCTGAAGACGAATTGTGTATATTTACGATAGGAACTCAACGCAACTTGTATTTCAGCATTCCCATAATGTATTAACAATTTAAGGCCATCTCCGTAACACGGTTGATTTAGTAAACCTGAAGAGTATGCACCTGAGTGAAAGACTTATATCTTTGTTTCTATTAATAATTTGGACTTGAGTCCTGAAGAAGAATTGTGTATATTTACGATAGGAACCCAATGCAACTCGAATTTCAGCATGCCCATAATGTATTCAAAATTTAAGCCAATCTCCGTAACACGGTTCATTTAGTAAACCTGAAGAGTATGCACCTGAGTGAAAGACTTATATCTTTGTTTCTATTAATAATTTGGACTTGAGTCCTGAAGAAGAATTGTGTTTATTTACGATAGGAACCCAATGCAACTCGTATTTCAGCATTCCCATAATGTATTCACAATTTAAGCCAATCTCCGTAACATGGTTGATTTAGTAAACCTGAAGAGTATGCACCTGAGTGAAAGACGTATATCTTTGTTTCTATTAATAATTTGGACTTGAGTCCTGAAGAAGAATTGTGTATATTTACGATAGGAACCCAACGCAACTCGTATTTCAGCATTCCCATAATGTATTCACAATTTAAGCCAATCTCCGTAACACGGTTGATTTAGTAAACCTGAAGAGTATGCACCTGAGTGAAAGACTTATATCTTTGTTTCTATTAATAATTTGGACTTGAGTCCTGAAGAAGAATTGTGTATAATTACGATAGGAACCCAACGCAACTCGTATTTCAACATGCCCATAATGTATTCAAAATTTAAGCCAATCTCCGTAACACGGTTCATTTAGTAAACCTCAAGAGTATGCACCTGAGTGAAATACGTATATCTTTGTTTCTATTAATAATTTTGACTTGAGTCCTGAAGAAGAATTGTGTATATTTACGATAGGAACTCAACGCAACTTGTATTTCAGCATTCCCATAATGTATTAACAATTTAAGGCAATCTCCGTAACACGGTTGATTTAGTAAACCTGAAGAGTATGCACCTGAGTGAAAGACTTATATCTTTGTTTCTATTAATAATTTGGACTTGAGTCCTGAAGAAGAATTGTGTATATTTACGATAGGAACCCAATGCAACTCGAATTTCAGCATGCCCATAATGTATTCAAAATTTAAGCCAATCTCCGTAACACGGTTCATTTAGTAAACCTGAAGAGTATGCACCTGAGTGAAAGACTTATATCTTTGTTTCTATTAATAATTTGGACTTGAGTCCTGAAGAAGAATTGTGTTTATTTACGATAGGAACCCAATGCAACTCGTATTTCAGCATTCCCATAATGTATTCACAATTTAAGCCAATCTCCGTAACATGGTTGATTTAGTAAACCTGAAGAGTATGCACCTGAGTGAAAGACGTATATCTTTGTTTCTATTAATAATTTGGACTTGAGTCCTGAAGAAGAATTGTGTATATTTACGATAGGAACCCAATGCAACTCGTATTTCAGCATGCCCATAATGTATTCAAAATTTAAGCCAATCTCCGTAACACGGTTCATTTAGTAAACCTGAAGAGTATGCACCTGAGTGAAAGACGTATATCTTTGTTTCTATTAATAATTTGGACTTGAGTCCTGAAGAAGAATTGTGTATATTTACGATAGGAACCCAACACAACTTGTATTTCAGCATGCCCATAATGTATTCAAAATTTAAGCAAATCTCCGTAACACGGTTGATTTAGTAAACCTCAAGAGTATGCACCTGGGTGAAAGACTTATATCTTTGTTTCTATTAATAATTTGGACTTGAGTCCTGAAGAAGAATTGTGTATATTTACGATAGGAACCCAACGCAACTCGTATTTCAACATGCCCATAATGTATTCAAAATTTAAGCCAATCTCCGTAACACGGTTCATTTAGTAAACCTCAAAGGTATGCATCTGAGTGAAAGACGTATATCTTTGTTTCTATTAATAATTTGGACTTGAGTCCTGAAGAAGAATTGTGTATATTTACGATAGGAACTCAACGCAACTTGTATTTCAGCATTCCCATAATGTATTCACAATTTAAGGGAATCTCCGTAACACGGTTGATTTAGTAAACCTGAAGAGTATGCACCTGAGTGAAAGACTTATATCTTTGTTTCTATTAATAATTTGGACTTGAGTCCTGAAGAAGAATTGTGTATAATTACGATAGGAACCCAACGCAACTCGTATTTCAACATGCCCATAATGTATTCAAAATTTAAGCCAATCTCCGTAACACGGTTCATTTAGTAAACCTGAAGAGTATGCACCTGAGTGAAATACGTATATCTTTGTTTCTATTAATAATTTTGACTTGAGTCCTGAAGAAGAATTGTGTATATTTTTGATAGGAACTCAACGCAACTTGTATTTCAGCATTCCCATAATGTATTAACAATTTAAGCCAATCTCCGTAACACGGTTGATTTAGTAAACCTGAAGAGTATGCACCTGAGTGAAAGACTTATATCTTTGTTTCTATTAATAATTTGGACTTGAGTCCTGAAGAAGAATTGTGTATATTTACGATAGGAACCCAATGCAACTCGAATTTCAGCATGCCCATAATGTATTCAAAATTTAAGCCAATCTCCGTAACACGGTTCATTTAGTAAACCTGAAGAGTATGCACCTGAGTGAAAGACTTATATCTTTGTTTCTATTAATAATTTGGACTTGAGTCCTGAAGAAGAATTGTGTTTATTTACGATAGGAACCCAATGCAACTCGTATTTCAGCATTCCCATAATGTATTCACAATTTAAGCCAATCTCCGTAACATGGTTGATTTAGTAAACCTGAAGAGTATGCACCTTAGTGAAAGACGTATATCTTTGTTTCTATTAATAATTTGGACTTGAGTCCTGAAGAAGAATTGTGTATATTTACGATAGGAACCCAATGCAACTCGTATTTCAGCATGCCCATTATGTATTCAAAATTTAAGCCAATCTCCGTAACACGGTTCATTTAGTAAACCTGAAGAGTATGCACCTGAGTGAAAGACGTATATCTTTGTTTCTATTAATAATTTGGACTTGAGTCCTGAAGAAGAATTGTGTATATTTACGATAGGAACCTAACACAACTTGTATTTCAGCATGCCCATAATGTATTCAAAATTTAAGCAAATCTCCGTAACACGGTTGATTTAGTAAACCTCAAGAGTATGCACCTGGGTGAAAGACTTATATCTTTGTTTCTATTAATAATTTGGACTTGAGTCCTGAAGAAGAATTGTGTATATTTACGATAGGAACCCAACGCAACTCGTATTTCAACATGCCCATAATGTATTCAAAATTTAAGCCAATCTCCGTAACACGGTTCATTTAGTAAACCTCAAGAGTATGCATCTGAGTGAAAGACGTATATCTTTGTTTCTATTAATAATTTGGACTTGAGTCCTGAAGAAGAATTGTGTATATTTACGATAGGAACTCAACGCAACTTGTATTTCAGCATTCCCATAATGTATTCACAATTTAAGGGAATCTCCGTAACACGGTTGATTTAGTAAACCTGAAGAGTATGCACCTGAGTGAAAGACTTATATCTTTGTTTCTATTAATAATTTGGACTTGAGTCCTGAAGAAGAATTGTGTATAATTACGATAGGAACCCAACGCAACTCGTATTTCAACATGCCCATAATGTATTCAAAATTTAAGCCAATCTCCGTAACACGGTTCATTTAGTAAACCTCAAGAGTATGCACCTGAGTGAAATACGTATATCTTTGTTTCTATTAATAATTTTGACTTGAGTCCTGAAGAAGAATTGTGTATATTTACGATAGGAACTCAACGCAACTTGTATTTCAGCATTCCCATAATGTATTAACAATTTAAGGCAATCTCCGTAACACGGTTGATTTAGTAAACCTGAAGAGTATGCACCTGAGTGAAAGACTTATATCTTTGTTTCTATTAATAATTTGGACTTGAGTCCTGAAGAAGAATTGTGTATATTTACGATAGGAACCCAATGCAACTCGAATTTCAGCATGCCCATAATGTATTCAAAATTTAAGCCAATCTCCGTAACACGGTTCATTTAGTAAACCTGAAGAGTATGCACCTGAGTGAAAGACTTATATCTTTGTTTCTATTAATAATTTGGACTTGAGTCCTGAAGAAGAATTGTGTTTATTTACGATAGGAACCCAATGAAACTCGTATTTCAGCATTCCCATAATGTATTCACAATTTAAGCCAATCTCCGTAACATGGTTGATTTAGTAAACCTGAAGAGTATGCACCTGAGTGAAAGACGTATATCTTTGTTTCTATTAATAATTTGGACTTGAGTCCTAAAGAAGAATTGTGTATATTTACGATAGGAACCCAATGCAACTCGTATTTCAGCATGCCCAAAATGTATTCAAAATTTAAGCCAATCTCCGTAACACGGTTCATTTAGTAAACCTGAAGAGTATGCACCTGAGTGAAAGATGTATATCTTTGTTTCTATTAATAATTTGGACTTGAGTCCTGAAGAAGAATTGTGTATATTTACGATAGGAACCCAACACAACTTGTATTTCAGCATGCCCATAATGTATTCAAAATTTAAGCAAATCTCCGTAACACGGTTGATTTAGTAAACCTGAAGAGTATGCACCTGGGTGAAAGACTTATATCTTTGTTTCTATTAATAATTTGGACTTGAGTCCTGAAGAAGAATTGTGTATATTTACGATAGGAACCCAACGCAACTCGTATTTCAACATGCCCATAATGTATTCAAAATTTAAGCCAATCTCCGTAACACGGTTCATTTAGTAAACCTCAAGAGTATGCATCTGAGTGAAAGACGTATATCTTTGTTTCTATTAATAATTTGGACTTGAGTCCTGAAGAAGAATTGTGTATATTTACGATAGGAACTCAACGCAACTTGTATTTCAGCATTCCCATAATGTATTCACAATTTAAGGGAATCTCCGTAACACGGTTGATTTAGTAAACCTGAAGAGTATGCACCTGAGTGAAAGACTTATATCTTTGTTTCTATTAATAATTTGGACTTGAGTCCTGAAGAAGAATTGTGTATAATTACGATAGGAACCCAACGCAACTCGTATTTCAACATGCCCATAATGTATTCAAAATTTAAGCCAATCTCCGTAACACGGTTCATTTAGTAAACCTCAAGAGTATGCACCTGAGTGAAATACGTATATCTTTGTTTCTATTAATAATTTTGACTTGAGTCCTGAAGAAGAATTGTGTATATTTACGATAGGAACTCAACGCAACTTGTATTTCAGCATTCCCATAATGTATTAACAATTTAAGGCAATCTCCGTAACACGGTTGATTTAGTAAACCTGAAGAGTATGCACCTGAGTGAAAGACTTATATCTTTGTTTCTATTAATAATTTGGACTTGAGTCCTGAAGAAGAATTGTGTATATTTACGATAGGAACCCAACACAACTTGTATTTCAGCATGCCCATAATGTATTCAAAATTTAAGCAAATCTCCGTAACACGGTTGATTTAGTAAACCTGAAGAGTATGCACCTGGGTGAAAGACTTATATCTTTGTTTCTATTAATAATTTGGACTTGAGTCCTGAAGAAGAATTGTGTATATTTACGATAGGAACCCAACGCAACTCGTATTTCAACATGCCCATAATGTATTCAAAATTTAAGCCAATCTCCGTAACACGGTTCATTTAGTAAACCTCAAGAGTATGCATCTGAGTGAAAGACGTATATCTTTGTTTCTATTAATAATTTGGACTTGAGTCCTGAAGAAGAATTGTGTATATTTACGATAGGAACTCAACGCAACTTGTATTTCAGCATTCCCATAATGTATTCACAATTTAAGGGAATCTCCGTAACACGGTTGATTTAGTAAACCTGAAGAGTATGCACCTGAGTGAAAGACTTATATCTTTGTTTCTATTAATAATTTGGACTTGAGTCCTGAAGAAGAATTGTGTATAATTACGATAGGAACCCAACGCAACTCGTATTTCAACATGCCCATAATGTATTCAAAATTTAAGCCAATCTCCGTAACACGGTTCATTTAGTAAACCTCAAGAGTATGCACCTGAGTGAAATACGTATATCTTTGTTTCTATTAATAATTTTGACTTGAGTCCTGAAGAAGAATTGTGTATATTTACGATAGGAACTCAACGCAACTTGTATTTCAGCATTCCCATAATGTATTAACAATTTAAGGCAATCTCCGTAACACGGTTGATTTAGTAAACCTGAAGAGTATGCACCTGAGTGAAAGACTTATATCTTTGTTTCTATTAATAATTTGGACTTGAGTCCTGAAGAAGAATTGTGTATATTTACGATAGGAACCCAATGCAACTCGAATTTCAGCATGCCCATAATGTATTCAAAATTTAAGCCAATCTCCGTAACACGGTTCATTTAGTAAACCTGAAGAGTATGCACCTGAGTGAAAGACTTATATCTTTGTTTCTATTAATAATTTGGACTTGAGTCCTGAAGAAGAATTGTGTTTATTTACGATAGGAACCCAATGAAACTCGTATTTCAGCATTCCCATAATGTATTCACAATTTAAGCCAATCTCCGTAACATGGTTGATTTAGTAAACCTGAAGAGTATGCACCTGAGTGAAAGACGTATATCTTTGTTTCTATTAATAATTTGGACTTGAGTCCTAAAGAAGAATTGTGTATATTTACGATAGGAACCCAATGCAACTCGTATTTCAGCATGCCCAAAATGTATTCAAAATTTAAGCCAATCTCCGTAACACGGTTCATTTAGTAAACCTGAAGAGTATGCACCTGAGTGAAAGATGTATATCTTTGTTTCTATTAATAATTTGGACTTGAGTCCTGAAGAAGAATTGTGTATATTTACGATAGGAACCCAACACAACTTGTATTTCAGCATGCCCATAATGTATTCAAAATTTTAGCAAATCTCCGTAACACGGTTGATTTAGTAAACCTCAAGAGTATGCACCTGGGTGAAAGACTTATATCTTTGTTTCTATTAATAATTTGGACTTGAGTCCTGAAGAAGAATTGTGTATATTTACGATAGGAACCCAACGCAACTCGTATTTCAACATGCCCATAATGTATTCAAAATTTAAGCCAATCTCCGTAACACGGTTCATTTAGTAAACCTCAAGAGTATGCATCTGAGTGAAAGACGTATATCTTTGTTTCTATTAATAATTTGGACTTGAGTCCTGAAGAAGAATTGTGTATATTTACGATAGGAACTCAACGCAACTTGTATTTCAGCATTCCCATAATGTATTCACAATTTAAGGGAATCTCCGTAACACGGTTGATTTAGTAAACCTGAAGAGTATGCACCTGAGTGAAAGACTTATATCTTTGTTTCTATTAATAATTTGGACTTGAGTCCTGAAGAAGAATTGTGTATAATTACGATAGGAACCCAACGCAACTCGTATTTCAACATGCCCATAATGTATTCAAAATTTAAGCCAATCTCCGTAACACGGTTCATTTAGTAAACCTCAAGAGTATGCACCTGAGTGAAATACGTATATCTTTGTTTCTAGTAATAATTTTGACTTGAGTCCTGAAGAAGAATTGTGTATATTTACGATAGGAACTCAACGCAACTTGTATTTCAGCATTCCCATAATGTATTAACAATTTAAGGCAATCTCCGTAACACGGTTGATTTAGTAAACCTGAAGAGTATGCACCTGAGTGAAAGACTTATATCTTTGTTTCTATTAATAATTTGGACTTGAGTCCTGAAGAAGAATTGTGTATATTTACGATAGGAACCCAATGCAACTCGAATTTCAGCATGCCCATAATGTATTCAAAATTTAAGCCAATCTCCGTAACACGGTTCATTTAGTAAACCTGAAGAGTATGCACCTGAGTGAAAGACTTATATCTTTGTTTCTATTAATAATTTGGACTTGAGTCCTGAAGAAGAATTGTGTTTATTTACGATAGGAACCCAATGCAACTCGTATTTCAGCATTCCCATAATGTATTCACAATTTAAGCCAATCTCCGTAACATGGTTGATTTAGTAAACCTAAAGAGTATGCACCTGAGTGAAAGACGTATATCTTTGTTTCTATTAATAATTTGGACTTGAGTCCCGAAGAAGAATTGTGTATATTTACGATAGGAACCCAACACAACTTGTATTTCAGCATGCCCATAATGTATTCAAAATTTAAGCAAATCTCCGTAACACGGTTGATTTAGTAAACCTCAAGAGTATGCACCTGGGTGAAAGACTTATATCTTTGTTTCTATTAATAATTTGGACTTGAGTCCTGAAGAAGAATTGTGTATATTTACGATAGGAACCCAACGCAACTCGTATTTCAACATGCCCATAATGTATTCAAAATTTAAGCCAATCTCCGTAACACGGTTCATTTAGTAAACCTCAAGAGTATGCATCTGAGTGAAAGACGTATATCTTTGTTTCTATTAATAATTTGGACTTGAGTCCTGAAGAAGAATTGTGTATATTTACGATAGGAACTCAACGCAACTTGTATTTCAGCATTCCCATAATGTATTCACAATTTAAGGGAATCTCCGTAACACGGTTGATTTAGTAAACCTGAAGAGTATGCACCTGAGTGAAAGACTTATATCTTTGTTTCTATTAATAATTTGGACTTGAGTCCTGAAGAAGAATTGTGTATAATTACGATAGGAACCCAACGCAACTCGTATTTCAACATGCCCATAATGTATTCAAAATTTAAGCCAATCTCCGTAACACGGTTCATTTAGTAAACCTCAAGAGTATGCACCTGAGTGAAATACGTATATCTTTGTTTCTATTAATAATTTTGACTTGAGTCCTGAAGAAGAATTGTGTATATTTACGATAGGAACTCAACGCAACTTGTATTTCAGCATTCCCATAATGTATTAACAATTTAAGGCAATCTCCGTAACACGGTTGATTTAGTAAACCTGAAGAGTATGCACCTGAGTGAAAGACTTATATCTTTGTTTCTATTAATAATTTGGACTTGAGTCCTGAAGAAGAATTGTGTATATTTACGATAGGAACCCAATGCAACTCGAATTTCAGCATGCCCATAATGTATTCAAAATTTAAGCCAATCTCCGTAACACGGTTCATTTAGTAAACCTGAAGAGTATGCGCCTGAGTGAAAGACTTATATCTTTGTTTCTATTAATAATTTGGACTTGAGTCCTGAAGAAGAATTGTGTTTATTTACGATAGGAACCCAATGAAACTCGTATTTCAGCATTCCCATAATGTATTCACAATTTAAGCCAATCTCCGTAACATGGTTGATTTAGTAAACCTGAAGAGTATGCACCTGAGTGAAAGACGTATATCTTTGTTTCTATTAATAATTTGGACTTGAGTCCTAAAGAAGAATTGTGTATATTTACGATAGGAACCCAATGCAACTCGTATTTCAGCATGCCCAAAATGTATTCAAAATTTAAGCCAATCTCCGTAACACGGTTCATTTAGTAAACCTGAAGAGTATGCACCTGAGTGAAAGATGTATATCTTTGTTTCTATTAATAATTTGGACTTGAGTCCTGAAGAAGAATTGTGTATATTTACGATAGGAACCCAACACAACTTGTATTTCAGCATGCCCATAATGTATTCAAAATTTAAGCAAATCTCCGTAACACGGTTGATTTAGTAAACCTCAAGAGTATGCACCTGGGTGAAAGACTTATATCTTTGTTTCTATTAATAATTTGGACTTGAGTCCTGAAGAAGAATTGTGTATATTTACGATAGGAACCCAACGCAACTCGTATTTCAACATGCCCATAATGTATTCAAAATTTAAGCCAATCTCCGTAACACGGTTCATTTAGTAAACCTTAAGAGTATGCATCTGAGTGAAAGACGTATATCTTTGTTTCTATTAATAATTTGGACTTGAGTCCTGAAGAAGAATTGTGTATATTTACGATAGGAACTCAACGCAACTTGTATTTCAGCATTCCCATAATGTATTCACAATTTAAGGGAATCTCCGTAACACGGTTGATTTAGTAAACCTGAAGAGTATGCACCTGAGTGAAAGACTTATATCTTTGTTTCTATTAATAATTTGGACTTGAGTCCTGAAGAAGAATTGTGTATAATTACGATAGGAACCCAACGCAACTCGTATTTCAACATGCCCATAATGTATTCAAAATTTAAGCCAATCTCCGTAACACGGTTCATTTAGTAAACCTCAAGAGTATGCACCTGAGTGAAATACGTATATCTTTGTTTCTATTAATAATTTTGACTTGAGTCCTGAAGAAGAATTGTGTATATTTACGATAGGAACTCAACGCAACTTGTATTTCAGCATTCCCATAATGTATTAACAATTTAAGGCAATCTCCGTAACACGGTTGATTTAGTAAACCTGAAGAGTATGCACCTGAGTGAAAGACTTATATCTTTGTTTCTATTAATAATTTGGACTTGAGTCCTGAAGAAGAATTGTGTATATTTACGATAGGAACCCAATGCAACTCGAATTTCAGCATGCCCATAATGTATTCAAAATTTAAGCCAATCTCCGTAACACGGTTCATTTAGTAAACCTGAAGAGTATGCACCTGAGTGAAAGACTTATATCTTTGTTTCTATTAATAATTTGGACTTGAGTCCTGAAGAAGAATTGTGTTTATTTACGATAGGAACCCAATGCAACTCGTATTTCAGCATTCCCATAATGTATTCACAATTTAAGCCAATCTCCGTAACATGGTTGATTTAGTAAACCTAAAGAGTATGCACCTGAGTGAAAGACGTATATCTTTGTTTCTATTAATAATTTGGACTTGAGTCCCGAAGAAGAATTGTGTATATTTACGATAGGAACCCAACACAACTTGTATTTCAGCATGCCCATAATGTATTCAAAATTTAAGCAAATCTCCGTAACACGGTTGATTTAGTAAACCTCAAGAGTATGCACCTGGGTGAAAGACTTATATCTTTGTTTCTATTAATAATTTGGACTTGAGTCCTGAAGAAGAATTGTGTATATTTACGATAGGAACCCAACGCAACTCGTATTTCAACATGCCCATAATGTATTCAAAATTTAAGCCAATCTCCGTAACACGGTTCATTTAGTAAACCTCAAGAGTATGCATCTGAGTGAAAGACGTATATCTTTGTTTCTATTAATAATTTGGACTTGAGTCCTGAAGAAGAATTGTGTATATTTACGATAGGAACTCAACGCAACTTGTATTTCAGCATTCCCATAATGTATTCACAATTTAAGGGAATCTCCGTAACACGGTTGATTTAGTAAACCTGAAGAGTATGCACCTGAGTGAAAGACTTATATCTTTGTTTCTATTAATAATTTGGACTTGAGTCCTGAAGAAGAATTGTGTATAATTACGATAGGAACCCAACGCAACTCGTATTTCAACATGCCCATAATGTATTCAAAATTTAAGCCAATCTCCGTAACACGGTTCATTTAGTAAACCTCAAGAGTATGCACCTGAGTGAAATACGTATATCTTTGTTTCTATTAATAATTTTGACTTGAGTCCTGAAGAAGAATTGTGTATATTTACGATAGGAACTCAACGCAACTTGTATTTCAGCATTCCCATAATGTATTAACAATTTAAGGCAATCTCCGTAACACGGTTGATTTAGTAAACCTGAAGAGTATGCACCTGAGTGAAAGACTTATATCTTTGTTTCTATTAATAATTTGGACTTGAGTCCTGAAGAAGAATTGTGTATATTTACGATAGGAACCCAATGCAACTCGAATTTCAGCATGCCCATAATGTATTCAAAATTTAAGCCAATCTCCGTAACACGGTTCATTTAGTAAACCTGAAGAGTATGCACCTGAGTGAAAGACTTATATCTTTGTTTCTATTAATAATTTGGACTTGAGTCCTGAAGAAGAATTGTGTTTATTTACGATAGGAACCCAATGAAACTCGTATTTCAGCATTCCCATAATGTATTCACAATTTAAGCCAATCTCCGTAACATGGTTGATTTAGTAAACCTGAAGAGTATGCACCTGAGTGAAAGACGTATATCTTTGTTTCTATTAATAATTTGGACTTGAGTCCTAAAGAAGAATTGTGTATATTTACGATAGGAACCCAATGCAACTCGTATTTCAGCATGCCCAAAATGTATTCAAAATTTAAGCCAATCTCCGTAACACGGTTCATTTAGTAAACCTGAAGAGTATGCACCTGAGTGAAAGATGTATATCTTTGTTTCTATTAATAATTTGGACTTGAGTCCTGAAGAAGAATTGTGTATATTTACGATAGGAACCCAACACAACTTGTATTTCAGCATGCCCATAATGTATTCAAAATTTAAGCAAATCTCCGTAACACGGTTGATTTAGTAAACCTCAAGAGTATGCACCTGGGTGAAAGACTTATATCTTTGTTTCTATTAATAATTTGGACTTGAGTCCTGAAGAAGAATTGTGTATATTTACGATAGGAACCCAACGCAACTCGTATTTCAACATGCCCATAATGTATTCAAAATTTAAGCCAATCTCCGTAACACGGTTCATTTAGTAAACCTCAAGAGTATGCATCTGAGTGAAAGACGTATATCTTTGTTTCTATTAATAATTTGGACTTGAGTCCTGAAGAAGAATTGTGTATATTTACGATAGGAACTCAACGCAACTTGTATTTCAGCATTCCCATAATGTATTCACAATTTAAGGGAATCTCCGTAACACGGTTGATTTAGTAAACCTGAAGAGTATGCACCTGAGTGAAAGACTTATATCTTTGTTTCTATTAATAATTTGGACTTGAGTCCTGAAGAAGAATTGTGTATAATTACGATAGGAACCCAACGCAACTCGTATTTCAACATGCCCATAATGTATTCAAAATTTAAGCCAATCTCCGTAACACGGTTCATTTAGTAAACCTCAAGAGTATGCACCTGAGTGAAATACGTATATCTTTGTTTCTATTAATAATTTTGACTTGAGTCCTGAAGAAGAATTGTGTATATTTACGATAGGAACTCAACGCAACTTGTATTTCAGCATTCCCATAATGTATTAACAATTTAAGGCAATCTCCGTAACACGGTTGATTTAGTAAACCTGAAGAGTATGCACCTGAGTGAAAGACTTATATCTTTGTTTCTATTAATAATTTGGACTTGAGTCCTGAAGAAGAATTGTGTATATTTACGATAGGAACCCAATGCAACTCGAATTTCAGCATGCCCATAATGTATTCAAAATTTAAGCCAATCTCCGTAACACGGTTCATTTAGTAAACCTGAAGAGTATGCACCTGAGTGAAAGACTTATATCTTTGTTTCTATTAATAATTTGGACTTGAGTCCTGAAGAAGAATTGTGTTTATTTACGATAGGAACCCAATGCAACTCGTATTTCAGCATTCCCATAATGTATTCACAATTTAAGCCAATCTCCGTAACATGGTTGATTTAGTAAACCTAAAGAGTATGCACCTGAGTGAAAGACGTATATCTTTGTTTCTATTAATAATTTGGACTTGAGTCCCGAAGAAGAATTGTGTATATTTACGATAGGAACCCAACACAACTTGTATTTCAGCATGCCCATAATGTATTCAAAATTTAAGCAAATCTCCGTAACACGGTTGATTTAGTAAACCTCAAGAGTATGCACCTGGGTGAAAGACTTATATCTTTGTTTCTATTAATAATTTGGACTTGAGTCCTGAAGAAGAATTGTGTATATTTACGATAGGAACCCAACGCAACTCGTATTTCAACATGCCCATAATGTATTCAATATTTAAGCCAATCTCCGTAACACGGTTCATTTAGTAAACCTCAAGAGTATGCATCTGAGTGAAAGACGTATATCTTTGTTTCTATTAATAATTTGGACTTGAGTCCTGAAGAAGAATTGTGTATATTTACGATAGGAACCCAATGCAACTCGTATTTCAGCATGCCCATAATGTATTCAAAATTTAAGCCAATCTCCGTAACACGGTTCATTTAGTAAACCTGAAGAGTATGCACCTGAGTGAAAGACGTATATCTTTGTTTCTATTAATAATTTGGACTTGAGTCCTGAAGAAGAATTGTGTATATTTACGATAGGAACCCAACACAACTTGTATTTCAGCATGCCCATAATGTATTCAAAATTTAAGCAAATCTCCGTAACACGGTTGATTTAGTAAACCTCAAGAGTATGCACCTGGGTGAAAGACTTATATCTTTGTTTCTATTAATAATTTGGACTTGAGTCCTGAAGAAGAATTGTGTATATTTACGATAGGAACCCAACGCAACTCGTATTTCAACATGCCCATAATGTATTCAAAATTTAAGCCAATCTCCGTAACACGGTTCATTTAGTAAACCTCAAGAGTATGCATCTGAGTGAAAGACGTATATCTTTGTTTCTATTAATAATTTGGACTTGAGTCCTGAAGAATAATTGTGTATATTTACGATAGGAACTCAACGCAACTTGTATTTCAGCATTCCCATAATGTATTCACAATTTAAGGGAATCTCCGTAACACGGTTGATTTAGTAAACCTGAAGAGTATGCACCTGAGTGAAAGACTTATATCTTTGTTTCTATTAATAATTTGGACTTGAGTCCTAAAGAAGAATTGTGTATAATTACGATAGGAACCCAACGCAACTCGTATTTCAACATGCCCATAATGTATTCAAAATTTAAGCCAATCTCCGTAACACGGTTCATTTAGTAAACCTCAAGAGTATGCACCTGAGTGAAATACGTATATCTTTGTTTCTATTAATAATTTTGACTTGAGTCCTGAAGAAGAATTGTGTATATTTACGATAGGAACTCAACGCAACTTGTATTTCAGCATTCCCATAATGTATTAACAATTTAAGGCAATCTCCGTAACACGGTTGATTTAGTAAACCTGAAGAGTATGCACCTGAGTGAAAGACTTATATCTTTGTTTCTATTAATAATTTGGACTTGAGTCCTGAAGAAGAATTGTGTATATTTACGATAGGAACCCAATGCAACTCGAATTTCAGCATGCCCATAATGTATTCAAAATTTAAGCCAATCTCCGTAACACGGTTCATTTAGTAAACCTGAAGAGTATGCACCTGAGTGAAAGACTTATATCTTTGTTTCTATTAATAATTTGGACTTGAGTCCTGAAGAAGAATTGTGTTTATTTATGATAGGAACCCAATGCAACTCGTATTTCAGCATTCCCATAATGTATTCACAATTTAAGCCAATCTCCGTAACATGGTTGATTTAGTAAACCTGAAGAGTATGCACCTGAGTGAAAGACGTATATCTTTGTTTCTATTAATAATTTGGACTTGAGTCCCGAAGAAGAATTGTGTATATTTACGATAGGAACCCAACACAACTTGTATTTCAGCATGCCCATAATGTATTCAAAATTTAAGCCAATCTCCGTAACACGGTTCATTTAGTAAACCTGAAGAGTATGCACCTGAGTGAAAGACTTATATCTTTGTTTCTATTAATAATTTGGACTTGAGTCCTGAAGAAGAATTGTGTTTATTTACGATAGGAACCCAATGCAACTCGTATTTCAGCATTCCCATAATGTATTCACAATTTAAGCCAATCTCCGTAACATGGTTGATTTAGTAAACCTAAAGAGTATGCACCTGAGTGAAAGACGTATATCTTTGTTTCTATTAATAATTTGGACTTGAGTCCCGAAGAAGAATTGTGTATATTTACGATAGGAACCCAACACAACTTGTATTTCAGCATGCCCATAATGTATTCAAAATTTAAGCAAATCTCCGTAACACGGTTGATTTAGTAAACCTCAAGAGTATGCACCTGGGTGAAAGACTTATATCTTTGTTTCTATTAATAATTTGGACTTGAGTCCTGAAGAAGAATTGTGTATATTTACGATAGGAACCCAACGCAACTCGTATTTCAACATGCCCATAATGTATTCAAAATTTAAGCCAATCTCCGTAACACGGTTCATTTAGTAAACCTCAAGAGTATGCATCTGAGTGAAAGACGTATATCTTTGTTTCTATTAATAATTTGGACTTGAGTCCTGAAGAAGAATTGTGTATATTTACGATAGGAACCCAATGCAACTCGTATTTCAGCATGCCCATAATGTATTCAAAATTTAAGCCAATCTCCGTAACACGGTTCATTTAGTAAACCTGAAGAGTATGCACCTGAGTGAAAGACGTATATCTTTGTTTCTATTAATAATTTGGACTTGAGTCCTGAAGAAGAATTGTGTATATTTACGATAGGAACCCAACACAACTTGTATTTCAGCATGCCCATAATGTATTCAAAATTTAAGCAAATCTCCGTAACACGGTTGATTTAGTAAACCTCAAGAGTATGCACCTGGGTGAAAGACTTATATCTTTGTTTCTATTAATAATTTGGACTTGAGTCCTGAAGAAGAATTGTGTATATTTACGATAGGAACCCAACGCAACTCGTATTTCAACATGCCCATAATGTATTCAAAATTTAAGCCAATCTCCGTAACACGGTTCATTTAGTAAACCTCAAGAGTATGCATCTGAGTGAAAGACGTATATCTTTGTTTCTATTAATAATTTGGACTTGAGTCCTGAAGAATAATTGTGTATATTTACGATAGGAACTCAACGCAACTTGTATTTCAGCATTCCCATAATGTATTCACAATTTAAGGGAATCTCCGTAACACGGTTGATTTAGTAAACCTGAAGAGTATGCACCTGAGTGAAAGACTTATATCTTTGTTTCTATTAATAATTTGGACTTGAGTCCTAAAGAAGAATTGTGTATAATTACGATAGGAACCCAACGCAACTCGTATTTCAACATGCCCATAATGTATTCAAAATTTAAGCCAATCTCCGTAACACGGTTCATTTAGTAAACCTCAAGAGTATGCACCTGAGTGAAATACGTATATCTTTGTTTCTATTAATAATTTTGACTTGAGTCCTGAAGAAGAATTGTGTATATTTACGATAGGAACTCAACGCAACTTGTATTTCAGCATTCCCATAATGTATTAACAATTTAAGGCAATCTCCGTAACACGGTTGATTTAGTAAACCTGAAGAGTATGCACCTGAGTGAAAGACTTATATCTTTGTTTCTATTAATAATTTGGACTTGAGTCCTGAAGAAGAATTGTGTATATTTACGATAGGAACCCAATGCAACTCGAATTTCAGCATGCCCATAATGTATTCAAAATTTAAGCCAATCTCCGTAACACGGTTCATTTAGTAAACCTGAAGAGTATGCACCTGAGTGAAAGACTTATATCTTTGTTTCTATTAATAATTTGGACTTGAGTCCTGAAGAAGAATTGTGTTTATTTATGATAGGAACCCAATGCAACTCGTATTTCAGCATTCCCATAATGTATTCACAATTTAAGCCAATCTCCGTAACATGGTTGATTTAGTAAACCTGAAGAGTATGCACCTGAGTGAAAGACGTATATCTTTGTTTCTATTAATAATTTGGACTTGAGTCCCGAAGAAGAATTGTGTATATTTACGATAGGAACCCAACACAACTTGTATTTCAGCATGCCCATAATGTATTCAAAATTTAAGCCAATCTCCGTAACACGGTTCATTTAGTAAACCTGAAGAGTATGCACCTGAGTGAAAGACTTATATCTTTGTTTCTATTAATAATTTGGACTTGAGTCCTGAAGAAGAATTGTGTTTATTTACGATAGGAACCCAATGCAACTCGTATTTCAGCATTCCCATAATGTATTCACAATTTAAGCCAATCTCCGTAACATGGTTGATTTAGTAAACCTAAAGAGTATGCACCTGAGTGAAAGACGTATATCTTTGTTTCTATTAATAATTTGGACTTGAGTCCCGAAGAAGAATTGTGTATATTTACGATAGGAACCCAACACAACTTGTATTTCAGCATGCCCATAATGTATTCAAAATTTAAGCAAATCTCCGTAACACGGTTGATTTAGTAAACCTCAAGAGTATGCACCTGGGTGAAAGACTTATATCTTTGTTTCTATTAATAATTTGGACTTGAGTCCTGAAGAAGAATTGTGTATATTTACGATAGGAACCCAACGCAACTCGTATTTCAACATGCCCATAATGTATTCAAAATTTAAGCCAATCTCCGTAACACGGTTCATTTAGTAAACCTCAAGAGTATGCATCTGAGTGAAAGACGTATATCTTTGTTTCTATTAATAATTTGGACTTGAGTCCTGAAGAAGAATTGTGTATATTTACGATAGGAACCCAATGCAACTCGTATTTCAGCATGCCCATAATGTATTCAAAATTTAAGCCAATCTCCGTAACACGGTTCATTTAGTAAACCTGAAGAGTATGCACCTGAGTGAAAGACGTATATCTTTGTTTCTATTAATAATTTGGACTTGAGTCCTGAAGAAGAATTGTGTATATTTACGATAGGAACCCAACACAACTTGTATTTCAGCATGCCCATAATGTATTCAAAATTTAAGCAAATCTCCGTAACACGGTTGATTTAGTAAACCTCAAGAGTATGCACCTGGGTGAAAGACTTATATCTTTGTTTCTATTAATAATTTGGACTTGAGTCCTGAAGAAGAATTGTGTATATTTACGATAGGAACCCAACGCAACTCGTATTTCAACATGCCCATAATGTATTCAAAATTTAAGCCAATCTCCGTAACACGGTTCATTTAGTAAACCTCAAGAGTATGCATCTGAGTGAAAGACGTATATCTTTGTTTCTATTAATAATTTGGACTTGAGTCCTGAAGAATAATTGTGTATATTTACGATAGGAACTCAACGCAACTTGTATTTCAGCATTCCCATAATGTATTCACAATTTAAGGGAATCTCCGTAACACGGTTGATTTAGTAAACCTGAAGAGTATGCACCTGAGTGAAAGACTTATATCTTTGTTTCTATTCATAATTTGGACTTGAGTCCTAAAGAAGAATTGTGTATAATTACGATAGGAACCCAACGCAACTCGTATTTCAACATGCCCATAATGTATTCAAAATTTAAGCCAATCTCCGTAACACGGTTCATTTAGTAAACCTCAAGAGTATGCACCTGAGTGAAATACGTATATCTTTGTTTCTATTAATAATTTTGACTTGAGTCCTGAAGAAGAATTGTGTATATTTACGATAGGAACTCAACGCAACTTGTATTTCAGCATTCCCATAATGTATTAACAATTTAAGGCAATCTCCGTAACACGGTTGATTTAGTAAACCTGAAGAGTATGCACCTGAGTGAAAGACTTATATCTTTGTTTCTATTAATAATTTGGACTTGAGTCCTGAAGAAGAATTGTGTATATTTACGATAGGAACCCAATGCAACTCGAATTTCAGCATGCCCATAATGTATTCAAAATTTAAGCCAATCTCCGTAACACGGTTCATTTAGTAAACCTGAAGAGTATGCACCTGAGTGAAAGACTTATATCTTTGTTTCTATTAATAATTTGGACTTGAGTCCTGAAGAAGAATTGTGTTTATTTATGATAGGAACCCAATGCAACTCGTATTTCAGCATTCCCATAATGTATTCACAATTTAAGCCAATCTCCGTAACATGGTTGATTTAGTAAACCTGAAGAGTATGCACCTGAGTGAAAGACGTATATCTTTGTTTCTATTAATAATTTGGACTTGAGTCCCGAAGAAGAATTGTGTATATTTACGATAGGAACCCAACACAACTTGTATTTCAGCATGCCCATAATGTATTCAAAATTTAAGCCAATCTCCGTAACACGGTTCATTTAGTAAACCTGAAGAGTATGCACCTGAGTGA